>JAZKJV010003945.1:0-600000 GCA_037367405.1 Ottelia alismoides | reverse complement strand
AAAATACCAAAAAATGGAAATATTTGAAAACCACAAAAAAATTGAAAATTCAGAAAATTTCATAAAAATTGAAAGTGAAGAAGATCTGAAGAATTTGGATCCTGATGTACGGGAAGCACTAGGAAAGAAATTGATTTTTGAACTTCCCTTTCTACAGGCCATTGAACACTTCCCCGATCTTAAAAGATTTGTAATTGATAAATTGACCATGAAAAAGTCGGGAAGGATTAGAACAAAGACTGAGAGACATATATTGTCAATGGCCTCCTCCTTGGTGTTGAGGAGAAAAACCAAGAGCCGCATAGTGAAGCGGTTGCCCAGATTTGACTGTGAAATCAAAGATACAATCTTCACCCATGCTCGGATTGATGACGATGCACCGATCTATATCCTTCCGACCTCTGTATTTCATGAACTCAAACTCGGATCGATTCGGAAGATACGAGAGATTATTCAATTGGCGGACCGAGCGATAAAACGGCCGAGAGGAACCATTGCTGTCATCATGAAATTCCAAGGTGCTCCGCTCAAAGTAGAATTCACGATCATTGATATTGAACATCAAGGAGAATTCACCCAGTCTCCAATCATTCTTGGAAAGCCATTCTTGGCATTGGCCAAGGCGAGTATTGATTGTGAGACTCGGGAAATCAATTTTACAGCATTGGAAGCACTTAGATCTGACCATATCTTTAAGGAACCACGATCTTCTGAGGCAACCCACGAAGTCCCTGACAACCGTAACCATGAAGCGGTAGAAGATCCCTACCCCGCAACCACACCTGAGATAGCGATTGTTGATGAGACTATTGGTTTAGAAAACCTCCCCCCTGCTCCACTCCCAGCCGCTCTCACCATGGAGAATCATGTATATGAATCATATGATCCGGAGACTTATGCATGGGCACATCCTGGATCAACCTACTCTGACTACATGGATTACATCAACTCGACACAGGAATGCGCCAACATCGAATCAATTGAGAAAGAACATGCAGAGACTCTCCCCAGTATTTCAATTCCCGTGGATCTCAAAATAGACAAATCGTTCTACTACGATCCTGAGACATATGCATGGTCACATCCTGGAGCAACATTCTCTGAATCTTAACCAAATCATACCAAATCGAGAATGCTCAAACATTCGGGAGACTAAGAACAAGCACGCAGACCAAACACCGACCAAGGAGAATTCCAATGGCTATTCATCTGGATACTCAAGTGAACCGACACCTTCACGGCGAAATAAAAAGAAAGTCACCTTTGACCTTCCGAAATAGGTATCGTCTGATGGTCCCTCATCAGGTCCGGAAAAGGTAGTCTACAGGAGTGAAGTCTGTTCGGCAGCCCTAAAGCCATATCTTTGTAAGGATCCAAAATTCAATCCTTGTTGGACAACTCCCGTTCCTAACTACTACTCATCCAAAGCTGATGCTCCTTCCCTCTTCAAGTACACTAGAATTCTTTCATATGAGTTGACCGAGACCGGTGCTTCCGAGTATTCATCTGAGGACAAACCACGTGATCTCAAGAAGGAACGAATTCTGAGGAAACAATTGAAGAAAAAAAAGACATGAATACTTGGAGTATGTCCACCTTCAAATACTACTCCTCTGAGGATAATTCTGATGATGGATACCTTTCATCTGACTCAAATACTTCATCCATTATCCATCATGATTCTTTTGAGGATAACAGTGATAATAGATGGGAATCATATGTCTCATCTTCACCTCATCATTATGATCTCCCACCACAGGCTCACAAGAAGATCAGCCGAAAATCGCCTTAATCATCGGCTACCCACCCTCCCTCCCGACCACATCGGTCTCCATGTACAGCTTCTTCCTCTACTTAGGCCAAGGCCTAAGTATAGGGGGGGACCGATGCCATTTGTATATACCATTTCTCTCATCACACTCCTTCTCCCGACCGCTCCATTTCCACCCTTCTTCCATACTTAGGTTGTCCAGAGCCTAAGTATAGGGGGAACCGACACCCATCTGTACATACTCTCCTCATTTACATATCCTGAACACCTCTTTTGCGCTCTTCTTCTATACTTAGACTGTTCACAGTCTAAGTATGGGGGGGCGGACCATTGTATATAAATTTGCCACTCTCTTACGCTTAGCCCGAGCTATGTCTTCATTACGCTTCTTGTGCTTTGAGGACACATCACTCGCTAAGTATAGTGGGGTCTGTATATATACTATGTATATATTTTACCCATATCTCGTACTTTCACGTAAGTCTATATTATTTACGGGGTGGGTACTAACTTAAAAAAAACAAAACAAAAACAAAAACAAAAAAACAAAAAATTAAAAAAAGCAAAAGTTTTTCCCACTAACACTAACTTTGACCAAAATTTTTTAAAAATGGCTTCTTATTCATTTTTGCATAAAAAAAGAGAAAAGAAAAATCCCTTGCATAAAAAAATATGTCTGCATTTCACACACCTGCACTTCATCCAGCATCGCATTCATCTGCATCTGTGAAAAGTCATTGGGTTCTGAACCGAGTGGTGAGCCGAAACCGAGAGTGGTCTGGACTTGACCTTAATCCACCTAATTTTCAGAGGAACTTCACCGAGAAATAGGATTTTAAGAACTTCAGGTCTTTTGACTTAATTCTTTAAGTTTCACATGACAATGTGCAGCATTTGACTCTTAGTGTCTAACCTGGTCTCTTCATTCTGGGAACAACTCTGGAATAGGGAATTAATTTGAACTCTCGCACTATGCACTTAGCTCAACTCAGACGGGATGTTGGAAGACTGTGTGAGTCTCTTTTCTGGTAGCGTGGAAATCTAAAGACTGGAGTACGGGTTGAAATAAAGCTTCGGAAAAGGGATGGACGGCTGGGCACAATTTTTTCAAAGACCCCAAAAAATGTACGGAATAAAAAGATTCTATATCTGTAGGGGCACAACAAGATCCAAGCAGAACCACCAAAAATTCCACATACAAAGAAGCAACTACCAAATAAAATCCGACCAAAAAGGTCCAAGCTTCAAGAAACCTGCAGATCTTGGTGGAGACTCGGCTACACTGGCCATCTTCACAAGGAGAGGTGACTACACTGGCCACCCTCCAGTTCTTTTCTCTTTCTTCTATCTTCTCCCTCATTCGATTGTGAACACAACATGACAGACCTTAGAAGGAAATACCTGACTTCCCGAGGACGAGTTACTGGAGAGGAGAGGAGCATGGTAGTCCGGCATTCTGGATGGGAAAAGCTAAAACCCTTCACACACTTGAGTCGGTTGTTCAATATTCATAGGGTATACTTTGGGAAGAGGATTGATCTAAGATGACTTCTGAGCCGAAACTGTATCAATGATGTGTAGAGCTTGAGAATTGTTGATTTTAAAATTCTAAGTCTCACAGAAGTTCCGCCACACTATTAATCCAAAGGTCGAGTTTAGTTTAATTTTCACCTTCAGTTCATGGTCTTGGTATGGAACCCAGTCTCATTTCACTTCATGGCATTTCTTTTTGATGCTCAGGGACGAGCATGGTTTAAGTATAGGGGGATGATGAATCTCGGATTCACCACTCTAAGTCTCATTAATTAAGCTCAAGTCCCTCAAAATCAACTACATTTATGCATTTATTTCGCATAATTAGCATTCATGCATGATTTCATAAGAATTGCATTTTAGCATTAATTTCTGCATAAAATAAGAAGCCAAAAATCCAAGCCAAAAATGACCTGTAAATAGCCTAACTTCCCCTATTTTTAACTCCTCCATGCTAACACCGCATGACACAAAACCACCTCCACTGTGTGCACATCACTAACAAGAATAAATAAAAAAATACAAAAAATCACTAACCCTGATGAGTGGACCAAAAACCCAAACCCTAGTCTCAGGATTTTCGGACTAAAAGCCACATATCTTCCCCATCCAGTGTCCGATCTGATCCTACTCACTTTTGAACTAATGCACATTCAATTACCTTCAAAACAAGACCAAGTTCAAGTGAATCAGAGCTCGTATGTGAAAGTTGGGTTTTGGGCCTCTTTTGTACATTGTATATTTTCGTGGTTTTTGACCTTGTATTTTATGTATATATATTTTCTTTATTAATAAAAATCCAAAAAATTAGTTTTAGATGTCTTTTATTTATCTCTGATTTCTCTATATTTTTTTTGGATTTTTTACCTTGTCTTAAAATAACAAAAAAATTATAAAACCCAAAAATCAAGGTATTCTATGTACATGGGATACCCTAAAAATTCACTTTTTACATTTGACCGATTTTGACTTTGATGTCTTCATGAAAGTTGTAGATCTCATCGAGACGAGCAATTTTTGTGAAGGAACTTTTTTTATCCGAGGTCATTTGATATTTGTTTGTGTTTTTACAAAAGATTTTATCTCTGATTTTTCTGGTGCTGACACGTGGCCGCCCCAAAGGCCGCCACGTGTCAGCCTTTTTTCGCATATTTTTCATATCGTTTAAAAAAAATTAAAACTGCCCGCACGTGTGATGCACGTGTCCCCAGGCACGTGCTCCGCACGTACCGCTCCATCTCTCACCCCCCCTCGCCACGTGGCAGAGCCATGGTCGTTCGATCAGCGGCCGATCGAACGGCCGCTGCGCATCGTCCTCCCTTGGACCGCACCAGCCCTCCGCGAATCTCGCCAACCGCCCCCCTTCTTCGCCGGTCAACACCAACAACCACCGCCTAATCCCTCGCTCCTCCAACACCCTTCCGCAACCGCCGCCCTCGCATCTTGCGCCGCCATCCGCTCGATCCCTCTCCTATTTATGAACGCCGAGACCCCACAACCACCTCATCCGCCGAATACCCCTTGGCCCACCTCACGGCGGTGACAGCGCTGGAGAGCCGCCATCGCGGTGAGATCTGAGGCTCAAGGCCTCGTCGCAGAACGGCCTACAGTCTGCTGCTCTTGCTCTGGTCCTTCGCAGTAGAGCCCACGACACCTACAACTCCGCCATCCCCCTTCGCTACTTCTCCGCCTTCAACAAGCTTCTTCTCTGACAACTTCACCGCCTCAACGCTTCACCGACCTCCAACATCTCCAACAACGCAACGCCGTCGGCCATCGCCTTCTCCGCCTCCTGCGTCGAGCCAACGTCATCTCCAGCTCCGCCTCGCCTTCGACCATCCCAGACGCTCCGTCGCGCCCCCGCCACCTTGCCACCGGAGCTCCAACTCGTTCCCAGGCTCCGTGCTACGCCGTCATCGACAGCGCTGCCTTCTTCGACCACAGACACAGATGCCTCCGCCTCGACCCTCCCGCTCCTGGAAGACGACAGGGGCACCACCCTCGATGCTCCAGCTCCGCCTCGACTACGCCAAGCTGTGAACGACGCTCCGGCCATCCTCCGCATTCCCTCTACCACCGGAGCGACCCTCTTCAATGCCTCGGCCGGCCGTCCACCACCCAATCTCCTCGGCATTTCCATCACCGACAAGATCGGGCTCGAGGCCCGAGGTCCCCCGCACGTGCTCCGCACGTGCGTGGGAAACGTCATCAGCAAATAACCCAAGTCACGTGCATTGCACGTGACGTTGGGCAAATTACAGAGACGCCCCTGGAGAGTCCACCATTTTGCCGCCAAGTCCCTCAAGCCAAGGTCACGTGCAACGCACGTGACCCACTTGAGAAATTTGCAGCAAACCCCCATAAGTATCGGTAATTGTTCTTAGGTTCCCCCCTATGCATTTTTATTATTTATTTTATTTATATTCATTTGCATCTGTACCCCTGCATTCGTCGTACGGTTTAGACCTCTGTTTTAAATCATTTTATTTATTTAAAAATAGCACTTTGTTCTACATTTAATTCTCAACAGTTTGACAAATTGTGGATATTTGTGTGATTGGTGGTTAATTAATTATTAATTATTTTGTGGAAAAGTGTATATTTTTCCCACTTTGTGCTCTTAAAATTGCCATGGATTAACCGTTGCTCTAAAAATTCCTGAAAAATCACATATTGTAGAGATTATTTTGCTTGACATTGTGCCAAAAAATCTTTGCATTTGCATGCATAAATTGCTCTGTAAAAATCATTGTGCACATTTCACTATTTAATTTTTAATAGGTATTAGATCTCACATTTTTGAGGTTTAGAATTTTTCTGAGATCAATCACCTAGTGATAATTTTGGTTCTCAAAAATAAGTAGGTCTAGTATTTATCATAATTAAATAATGAAATTCATTTTGTTTGCATTTAAAAATCCATAAATAATTCATATTGCATCCATAGAAATTCCAAAAAAATTACAATGCATCCATTTCATCATAATCTACATTGTGGCCAAGTTTTATATTTTTCGGACATCGTTTGAACATAGCCGATATTTTAGTCCCTAAAATTGGCCGAAATTGCATCTCGCATCCCTATTTGCATTGAAAATATAAAAAAAAGACCGCCTTGAAAACCGAACACGAAATTGGAAAGACACATTTCTAGGTTGTTCCTTTGCCTCCTTGTGATCGACCTTGGGACTTGCCCAAGTAAAACAAACAAAAAAACCACTTGATTAAAATTGATTAAAAATTTGTGGTTATTTCTTGACCGTTTCCGATTGCCGCCTACAACAAACGACATTTATTATTTTCACACTCGATGATAAAGACAATCTTCTTAACGCGGCATCATTACGGACTCATCAGTGTGCACGAGATATTCTACTTAGACTAATCAAGATGACATGTGAACATAGACTTGCGGACTCAAAGAACTAAGTCACTTGACCTGAGAAATCTTAACTCCAGTTCCTATAAGGTTCCTCTGAAACTAGGTGGATTAAGATCAAATCAAGTCTTTCCTCAACATCTATTCATAAATTGGTTCAGAACCCACTAGCTTTTCACCTTGCATAAGCAGATGAGGTGCAGATGACATGCTATGAATGAAATGCAAGACTTTTTTTTTGAAAATGCAAGGATGATATTCAAGAGTAAATAAGAAGCCTTTATTTTCAACATTTTTGTTTTATTTTCTGGTATACAATAATTTTTACAACAATTTTTAATTTGTAATAATATACATAGTATGCAAAAAAATTGGTTTATATCCTATTTTACAACAAATCTTACACAAGTATTATTTACAAGAATTTTACAACCTTTTTTACAAGAATTATACATATTATACAAGTATACAAAAAATTCCAATTTTTACCCACCCCACAATTATTGCATAATATATACAAAAAATACGCGGAAGTACGAGCTATGGGTAAAGTATATATGTAATATATACACTCCCCCCTATACTTAGCGTGTGCTGTGTCCTTAGAGCACGAAAAGCGATGAAAAAGACATGGCTTGTGCTAAGCATAGGAGAGCTAAAATTACAAAATGTATAGAAGTCGCTCCGCCCCCCTATACTTAGGCTCTGGCAGCCTAAGTATAGAAGAAGATCAAAAATAGGGCAGACGAGGGTAAGAGGGGAAATGGATGAGTATATACATGGAGGGCATCGGTTCCCCCTATACTTAGGCTCTGGTCAGCCTAAATATAGGACAGGAGTGAGTATGAGAACCGATGTGATCTGGAGGATGTACAGTGAATAGACGTGGGTCACTCTCCCCCCTATACTTAGGATTTGGTTATCCTAAGTATAGTCATGAAATGATATGGAACCGAGGCGAGTGATTCGAATCACTGGGAAGGAGGGAGAGAAAGTATATACAAGAAAGAATGAGAATATACAAGGATTAAGAAGGTTTGTGATGAACCTTCTTGCAGACGCGAGGAGGTGGATAATATACATATGTGTCGTTATCAAAATCGTTCTCATATGAATAATAGTGAGGTGTAGGGATTGTCCAACGAGGGTCGACACACGGCTGCTTGCTTAGATAAGGCTTGAGAACAACCTAACTGAGCTCACTCATATAAATCACTTTATCCGGACCAGATGAGGACTCCTCAGAAAATTCCTTCTCCGGTGTGTTGAAGGAAACTTTCTTAGTCAGTTTTCTAGAACATGAATCATTGAGAGGGAGATGAGAGCGACGCAACTTGAGAGGTTCGAGGGAACACCTCGAGGAATCAATTCTCAACTTCCTCTCACTAGATAGCCGACTAGAAGAGGGAGCAACCGTGTTTTTAGGTGGAGTCAATTTAGTCTTGGTTGTTTCTTTTGAAGGTCTGGGACATGGTATGGTGTTGCCCATGGGTTCCTCATCAGACGAGTCACCATATAGATTGTAATATTCCTATAGGGTCAGCACATGTCTCGGGAAGATTCTAGTGGTCTCAGTTGGCTTGGCACTATTGGGCTCTTGTGTCGAATCATCAAAATGGTCAAGGCAATCGACAAAGATCATATCCGACTTAATGATAGCTTCTGGTCGTGAGTCCTCCTTAGAAGCTGTCATGATGGTGGTGCAAGCAGTTGATGAAGTGGAGGTGTGGGAGTCTCAGAACCAACGGTCATCCAGGTAGTCGGTCTCTCAGTTGTAGCAGAGAGGTGGGACTCATCTACCTCTCAATGGTTACGACTGTCAGCGGATGTGCGAGTCACCTTAGAGTAAAGTTTATCAAAGAATGGGTGAGGTCGGAGTGCTCCCAATGCTGAAAAATCGATCTCCCAAGTCTCGTAATCTTTAGTTGCCTTAGCTGAGGCTAAGAACGGCTTCCCGAGGATAATCGGAGACTGGGTGAACTCTCCCCGGTGCTCAATGTCAATGACTGTGAAGTCTACCTGGAGTAGAGCACATTGGAAAGTCGCGATGACTGAAATATTTCCTCTAGACCGTTTGATGGATCGATCAGCCAGCTGAACGATCTCTCTCGACTTTCTGATTGGCCTGAGTTTGAGCTTGTCAAACACAGAGGTTGGGAGGATATTTATCGGAGAGTCATCATCGATTCTTGCATGGGTAAAGATGGTGTCTTTGATTTCACATTCCACTCGGGGCAACCGCTTCACTCTACAGCTCTTGGTCTTTCTCCCCATGACCAAGGAGGTGACCATAGATACTATGTGTCTCTCAGTCCTTGTCCTCTTATTTCCCGGCCTCTTGGGCATCATTTTACTCTTTACAAATATCTTGAGGTCGGGGAAGTGATCTATGGCCTTTATTAAGGGAAGATTAAAAATCAATTCTTCATCGAGTGCTTCCCTTATGACAAGATCCAATTTTTTAGGACTTTTTCATTTTCAATTTTTATGTGGGTTTTTGGTTTTTCAATTTTTTTGGTGTTTTTCGTGGATGAATGATCAGACTCTGGATTGGAGGGTAAGTGGTTACTAGAAGAGGGAGATAGAATGGACTCCAACTGTACAAACGGTGTGGGTTCCCTGATGCTTGCTCGGTTTTCAACATCAAATCTACTAACTTCCTTTTACACTTTCATACCCAGGTTGGCAGAAATTGAGTACAATATATTCATGACATCTCTCAACTCGTTACCAAATGATTCATTTTCTTAATAAGTCTAGAGATGTCATCCTCCACAAAATTCCCATGACAAATCATGGGAGAGTTTTGCTCAATTGGAGGATACTACTGAGATATTGAGGTCTCATACTCAACATACTTATACTCTGGCATGTAATCCCAGGTCGAGTATGGATCATCCGAATGACAGATATTGGTCGGAGCCTCATCTGATGGAGTCAATGAACAGGGGATGGGTAGGTCTAGCTCATGAGTCCACTCCTGTGAATGTATAGGCTCTCCGAATGAAATTTGGTTAATGGGAGCTTGATCACTAAAGTCAATTAAGTCTGGGAAATCATGATGTGTAGGCCCCTTCATTCGGGTTGTTTGATCGACCAAGTTATGCCCTAAGGTCAAGTCGGGATGTGTATATGTAAATTGTTGTATGGTCCCTACCTGAGGTGAGAATAAAGTATGTGGGGGCGTGTAATTTTTCCAATCATCTGTCTGAGCAGTGGCTTGCTCCTCATTTGATTCTTTGATTCCCGTAACCTCTCGAGAGTAAGGACAGTCAGCCCAAGGTGGAAGTGGATCCGGAGTGTTAGAATATGGAGTAGGTGAGAAATGCGAAGAAGTGGAGAAGTCAGTCGAAGTTCTGACTTCATAATCGGGTTGAGGTGGAACCATCCACGGGTAAGGGTCTCCCGTGGATGGCAGAGGATACATGGAAGAAGGAGAAGGTGAAGATGAACGGTATATGATCGAGGAGGAATGACCAGAGGTCACAAGGTATGGGGACCAATATCCCGACATCTTGAAGAAGAAATGATGAATGTAAGTAGGTTGAGGTAGAAAATGTGCAATTACACATCATAACATACAAGGACAGACACAAAGTCAAATGCAAGAGCTAAATGACAATTCTTGTATTTCAAATGCACAGTCGGGGATTCAATTTTTTATTCATTCTTTAGTTGCTCGAGGAAGAGCAAAGCTAAAGTATAGGGGTGATGAATTTCAGATTCATCATCATAATTGTTATCAATTAACCCTCTATCTTAAGTTTTTCAGTAAACATCAACTCATAATTCACATTAATTAATTATTAACCATATGCATATAATTAACACTAATTAATATATAACAAGTTTAAATGGTGTACGTATATCTATATATAGTGTTTATTATTTCATGTGTTTCTTCATCATTAGAAATCCCATAAAAATAATATAGTGTTGTAAATCATAATATGCATATTATTTTTTATTTAAAATACCATAAAAATAATATAAGAAGTAAAATAAGTATTTTTAATACATTAAAAAGACTTACAAAATTAATAGTATCTATAAACAATGTAATCTCATTTTGAATTCTACATGAAAGTGGTATATATCAAAAAGATCTACAACTTTTCTGATGAACGTTTATATTTAATTATTTTATTATCGATTTAATATTATTATTTAGGCATATGGATTTTTCTGATTGGTCTAAGTGTCCCAATCAAGCAACTACATGTGTCGCCCTTCATTTGAACCTGCCTAATTTCCTTAAATGCCAGATCAATCATGATCAATTGATTGTCATTATCCTTCCGCGCTCTATTTCCAATTGTTTGATCACCTCGATCACTGTGACCCGCCTCTAATTCCACTTACTCAAAATGGTGCGAAGCAATAACTCCCCAACCTTCTTTGTTTTCTTTGGGCATCTCATATGGTTGTCAACTCAACCCCTGACACCTATCTTTTCCTCCTTCATCCATCTTCTTCACGTGACCTCCAGTTATTGTCCTCATCCTCACATGCCTTCTTAGTAGTAGTTCAAACCACTGCATTTCGACCGCTTAGAGCGGAACATCCAACAACTCAAAACCCCATCTCCTTCTCAATCAACTGCTATCTGCCACTTTACAAGCCAACCTTTTAGCCTCATCCACCTAAAAGCGACAGAGATTCAGTGAGAGAGAGAGAGAGAACGATGATGAAGATCAAGCTCTGGTGAGATCTGTACATTCTCAGGCTAAGTTACAGGCCATGTATGCTGCTTGAGCTTTGTCCTCTATCCTAGGATATCAAGCGGCGATCAGAGCAACTTTTGCTCCAAACCAGACCCGTGTTCATCCCTTCTTCATTCTCATCATCTTCCTCCATATCTCTGGTAAGCCATCTATCTTCGTTTCTTTGTCTTTTCTTCATTTTATCTGCATACACATACTTTGTATTTCATTCATCTAGTCACTTTGGCACCTTTCTGGTGGCTCACCAATCCTCGCATAGCCACCAAATCACCCTGACAACGTCCAGATCGCTCTTCACATCTAGATCTTTAACCCTCGTCTGCAAGATGAGGGACACGAACTCATTCCACTTCTTCTCATCCTCTAGCCATTCTCTAGTATCCCGTGACTTCCCCTATTGCTTTGATTAGTATCTAACACCCACAGAATTCTTCTATTCTTCGTTGATTGGAGAACACATCAGTGCTCTGATCTCGACCTTCTTCATTGAAGGTCCTTCACTGATCGGTATCTATAGAGGTATTCTTCTCTATTTTGACCCTTCGTGACCTTCTCCAGGAAAAGGTGAAACGTTCTTGACATTCCATCGATTGAAATGAACATAGAAGAGAAAATTGCCCTTCATCGAAGCACATCCCAAGGACCGCTGCTCATAGAGGGGGAAGAACTTGAGTAGCATTGGTCGTTCGATCAACTTCAATTGATGTCCATCCTACAGTACAGGTGCTTCCACATCACCACACCGATGCACTGCTTCAAGCCTGAGGTTTGGTCCATCCGAACTAGAGCCGAGGCTTCAAAGCATGCCATACGACTTGAGCCTCCAGGCGCACCGAGCCTCCACCCAGCCCTTATGTTACATGCCTGAAGCATGCAAGGGGTATTTTACAAAGGACCCCCGTTGGGTTTTGATATTATAGATAAGTCCATGTGTTAGACATTTTACACTTATACCTAAGTGATTCTATGTATTTACATTTTAGTCCTTATGTTGGACTTGTTTGTAATAGAATTGCGTTATTTAATTATAGTTTCTTTGCATTTAATATACTATCTTAATTATTGAATATCTTATGAACCATAATCTATTTTTAATGAAATTGGTATTGTAGTAAAGATCTTTTAATTCTCTTTGACGTCATGAAATTAGTTTGAAATTTTGATTTAGTATAATGTATGAAAATCCATAGACTTAAATTCACTTTTAATCCTTTCTTAGGTTGCTAAAAATTAATCATTGCTTTATTTAACACATAATTTTCCCAATGATTTAATTGTTTCTTGGATAAATTATTCAAGAGTTTAAATAATTAGGTATTAAACAAATTTCCCTGATTAAAAAGCCCATTAATCATTAAGTGAACCTTTTATTTAATCAGTTATATTAATTAAATGAGTAGATAGCCAGTGACTCATTTATTGATCATTGATTTGGGATTTAAATCATCTAGAGTACTTTCAAGTTGCTAAATTAATTAAATCGTGAGCACACATGTTTATTAATGTAGATGTGAATTTGTGTTTGTTTGTCTTATACATTCCCATTGTATTCCCATCATTTTTTCATTTAATTTATTTGCAATAAAATCAAATAAAAAGAGCATTGCATCATGTTTTACATTATCTTAACCTAGATCACACTATTTCTTCATTTAGTTAAGTATTTAATATCTAGGTTAAATTTATTAATTGCTCATGTCCTTGTGTTCGACCCTGACTTATCCGTGATAAATTTAAGCAATGACCTCTTCACGGAGATGTTATTACTTGGTTTTGATAAGTTGTTAATTGGTTGCATTACAATGAATACATATTAACATAGCCAATTAGTGATTCATCAAGATAAATGATGGGACAATGATCCTGCTGAGTCTGCGGTAAGCCTCCTCCATGGGAGGAATATTAGCATCCGCAAGTATCTTTGAGAACTGCTAGACGTACGCCAACCATGCTGGTGTTCTTGTATACATTATGATGCTTTGGGGTAGAAGCAATTAGCATAAAACTATGGAGCTTATCGAACATGTTGCAAAGAGACGTATATAGAGAATGAAGAGGGCATCCATTCTATTTGATTGTGAAAATGTCATGTTGTAGTTGTAGGATTTGTGTATCATTCCATACTTGAGAATAGGTGGTCGTGAGAATGTCCCACATCGCCTTGGCAACGGGCTAATGTAAAATATCATTGGCGATCTCTATCGGCATAGGCATCGTCCACTTTTCATGAGGCGTTTACCCCAGTTTTCTCAATTGGCTTCTCCTTGGTAAGAATATGTTTCTTACCTATAGACTACATGAGGCTCATGAGATGCATGGCCTATAATTTATATTTTGTCCAATCCATCTTGACTATCGGTGTTGGACCACATAAAGCGCTTTTGCAGGGATGTCAACCATATTTTATGACATACTGCCATGTTGAGAAAAATATAGGGTTTGCATACCAAAAGAAGATTTGTCTACATAGACATAGGAGGAAGTGGTTGCATGCATAAACTTAGGATGCAACCAATCCCATCAACAACCTTTGCTACAAAATGTAGCAGCTACTGGAAGAAGATGAGGCAATAGGAAACACGAGTGACCCTGACAGAAACTGGAGGCGCCTTTAGTGTCGTCGAAGGCACAATGTGGAGCGATAGGGGAGTCGGCTAAAAAGCCGGATGCGTCTCCCCTGTTTAACCTGTCGCCTAAGATACCTGCGTCCTTCCTTTCTTCGCTCCAATCCCAAGTTGATAGACTCAAAGACCATGCCCCTATCTACCTACAAGCAGGCGGAGGCTGACAAGGCTAGAACTTCGCCCCGAAGGGTTACTAGCAACTTGTTGCGAAGTACTGCTGGTTCACCCCTGACTACCAGTGAACAGGCGGAGGCTACTTGGTACTAGTCAATGAACCTGAAAATATTCAACTCGTGATATTTGCTAGGATCAGTTGGTACGTGATATGGAAGCGGGGATTTGGGCTCTGCCTTAAGATGTTCACACACACACTCAAGTACCCTCACTCAGCCTGAAAACAAGGTCGGGGTTACTCTCCCGCAAACAAGGGTTAACTTTAGTCAATTTTTTGATCCAATTCAATTAGCAGTCTCGATTTTAAAGATTAGTTGTCACTAATATTAATCCACACAAGCAATCACGTCTACCATCCAGTCCCAATTCCTTTATCTTAGGTTGGAAAATCGAGAGAGAGAGAGAGAGAGAATCGGAAAGAGCCGATGCAATCGAGAAAACGATGATGAATGCGTGAGTAAGAAGACTTACAGTGCCTCCAGCTCTCTACAATGCAGGATGCATTACTGAATTGAAATTTTACACTAAATGAAATGAAAACGATGAAAAACCGCTCTTAAACATGCAGTTCTACTAGCGAGTGAAGAACAGATTATGTTTGGATAAGTTTTGCGGTCTAAGTGTGTCTTTTAAGTGATGTGTGGTCCTAGAAAATTATGAGCACAAGCAAATCCTAGAGTGGCTCAAGGAGCCGCTAGTGCAAGCCTAGTCTAGAAATTCAATCTACACAGCAGACGGGGACACGGTTCCACTATGTTTACACGCGCGAGAACCCAAACGGGAACCGTTGTAAATGCGAACACTTTTTTAAAAAAAAGTTACAAAAATCTTTTTGACCAACAACCAACTTGATCCAAGAATCGTCAGCCTCAATGTACTTCGAGATGCACCGACTTCAAGAAAGCCACTTCAAGTCCATCGGAACCTCATACAAAAAGATACAAAAATGTCAGAGAGAGATATATACAGAAATGGTCAGAAAAATAATTAAAGGAAAAATGGACAATTACAAGATGGCTCGGGGGTCAAACTACCCGAGTGAATGAAAAACCTAAATCTAATTTCCTAAAGTGATCTTAAGCCGTTTGCCTCCCTGGCAACGGTGCCATTTAATGAGACGCAGGTCTACCCTTTTTATGTTGTCGAATTGACGATTTCGTTGCAGTCGGATAAATCCAGATCGATCAAAAATTAACCGCACAGATCGATGAATCGTCGAATGAATTAACGCGCGGTTTTATGTTTGTTTAGCCTGGGCAAACCCCAGGGTCGACTCAGGGAGGCAAAGGAACAACTCGGGATCAAGTTAGATGGAATAGATTGTGGTTTTCCATGTGATTTTTTTGGTATTTTTTTATGCAATAAAAAGTCAAATGCAAAATACGAATTGGATTAAGTTAATAAGAAAAGAACCGACTTAGCCGAATTTAATTTTAATGTGAAATTAGTTCAACTCAACCAAGTGATATTTTTCCTAAGAACCTAATCCAACAATGAATGCAAAATGTATTTTTTTGGAATTTTTGGATTTAAGATGGACAAATGAAAAATGCAAACTATTTTGGAGGTTTTATGCAATTTTTCGTGTAAATGATATGCAAAAATTATGAAAAAAATTTGGAAGATAAACATGATGAAATGAAGCTACACTAATTTTTTAGAATTTTCTGACACTTTCTGATGTTTTTATAATTTTTTACGGAAAACAGAACGACTGTGAGTCTTTAATTCCTCATAAATCCACAAAATCAAATCATCAAAAAATGAATTATCTCAAGTAGATATTTTAATAAGAATCCATGAGAATTTAAATTTCTCAAAAATAATATTTGGGGATATAATTAAAAATCAATTACATAAATCACCCTAGAATTTATTTTATGTAAGCCGACAACTCCGAATTGGACGAAATTTGGACTGTAATCAAAGCACACTTAGAGGCATCATTCACAATGTTTTACAATTTTAAGAGCAATAAATAGGTCTGTGTGAATTTCAGAGTATAACTGTGCAAAATATAAATGATTTCAATCTCTTTTTTTAATAAATAATCTATTACTCACAAAAATGTAAATAAATAGCCAGGAGATAAAGATTTAAATGCTCATCAACATGCTATGTTTCATTGAATAAAATGATGCTATTTTGCAGTCCAAATGTTCATGCGAAGTCAGGGGTATCAATGCAATACATGAATTGAGATAATAAATTCAAACTATGCACAAGGGCACTTATGCAAATATGTAAACATGCAGGGATATGAAAGAAATTTTCTCAAAATAAAATAAATGCACCATTTCTTTTCTTCCTTCCCGCGTAGGGCACAGATGGGGGTGGCTAGGGCTCTTGTGCGTGGAGGCGGTGCACGGGGGGAGGCGGCAACGGCAGGTCGCAGGCGGTGCCGGCGCACGAGGCAGAGTTGTTGGTGGGGCGACGTGTGGATCGGGTGGGGTCACGCGCGGGTGGGGCGCGCTTCCCGAAGGGGCGACACTCGAGGCTTCCGCGGGGCCGCTGCGGTCGAAGGAAGGGCGGCGCTAGGCGCTGACGGAGGCGTGCGGCGGTGCTCGGTCTGTGGTGGAGACGCACGGCGGCGCTCCTAGAGGATGAAAAGGCGGGCACGGGCTGGCTGGCGGTTTGTCCACGCGCGTTTTCGACTCGTGTCTGGCCACGACTGGCGAAGGGTGGCGCGGCCTGGGGGCCGTGCCTATGGACGGCATGGGGTGGCGTGCACCACGCAGCTAGAGGAGGATGGTCGCTGGTCTGGACGTGGGGGCACGTTGGGGCACGTGTGCGGATGTCGTGTTGGCGACGCGGCTGGCGGGAGGTGCTGGTGCAACTGTGGCGGGATGGTTCGGGGGCGAAGACGTCGGTTGGGCGGCGCCCAGCAGCGTACGGCGGAGGGTGCAGCTGGGATGGAGGAGGGCGGCCGTGCAGAACCTGTGATTTTGTTTTTTTTTAATTTTGTTTTGTAATTTTTTTTATATTTTCTTTGTAAACAGTAAACAATGGTAGAAATAAGATAGAAATAGTAGTGAATGATGATTTGTGTGTGATGGTGTTTGGTGAACAACAAGGAAAAAATTGTTAGATAAAGAAAATTGACAAGGACAAGAAGAGGGGTACTTACCTATGATTTCGCCAGGTGGAGATACGATGTGTGGTTCTCATCATCGTGACCTCAATCCGACTCAGCAAAAAAATCGAAGAAGCTATGCAGCTTGGATGTGGCTGCGACGAGGTTGATCTCTCTACCTTGGATCTCGCCAAATACGATGGAAACCGTAGTCGCTTCGAAGACTTACTTGGTCGTTGTCACCGTCGAGAAGGCTGAGATGGTGGTTCCCTTTCTCTCTCGATTATGGCGGATGATGAATAATGGAGGAGGAGATGAGAATATAAGGACGAGGGGGAAGATGGAAAAGAGATGGAGAGAGTGGAGTAGTAGGGAGTTATTGACTTGGAGTGGAAGGCAAGTAAGGGAGAAGAGGTAAAGGGGGATAAAATATAAAATTAATAAAATAATATAGTAGGCTACTAAAAATAATTAAAATAGAAATAGTAAAATAATAATAATAATAATAAATCCGAAAATAATAAAATAAATCCGAAATTAATAAAAAAAATTGGGGTGACATGTGGTGACTCCAGGAGCTATCGCATATTGCTCCTAAAAAAATCAAAAATTAAATGTAAAGAAAAATAAAAAAGAAATAACAAAAAGAATTAAATTAAAAAGTGGTCAACAGAAAAGTTGCTCGTCTCGACGAGACCTACAACTTTTGCGAAGGGTCGAAAATCAAATAATATCATCTGTACAAAAATATATTTTTGGACGGTACCTTATAGGTATAAAATACCACATTTTTCCTACAATTTTTTTGTCATTTTCAATAAAAGAAAAATTAAAATAAAAATAGAGAAAATGTGAAAAGAATATTTACAATTCAATCTAATTTTTTTTGGATTTTTAATAATAAAGAAAATGAAATGGTAAAATATAGGGGCAAAAAGGTCAATATGTACCATATACAAAAGGGGGCCCAAAACCCAAGTTTTTCATACGAGCTCCGATTTTAATGAAATTGGTCTTGTTTCGAAGATCTTTGAATGTATATTACTTTAAAAGTGAGTAGATCTAATTCGGACACTGTATGAGAGAGATATGTGCATTTTAAGGTCCCTAGCTTCGAACTTGGATTGGGGTTTTATTGGTCAAGTTTACAAGTTAGTATTTTTTTGATATTTTTCTTTAATTAGTATTAGTAATATATACACTATAAAGTTGGTTTTAGTGGATTTGGAGTTAGTATAAAAAATATATACAAATAGGTGAAATATGGTGAATATACAGGAGAATATTTACAAATGAATTGGGCTTCTTATTTATGCAATATGAATGCTAAAATGCAGATGTTATCAATGCATGCATGAATGCTAATTATGCAATATAAGTGGAAATATACAGCTAATTAGTCGGGAATAAAGCTCTATTTTCAACTTTTAGAGACATGATCACATATTCATCACCCCCTATATTTAAACATTGCTCGTCCCCGAGCAACTAAATGAAATGCAAGAGTGAAATGATATTGGGTTCCATACCAAGGTCATGAACAAAAGTTGAAAATGGAGCTTGACTTGACCTTTGGATTAATTGTGTGACGGAACCTTATTGGGATTTGAACTTAAGACCTAACAGACTTCAAGTTCCACAAGTCTTCTATTCAAGATGCCTCAACAGTCAGGTCAGAACAAATCCTCAAACGTAAATTTCTGATGACTATGATTCTTACTTGTATTGTGTAAGTGATAAATAGCTCTCCACATCAGAAATGGCTAAGAAGTAGCCTCCTCTAACAAGGTAACTCTAATTACCCGATCCAGTAACACTTTCCTCGAGGAGCGGGGTATTCCCTTCTGAGTTCAAGTGCGACCACCTCAAGAGGAGGGGGTAGAGAAAAGACAGATGTGATCAAGTCCTATGTTGAATGTTGTCACAGCATAGGCATGCATCCTCTGACCGAAGACAGATGTGTTACTATATGTCTGAGTGTGTACATTTGGCAGACCAATAGGTTGATGACCTAACCAAGGTCTATACACCGGCGCGCTGGTGTGCATGTAAGGGCATATGAGTAATACGATCTCTAAAAGGGATCATACAGGTTCACTTATGAACCGGAAGACATGATATCACTCATGAGGTATTGGGACCGATCAAATTCCATGCATGGTCGTCGTTCTTTGGAAGCATGACATGATTCTGAAGGTATGATATATGCTTTGGGAAAGCATATGATCGATACCAATTCCCAATGACCAAGATTGAGAAACTTAGTAATCCAATCCTGAAGAAGACAGTGTAAAATTGATCTTGATCTTCAGGTTGATTATAGGTCTTCCAGTATGCAGGATGTACAGGTATTGGGAATACCTGAGGGCGATGTGATCATAAACGATTGTATAACCATGACGCTTCCATTTCGAGGGAGTGATGAAAAAGGTCTGGATTTTAGCGACATCCAACCAGAACAGGTAAAATACAACAAATCTATGACCGATAAAAAATGGCTGTCTGGATGGAGGCCGTAGGAGTCTTTGTTTCTAATGAAATTTGAATGACATACTAAAGGGATATAGTTATGAAAATCCAATATGGAATTTTCGGAAAAGAGATTTTAAAAAAAGATGAAATTGCCCCTGTTGTAGCTAAGGTTAGTTACATCATGATGTAGCTTCCCTTTCCTCAAATATAAAATCAAAATAAAATAAAAAATATAAAAAAACCCACAAAAAGAGAACATATAGACAAATACATTACATTTACACTTTTGTGCATGTTTGCCTTGATCTATCCTGCTTGTTCCCTGTGTTTGACACTCTACATACTTGCACCTATACACATTCTTGTTGTAGAGCTATAATAAACTTTAACTCCATACTTACTTTTCATGGTTTGATGATCATTGTGGGTTAGTTGTTGATTAACCAGATTTTTGTGAGTGGTTTCTTCAGCGACATTGTGGTCTCACCTTGTGTAGACTAATTTAGACTCTCGTAAAACTCGAGTTATCAAGTGCAAAAATACCCATTGCGGGGGGAGCCGACGGCTGCGATGCTTTCACTTATGTCATGTGTCGTACTCCTGTATGGAGATGATGGTTCTTGATGAGCGGTTGAGATTAGAAGGCCTAGGGGAGATCTAACAGTGAAGCCACGTGAAGATCCAACGACGAAGAGATGATCTGGGAGAGAAGATTGATCCAACAGACCTGGATCCCCCTGCAATAACATGGAAGAACCAGGCAAAGCTCGAGCTTCGATTATTGGCGACACATAGCCCGACCGCCTCCTTCACTGCAGAAGGGCTCCAATGATGCCTGGTGAAGTCCTCGACCAAACGACGGTGCCAAAAGATCCTGACGAGCTCCGACGAGCCGCGAGGTCAAGGGAAGTGGGTGGCTCCATGTACCATGTCTTTTGCAAAAATCGACCCCTTGGGGGGTCCTTTGGCCTCTAAACCCTACAGGGAGAGTTCCAACAAGAAAATAGGGGCTTGGGGCTATTATTGGTGAAGGGAATGGAGCGGGGGTTGTTAGACATGTGAGCCCCGAGCGAACCATTCTTACAATAAATATTATTGTAATATATATGTTTACCCATAAAAGTTATTGATGTTTCTCTCCCTTTCTAAAATTAAATGAATTAATGCACTATAAGGTCCCTCTGTACAATTAGGGTTATGTACCATGGCCATCTTGATGATCATATAGCTGTTGATTCATTAGATGAATCATAGAGGCTGGTGTTTGGATGAATATCTAAAGATTTAGACAGAGGACTCATCAAGCACCGTCAAATGATCATTAAGAGATGATCTCCAGCCTGAGTAGGAGATGGCAATCCTTTCTCACATAGGCTGATATCTGACTGACCTCTTGATGTAGGTCCTCTGCATGGGAATGGTGATTCGGAGGTGTCAGATTAGTTAGGTCAAGGGGTTGACTTAACAAGATCGAGATAACCTAAGTCCTATGTTGAATGCTATCACAGCATAGGCACACATCCTATGACTGAAGACAGATGTGTTACTATATGTCTGAGTGTGTACATTTGGCAGACCAATAGGTTGATGACCTAACCAAGGTCTATACACCGGCGCGCTGGTGTGCATGTGAGGGCATATGAGTAATACGATCTCTAAAAGGGATAATACAGGTTCACTTATTAACCGGAAGACATGAGCTCACTCATGAGGTATTGGGACCGATCAAATTCCATGTATGGTCGTCGTGCTTTGGAAGCATGACATGAATTTGAAGGTAAGATATATGCTTTGGGAAAGCATATGATCGATACCAATTCCCAATGACCAAGATTGAGAAACTTAGTAATCCAATCCTGAAGATGACAGTCTAAAATTGATCTTGATCTTCAGGTTGATTATAGGTCTTCCAGTATGTAGGATGTACAGGTATGGGGAATACCTTAGGGCAATGTGATCATAAACGATTATATAACCATGACGCTTCCATTTCGAGGGAGTGATGAAACAGGTCTGGATTTTAGTGACATCCATCCAGAATAGGTAAAATACAACAAATCTATGACCGTTAAAAAATGACTGTCTGGGTGGAGGCCGTAGGAGTCTCTGTTTCTGATGAAATTTGAATGACGTACTAAAGGGATATAGTTATGAAAATCCATTGTGGAATTTTCGGAAAAGATACTTTAAAAAAGACGAAATTACCCCTGATGTAGCTAAGGTTAGTTACATCATGATGTAGCTTCCCTTTCCTCAAATATAAAATCGAAATAAAATAAAAAAATATAAAAACCCACAAAAAGATAACATGTAGACAAATACATTACATTCACACTTTTGTGCATGTTTTCCTTGATCTATCCTGCTTGTTCCCTGTGTTCGACACTCTACATACTTGCACCTATACACATTCTTGTTGTAGAGCTATAATAAACTTTAACTCCATACTTACTTTTCATGGTTTGATCATCATTATGGGTTAATTATTGATTAACCTGATTTTTGTGAGTGGTTTCTTCAGTGACATTGTGGTCTCACCTTGTGTAGACTAATTTAGACTCTTGCAAAACTCGAGTTATCAAGTGCAAAAATACCCATTGCGGGGGGAGGCGACGGCTGCGATGCTTTCACTTATGTCACGTGTCGTACTCCTGTATGGAGATGACGGTTCTTGATGAGAGGTTGAGATTAGAAGGCCTAGGGGAGATCTAACGGTGAAGCCGCGTGAAGATCCAACGGTGGAGAGATGATCTGGGAGAGAAGATTGATCCAACAGACCTGAATCCCCTGCAAGAACATGGAAGAACCAGGCGAAGCTCGAGCTTCGATTATCGGCGACACATAGCTCAACCGCCTCCTTCACTGCAGAAGGGATCCAATGATGCCTGGTGAAGTCCTCGACCAAACGACGGTGCCAAAATGTCCTGACGAGCTCCGACGAGCTGCGAGGTCAAGGGAAGTGGGTGGCTCCATGTACCAGGTCTTTTTGCAAAAATCGACCCCTTGGGGGGTCCTTTGGCCTCTAAACCCTACAGGGAGAGTTCCAACAAGAAAATAGGGGCTTGGGGCTATTATTGGTGAAGGGAATGGAGCGGGGGTTGTTAGACATGTGAGCCCCGAGTGAACCATTCTTACAATAAATATTATTGTAATATATATGTTTATCAATAAAAGTTATTGATGTTTCTCTCCCTTTCTGAAATTAAATGAATGAATGCACTATAAGGTCCCTCTGTACAATTAGGGTTATGTACCATGGCCATCTTGATGATCATATAGCTGTTGATTCATTAGATGAATCATAGAGGCTGGTGTCTGGATGAATATCTAAAGATTTAGATAGAGGACTCATCAAGCACCGTCAAATGATCATTAAAAGATGATCTCCAGCCTGAGTAGGAGATGGCAATCCTTTCTCACATAGGCTGATATCTGACCGACCTCTTGATGTAGATCCTCTGCATGGGAATGGTGATTCGGAGGTGTCATATTAGTTAGGTCAAGGGGTTGACTTAACAAGATCGAGATAACCTAAGTCCTATGTTGAATGCTATCACAGCATAGGCACGCATCCTCTGACTGAAGACAGATGTGTTACTATATGTCAGAGTGTGTACATTTGGCAGACCAATAGGTTGATGACCTAACCAAGGTCTATACACCGGCGCGCTGGTGTGCATGTAAGGGCATATGAATAATACGATCTCTAAAAGGGATAATACAGGTTCACTTATCAACCGGAAGACATGAGCTCACTCATGAGGTATTGGGACCGATCAAATTCCATGCATGGTCGTCGTGCTTTGGAAGCATGACATGAATTAGAAGGTATGATATATGCTTTGGGAAAGCATATGATCGATACCAATTGCCAATGACCAAGATTGAGAAACTTAGTAATCCAATCCTGAAGATGACAGTGTAAAATTGATCTTGATCTTCAGGTTGATTATAGGTCTTCCAGTATGCAGGATGTACAGGTATTGGGAATACCTGAGAGCGATGTGATCACAAACGATTGTATAACCATGACGCTTCCATTTTGAGGGAGTGATGAAACAGGTCTGGATTTTAGTGACATCCATCCAGAACAGGTAAAATACAACAAATCTATGACCGTTAAAAAATGACCGTCTGGATGGAGGCCGTAGGAGTCTCTGTTTCTAATGAAATTTGAATGACATACTAAAGGGATACAGTTATAAAAATCCATTGTGGAATTTTCAGAAAAGATACTTTAAAAAAGACGAAATTGCCCCTGATGTAGCTAAGGTTAGTTACATCATGATGTAGCTTCCCTTTCCTCAAATATAAAATCATAATAAAATAAAAAATATAAAAACCCACAAAAAGATAACATGTAGACAAATACATTACATTCACACTTTTGTGCATGTTTTCCTTGATCTATCCTGCTTGTTCCCTGTGTTCGACACTCTACATACTTGCACCTATACACATTCTTGTTGTAGAGCTATAATAAACTTTAACTCCATAATTACTTTTCATGGTTTGATCATCATTATGGGTTAATTATTGATTAACCTGATTTTTGTGAGTGGTTTCTTCAGTGACATTGTGGTCTCGCATTGTGTAGACTAATTTAGACTCTCGCAAAACTCGAGTTATCAAGTGCAAAAATACCCATTGCGGGGGAGGCGACGGCTGCGATGCTTTCACTTATGTCACGTGTCATACTCCTGTATGGAGATGACGGTTCTTGATGAGAGGTTGAGATTAGAAGGCCTAGGGGAGATCTAACGGTGAAGCCACGTGAAGATCCAACGGCGGAGAGATGATCTGGGAGAGAAGATTGATCCAACAGACCTGGATCCCCCTACAAGAACATGGAAGAACCAGGCGAAGCTCGAGCTTCGATTATCGGCGACACATAGCTCGACCGCCTCCTTCACTGCAGAAGGGCTCCAATGATGCCTGGTGAAGTCCTCGACCAAACGACGGTGCCAAAATATCCTGACGAGCTCCGACGAGCTGCGAGGTCAAGGGAAGTGGGTGGCTCCATGTACCAGGTCTTTTGCAAAAATCGACCCCTTGGGGGGTCCTTTGGCCTCTAAACCCTACAGGGAGAGTTCCAACAAGAAAATAGGGGCTTGGGGCTATTATTGGTGAAGGGAATGGAGCGGGGGTTGTTAGACTTGTGAGCCCCGAGCGAACCATTCTTACAATAAATATTATTGTAATATATATGTTTATCAATAAAATTTATTGATGTTCCACTCTCTTTCTGAAATTAAATGAATAAATGCACTATAAGGTCCCTCTGTACAATTAGGGTTATGTACCATGGCCATCTTGATGATCATATAGATGTTGATTCATTAGATGATTCATAGAGGCTGGTGTTTGGATGAATATCTAAAGAGTTAGATAGAGGACTCTTCAAGCACCGTCAAATGATCATTAAGAGATGATCTCCAGCCTGAGTAGGAGATGGCAATCCTTTCTCACATAGGCCGATATCTGATCGACCTCTTGATGCAGGTCCTCTGCATGGGAATGGTGATTCGGAGGTGTTAGATTAGTTAGGTCAAGGGGTTGACTTAACAAGATCGAGATAACCTAAGTCCTATGTTGAATGCTGTCACGGCATAGGCATGCATCCTCTGACTGAAGACAGATGTGTTACTATATGTCTGAGTGTGTACATTTGGCAGACCAATAGGTTGATGACCTAACCAAGGTCTATACACCGGCGTGCTGGTGTGCATGTAGGGGCATATGAGTAATACGACCTCTCAAAGGGATCATACAGGTTCACTTATGAACCGGAAGACATGAGATCACTCATGAGGTATTGGGACCGATCAAATTCCATGCATGGTTGCCGTGCTTTGGAAGCATGACATGAATTTGAAGGTATGATATATGCTTTGGGAAAGCATATGATCGATACCAATTCCCAATGACCAAGATTGAGAAACTTAGTAATCAAATCCTGAAGAAGACAATGTAAAATTGATCTTGATCTTCAGGTTGATTATAGGTCTTCCAGTATGCAGGATGTACAGGTATTGGGAATACCTGAGGGCGATGTGATCATAAACGATTATATAACCATGACGCTTCCATTCCGAGGGAGTGATGAAACATGTCTGGATTTTAGTGACTCCTCTCAGTAGAGAAGCAATCTGATCTTGGTCCAAATGTCGGACATTGGTCTCAATGAGATTCAGATGCAATAAGAGGATTAGATTTGCGGTCTTGATTTAAACAAGAATCTATGGGAGGTTCGTAAGATCTGGATTTGAGATGAGATCTCAACATCCAAGTCACTATACTTGGAACAATACAATCGCCCTGTCCTTATCTCCAAGTATCTACGGAGAAAGCACATTATTCTTGAAGGAGTTCAAGAAATATTCCTATGATGAATTTTGTATCCAAGAAAGGAGGTCTTGATGATTAAATGGGATTTAATTATCAAGTATAATATGAATGAGATTCATATTGTGAGAATGATTATCCAAGATAATTAAATGGGATTTGATTATCAAGGATTACAGAATATGGATATTACTATCCATAATATCTGTGTATTATAAAAATGATTTATAATATATATCAGAGAGAGAGAAACTTTGTAAATAACATTTGTTAATTATTGATGTGGATTGGATTCACATTAGTTAATTAATTGGAAATGTAATTTACAAATTAATTTGGGTTGTGAATATGATTCATATATATATATATATATCAATGGCATGATTGAAATATTCACAAATTAATTTGGAATTAATTTGGTGGATAATTTTGTGATAATGGTTATTACAAATTTATTAAGAAATAATAGATAAAAATAAAAAGGACATTAATCACCACAAAATATAAGTGGCGTCGACCATGGGTGACGCCCCCTGTTTTTGGGGGTGATTTATTATCTCCTCCTTTTTTATCTTGTTATCTCTTGATAATTAATTTATGTTAAATTAAATTATGTTGATGATAATGCAACATATGTTTGATTTAAATATAAATTAATGTTGTTGGTTTTTAGCCAACAACAATCATGACCATTGATTAATACATGGATCAACCTAGTCTTTGGATCCATGTGTGCCATGGATTGAGATCCATTGGATCCCAAACTAGTATATATAAGGAGGGCTACCCTAGTCCTTTAAATGTACATGAACAAGAGTTGTACAAGGCTACTACTCTCTCCCTCCCTCTCTCATTCTCGCCTACTCTCTCTCTCTTCTCCAAGGTGGTCGTCCATCTTGTGTGTTGAGAAAGGGAGACTCTCGCCTTCGCCTTCGACGACTCGAGGATCTCCACCTTCTTTGGGGTTGCTTGCTCTAGTGGAAGACGACGGATTTCGTTGGACGAAATCAGGGGACTCGAAGCTTGGATCTTCATCGAGGATTGCAGGAGGAACGCGTCTCATCATCGCGCCCACAAGTGCCATATCAGACTTGAGACAGGAGGATCTCTTATTTTAGAGATCTCGTGATCGCAACCACACTTCAAGAGATATTTCTAATACTTTGTGGTTTGATGAAACGATCCAAGAAATGTTCTTGTGGTCATGTGGTTTCATCACTTGATTAAAAATTTTAATTTCCAATGCATCTAGCGACTAGTGCGACTAGTCGCCCCGATTGCATATGATGCAATCAACACACTTCCGTGATGTGCTTGAGGATTCTCAATATTCTACAGGGGTGGCTCGTGCAGAGCTCTCCAGTGAATGGCAGTGGGGGAGAGAGGGAGGGTCTCGATCTAGAAGGAATCGAGGGGAGATGGAGGTGCAGGGGCGTGAAGAAACAAAGGGCAAGAAGAATGGAGGAGATGGTGGAGTCGGTCAATGGTTGAGACGCGATGGTGGAGGTTCGTTGGAGATCAACTCCAACAAGCTTCAAATGGGGTGGATTAAGCTAAACACGCGATTAATGCTTAAATAAAACACAAAAAATGAAACCTAAGGGCTAAATTAAGCTAGATAATTGCAATAAAAGAGACCCCACCGGGCCAGAGCCAAGAAAGAAAACCTCGACAGTCAAGTTTGGTTGGAGATGGTGGTGGACACACCTAGAGGCTTGCCAGAGCCTGCCTAAAGATGCTAGAGGGGAGCCCACACCTCCCTAGTCCAGAGCACGGTGAAAGGAGGACCAAGGCAAGGTCCAAGGGTGTTCAAACTTTGAATGGAAGATCGGGGGTGTTTTGTACAAGTGACGAGGCAAGGGTAAAGACTAAGGAACGGGTGGTGATGTAGTGCCCCTCGCCCCAAGGAGATCATCTAGCATGCAAGATGGAAGGTCGAGGAAAAGATTCGGTGACGAAATCAAATCCAAAGTATTCTTAGATCCTTGGAGGGAAAATCCTAGAAATATGACCAGCGCCTAGGTCTGACACTCGTAGGACGTTTGGCAGAAAGTTGACCGCAATGCAACTTTAGCCACAACCAGGTTGGTCCACATGGACCAATCAGGAAAAATATCTTGAAAATCATTTAAAAATAAAAAAGAATTGATAAATTATTTTATTAATTTTAATTTATAAAATAAAAATGTTTCTTATTTTTATATTATTTTATCATGATTTTTATTTATTTTCTAGAGGTAATTAATTACAAGTTACTTTTTAGGGTCTTATATAGGTATATTGATCTATGTTTTTAGGCCTTTTATTTTTCTTTTGTATTTTTGATTTTATTAATTTAATTTATTATTTGATATATTTATAACTTATTTTTAGATACTTAAATGTATTTTTGTTATATTTTTCGGATATATTATATACACTTAAATAAGTATAAGTATTATCTATATATGTATAGATATAGGTATTTCATTTATGTAGTTATGTAGTTTATTTTATTTCAAATAATTATTTATTATTTTATTCCTATTTTAATATGTACATATACTATATATAATATTTACAAAAATTTTAAAATATATAATTATAAAAATAATGAATAACAAATAAAAATAATATTTTAATCGGGTAAAGTATAGGGGTCCAAAACCTAACTTTCACAACTTAACACCAAAAAATACGAAACAACCATCATTAAATAGCTTATTAAAAGTTATATACAATTAAATTGATGATGATATATTTTGAGTTTTATTTGAGAGATATGTGTCTGGGGAGTTGGTATTTTGGAAACTTATTCTGAGTATAACTTGTACAACGTATATTATTTTTTATGAAAGATATTATGTGTTTTTCTATATTTTGTTATATACAACTTTCATGTTCAAAGATTCTTTATTTGAAGTATAAAAGTGGAACTAAAAATAGGTCCCTAAATTGAATGAAAATGACTAAACAAAGGGGATTTTTATTGGCATTTTGGACCCTTATCTCCCCTTACTTTATTACTTGTTGACCTAGTCATCAAGATGCCTATGTCTCGGGGTTTAGGTTCATAAAATATCTTCAATGTTTATTCTTTTTATTTTCCTTTCTTTATTCTACAATTTTGACATTAAGAACAATATTTTATACATTATTTTCACAACAATGCGTGAATGTTAAAATGCATGTATTAAGGGTATTTACACGCATTTACTAGGGTTTTAAGGCCAAAATGATGGAATAAAGATGATTAAAAGAGATTCATCACTGGGATGAAGATACCTAGACCCGGAGGGGATTCTATGCAATTTTCCTGAAACCATGTGTTGTGCACGTGTCCTAGTGGAGTTGGAAGAGGGGCCTCAGTGTAATTTATTATGTCTGCAGGGGTGTGGCTACAAGATTTCCCCCTCCCCACATGATGCGTATGTGAAGAGGAAAGCGATGGAAACTTAGCTTAAGGGCTCAACTAGTGCTATGAAGGGGGCTTAGGATGGCGATGCTCGAGGTGGATGCAATAAGGCTTGGTTGTCGATGATGAAGACTCAACCTGATTTGGTCTTCACAGGAGGAGGAGCTGCAGATATTAGCACAAGGCAGAGGTAGCTGATCAAAGATCGATCGACACAATACTGGTGTTACGGAAGGGCGACCAAGGAAAAGCGAGGGGCGAGGCGGAGACTCGCAGGCAGGGGCATGTAGGTCGAGGGTGACCGGTGACGAATGGGTAGTGGAGGGTGTCGATCGAGGTGGAACGATAAGTTCGAAGGCGGAATAGGAGCTCGATCGTGCGTTTGTGAGTGGCGGAGCTGGCCATGGCAGTGGCCATTGCGAGACGAGGCAACGAGACGATGGAATGAATCTGGAGTCAATGTCGAGGCGGTGATATGATGTGCTCCAGTGGTGGAGGCACGTCTGCTAGAGAGCTGCTTTGGTCGAGGGAGGCACGACAAGGGTGGGAGGTCGGTGCACGGAGGCGTAGGCTTGCGAAGTGCGAGATGCGTATGGGAAGTTATTTCGCGAAGAGGGAGCATTGGTGGAAGGGTGATGGAGGTAGTGCGACTAGTGGTGGAGTGATGGGGACGAGGTGGACAATGCTCTTGTATGGCGAAGTGATGGGAACACGATGGTGGTGTGTTCGAGCAGGGGAATCCAGGACAGCAGAGAATTGTGAAGATAGGATGGAGGCACATGGAAGAGGAAGAGAAGAAGAAAGAGAACATGGGATGAAGGAAGGAGGGAGAAGGAGGAAGAATGTTATAATTGGAAAGGGGTGTTGGGGTTCTCTTGGAAGAGCTGGAGCATCAAAGATCCAGCAGGTCTTTGTCTCAAGCGCACAGAGGGATATACGAAGCTTCACAACAGCTTTGAGCTACTGTAGAAAAGGAGGTGCTCCTCCTTTGGATATCCTCAAGGAAGAAAGACATGTCGTCGCTCAACCTCACCTGGGGCTTGTTGTCATCAAGCTCAGAGCGAGAGCTAGAGGGTTCTAACCCAAAAAATGGCAGATGGCATTTACTGGAGGGGCTGAGCCTCTTTTGTAGGTGGTTGGTCATGCAGGAGTTGTGGAGGATATGACAGTCGTGGGTCATAATGCAGAAATTAGAAGGTGGTTGGGCGAGAGGGAGAGGAGATTGTGGGGGTGGAGAGAGAATGTGGGAGGCATGCGGGTAGTTGCGCACCATCATAGGTATTGGGTGGCACACGGGGGAGGGTCGTGCGTGTCCTACGAAGATGGTTGAGGCCATCGATACCCTGTGATTGGGATGAGAGAGAGAGAGAGGGATATGGAGGGTGCAGGGTTGTAGCAGTTGCCGAGAGATGTGCGGAGGCGATTGCAAGGCCACCATGTTGTTGTGCGAAGAAGGGTAGGTGTCTGCTAACGAAGTGCATTTTCACCACTCTAATATCATCATTTTAACAGTAGCACATGAGGAGAAAATGGATCCTCGTAAAAGACCACCCTTTCGAATATGTGGAGAATTTATTTTATTTGGTAAGTATACCAAGGTCAGACTCAGGGACACGAGCCTCTTAAGTTGCTACTCAGACTCTTAATATTCGGGTCAAATGATTAATTTAACAACTAATAGGTCAACAATCAAGGAAATAAGATGCAATCAATGAAGATAGATGATGCATGAATAGAAGAAACTTTTTTATTTGATTTTTATCATGCAATGTGATACAAATGCAAAATTATGCAAATATGTCCTACATAAATAAAATCATTGAGCAATAATCGTGTGATCAATTTTAGGATCAATTCAAGAAGCAAATTTAACTGATAAACTAACAAATGGCATTAAAAATCATTAATCATATAATAGTATCTAACTATAATTCATTATTCTGATTTAAGTACCAAACAAGAAATAAATAATACCAATGGATAGATAATGAAACATGCTTCAAAATGAAATTGAAATCAACTTAAACAGAGATCATACGCTCAAGATATTCGTAAAATAGTCCATGGGCATAAATGTGAAGAAAATATGAAAATAATTACAAAAGCATCACAAACATGTCTCTATAAGGACATAAATGTAATTAAGAATAACTGTGAGGCCTTCCCTGTAAATTTTCCATGCACATGGGTGCTATATTGCAATTATTGAAACTCGGAGGGGATGGACTGCGAATAACTCCAAACGCGCATGCATCGCACATGCCAGGAGGACCTGTTTGTAATATGGAGAAGATGGCAAGGCACCGATGCAATTCACCCAGCCCCCATGTCACCACAGCACATGAGGGCTAGGCTCGGGGGAGGGCAAGGCTTGGTTCGGGTGGCCGCAGGCAGGAGGCTCAAGTCATGTGGCATCACATGGTGCTTTGGCTTGGCTCGGACAGCTTGAGCCTGGAGGCTTTGTGAGGAGTCTCGAGGAGGACACGTGGCTTTCTATGGGTCGTTTGATCGTAAGGATCAGATATCATTTGTAGACAGTGTTTTTTCAGCTCTGTCGCCTCTTGCGGTAGACTTGGTGGGTCTCCGATGATGGGCTAAAAGCTCCGCCTCCTCCATGCATGTGTCCTGAAGGTCGAGCAACAATCCTAGACCCTTAGCGATGGAGATAGTGGAGCGAAGGAGGCACGAAACCTTCTAAAATAGGTCGACCATGAATGTTTATTGGAGGGCATGCTCTTGAACGGAGCAGGAAATGCAGCTCCACGCATCGAAGTAAGGAATAACCTGCACATGTTAGTTCATAGCCGAAGTGTGCATGAGGTGAGTGCATGAGATGAGGTTCAACAGAGGGAAGTGGGGCGAAGAAGATGGCGAACATAGTGGCTCTTCACTGGCGAGGCGAAGAGGAAAGGGGTGACGGCGACTGGAGGTTCTGATGGAGATGAGAGGTGGATCTACATTTCATCTGCACATCTTGCATATGTAAAGTGAAATGTTAGTGGGTTCTGAACCAAATTATGAATAGAAGTTGGAGGATGGATTTGATTTGAACTTAATCTACTTAATTTTAGGACTTATAGGAACTGGAGTTAAGATTTTTCATGTCAAGCGACTTAATTATTTGAGTCCACAAGACTATATTCCCGTGTCATCTTAATTGGTCTAAGTATAATATTTCAAGTATACGCATGATTCTTTTAAACAGTGACGTAAATTGGACAAGCACCATGCGCGTAGCTCTTCATTGATGAGATGGTGAGGAGGTGGAATCCTTTGGCTTGGAGTAGCACATGGGTTGAAACATATGTCCTCCTCTAGGGAGGGTAGTGCATCTCAACCTAGTCTAGTGGTGTCGACGTCTAACAACAGGATGCTTTGGGCTGCAATAAAGCTTTAAAAGAGAGATACTTTACTATCGCAAGAAAAAAACACCTTATGTACATGCCGCACCTTATATATATGTTAAAAAAGAAAAAAAGGAAAGAACTCCGAAAAAGAGGGACAAGCCTTATTGAAAATAAAATTCCGGATGAAGTGTGTATATTTGTATAGTCTAATAAGAAAAATGTATGCTTTAAAGTTTCATACCATGGAAGCTTGTAGCTGGAGACTTGGCCACACCGGTCAAGATCCATGGATATGTGACTACTGGTAACAATCCATTCTCTTCTCTACCCCCTCTTCGTGAACTGGTTGTACTTGAACTTAGATGGAAATACCCTGCTCCTCGAGGAAAGAGATGCTAGACCGGGGAATTAGAGTTACCTTGTTAAAGGAGGTTGTTTCTTTGCTATTTCTAATGTGGAGAGCTATATTTCACATACACGGTACAAGTAAGATTCATAGTCAATAGAATTTGTGTGTGAAGATTTGTTCGGACCTGAGTGTTGAGGGGACCTGAATAGAGACTTTTGGTACTTAAAGGTTGTTAAGTCTTAAATTCAATTCTCAATAAGGTTCCGTCACATTATTAATCCAAAGTTCGTGTCAAGATCCATTTTCACCTTTTGTTTATGACCTTGGTATGGAACCCAAAATCATTTGACTTTTTCATTTCATTTTAGTTGCCCAGGGGCGAGCAAGGTTTAAGTATAAGAGGTTGATGAATATGTGATTCATCACTCTAAAAGTCGAAAATAGAGCTTCATTCTCGAGTAATTGGTGCATTTCTTCATTTATTTTGCATTATTATCATTCATGTATTTAGAATTAGTATCTACATTTTAGCATGCATTTTTACAATAAATAAGAAGCCAATTCACTTGTAAGTATCACATGTATAATCACCATCTCTTCTTTATTTTTTTTATTTTTCACTACTTGTAATTGAATAAAACAAACTCTATAGTGTATATATTACTAACACTAATAAAGGAAAAATATCACAAAAAATAATAACTTGTATAATTGACCAATAAAACCCCAACCCAAGTTTGAGACTAAGAGCCTTATAACATAATTATGTCTCTCATATAGTCTCATATGGACCCCTACTCATTTTTGAATTAATGTACATTCAATTACCTTCAAAACAAGACCAAATTCAAAAGAATCGAAGTTCGTATGTGAAACTTGGGCCTTGGGCCCCTTTGTATATAATACATATGTCACCTATATTTATTTATTTTATCTTTTATTAAAAATCCAAAAAAAATATTAAGTTGTAAATAATTATTTTATATTTTCTATAATTTTATTTTATTTTTATCTTATTTTAGAATGCCAAAAAATTGCAAAATACAAAAAATCTGGTATTTTATAACTATAAGATAGTTGATGAATCTCGTATTCATCATGTTAAAAGTCACTAATTAATCCCTAGCTTAAATAATATAATAAAAATCACCGATAATTCCTCGTTGTTATATTGTATTATATTGTGTATAGTTAACTTATAATTATTGTATATAATAATTTTACTTAACTTAAAATTATTTTATCATAAAAAACCCCTAAAATTTAGGTTGATTAATTGACTAAAATTTTCCTAACCTTTAAAAAGACTAAAAATGCATAAAAATATCAAAAGCTAAACATCGGTGTTTTTAACCCTTTAAAAATACCCCCAAAAATACTATTTGTATAAATGACTACTTTTGGCTTTTTGTCCAACACAAAACTTGTAGATATCATCGAGATATAAAACTTTCATGTTATTACTTTTTCCTAATTTTGCCTCTAACTATTTCTTTCATATTTTTCTTTGTTTTTATTATTTATGAATTTTCTGGTGCAGCCACGTGGCGCTCTCTGGAGTCGCCATGTCATCGCACCCTCTCCCGCCACCTGTCAGCCCTCCTAAACGTTGATCTTTGCCTCCATCACCACCATTGAATCCTTTTTCAGCCTCAGTCGTTCGATCAACCTCTGGATGTGACCACAGCCACTCCGCCGCGCCTCATTTACAGCTATCTGATCCCCTTTCATCCTATGGCTAACATCGCTCCACATCTGCCACTCGTTCCCCGTCGTCGGATTAAATCCTAAACTCCATCTAATGCATTCACCTCCGCCCATTCCTCATCCATAGGTTCAGACCCTTGATCAAATCACCACCCCTCGCCCGCTCTTTCATCCTAGCCTATGGACCGCGAGATCCAACGGTTAATGCTTCATTCCCTACCTCCCATTTGCCCTTCGTGCGGGAGTTACACCTCGCACGTGCATCACCCCCTTCCAATTATGGCCACCATCTCTGAACTTCCCTCCTCGTCATAAAACTACCTCCATGTCAACCATTCATCCGCTATCCTCGCATCCACTTCACTACCCCACCTTCACTCCACCAACAACTCAACAACAATTCTAAAACCACCAACCCATCACCTGAAATGCCTCCTTCTCCTCCTATAAAATCATCCATCTCCGCCATCAAGCAAATCATCCACCATTTAAGGGTATCCTCTCTAGCTTCGTCCGCCATCCAGTGATAGCGGATGGCTGCTCGTAGAGGCGATAATGGTCGCAAGTACTCCGGTGAGATCCATGGTTGACCGCCATGTATGCTCCGCTCTCCGGGGGATGCACGAGCCCCCTGGAGTGATCGTCCAGGTTGAGCAACGACCCACGAGGTCCGACTCAACCCAGATCAATTCCTCCACCAATGCTCCATCTCTGATTCAGGTATCCTCCTCCTTCATTTTCCTCGAATTTTCTCTTAATTATCCCGATGACCATACGCATCCTCACCAGCCAGTGATTATTTCACGACCTTCACCACTCATCGATTACCTTCGTCGACACCCACTCATCCATTCTTCCCTTCTCCTGAGCCTCCCCCGCCCCGACCCACCTCCTCCTCCACTTCACTGGAGAGGGAGCCTAGGTCCAAGCTCCCTCGCCCCAATGGACCTCCACACCACCTCACCTTCACTTTGTGCATGCTTTGGCTATTACTAATCCATGCAGGAGCTCAATGAATGGAATTCGCATAAGCTCGCCGGTCTCCAGCCTCATCTTTGGCGACCCTTCGTTGAAAGCCTCCTGCCGCTACTCTGAAGTTTCTTTGGCCTCTGCCCACCTTCTCCAGGTCCTCACCGAAGATCACGGACCTTCGACGGGCATGGGGGAGCCCGGCAGAGACCCGACGAGCTCGTCGGAGCTCCAAATATGTCGCCTCTCTCCCAACAGAGGAGAAGCACAGGTGCCATTGGATGGCACCCTGCGGCGGTCATGCAACGGTCCAAGAGGAGCTACGTCGCGTCTCCAGACCTGCAGGCTTAGAGCGGTCGAGCCACTGATCTTAAGCTTCAGCGTTCGACGCGTCATCTACCAAAGCTGCGCCACCTCCGAACCTAGCTCCTCGTGTGCCTTGCATGTGAGAAGTTGGGTTATTTGCAGAGAGCTCCCTAAGTCTTCCCATAATTACAAAGAGGTCCAGGCATGCATACCTCACGTGCGCTCCTGGACATTTTGCACAAAGGCATGTACAGAAAAGCATAATTACATAATGGTCCTTGCGCTTCTGGAGAAATTAGAATGGGACCCATACGGTTTTGCAAAATTGCAAATAAGGGTCTTAGTGGGCACGTCTCCCCGCCACCCACCCTGCGGATCTCAATGATGCGACCTATGTGCCCTCGAAAATCCACCTATTGAAAATCAAGCTGGACTTTTGGAGCGATTTTAGAAACTAACTGCCGGAAGTACAAGTTGGGGCTTGGGGGTCTAAGTGGATAGACTGACCATGCCACTTCTTTTTCATCTTCGTTGCTTAGTTGCTTCTTCATCTTCTGATATGCGACGACATACATACCTCTTGCTACTGATTATCCGATCCGCAGCTCCTCCCCTGGTATACTACTCTACTATATATTTGGTACCTTCTTTTTCAAAAGTCTAATAGTCCTTTCTTTTGAGGTGCGGGCACCCCTGGAGGGTCCTTCATCCCCCGGCAGAGATCCAGCCCAGTCTTCAAAAGTGGAAGTCTTCGGTCTCATATATTTCGAAAGGTGAAAAGTCCAAAGAGCGCAGACGGGACACGGAGCTTGGATACGGTTTCCCGATCGGAGATCCATGGATCACAGACGTCGATCTCCCCATGGCCTTTCGCCTCTGAAAGCGTCTTATCACTTTTTCCTTCATTTTATTTACATTTATGCCCCTGTATTGTTCTCTTCATAACTTGAGCATCGTAGGCCCGATTTGCATGATTTTAGTGTCATTTTGATCCTTGTTTCATCATCTACTTCATGGCATATTCTATTTTCTCATCTGACATCATTTTATATGAAGTAATTTTTTTTGTTATATGATGTTCTTGCTCTACATGTCTTTGCCTTGATTCGATGAATGCTCGTATTTTTGTGCTCAATCCGACTCTAATTTCAAACCATATTCTGTTGCCCATTTATGTAACCTTCATATGGCATATTTGTCTATCATCTTTTGCATACTCATAACCTGCATTTAAAATTACATTATTGTTAATGCATCATCTTATAATTTCATGAAAATCAACTAAAAAATGCATGCATCATTTAATTTCATTGTAATCAGCATGAAGACCTTAGAATTGAGATTTATTCGCACATACACTTAATTGACCAAAATTCGATAGATAAAATAAGTAGCTTGTGTCCCTGTGTTCGACCTTGGTAGACTAAACAAGTAAAAAAAATATTCCACCACATTCAAGGTGTGCGGTTTTTGCTGACCGAAATCCGTCTACTATACTACGACAATTTCCCTTTATTAAAGCGTTGGATTTCGCAATCATCAATAGCCTCAAAAATACTTATCGTACAGATGATTAATTTTGTTTTTGGTTCTTCACGAAAGTTGTAGATCTCGTTGAGATGAGCAACTTTCATGTTGATTACTTTTTATTTTAACCCCTTTTTATTTCTTTTTTTTGTTTACATTTATTTTATTTATTTATTTATTTTTATTTTTCTTGTAGTGACACTTGGTAGCTCTTGGAGCCGCCGCGTGCAACACCCAATTTTTTATTTTATTTTCATTATTTTATTTTATTTATTTATATTTATTTTATTGTAATTATTTTATTATATTTATTATTATTACTTATTATTTATTTATTGTGTATTTTTTATATTTAAGTATTATTTATTTTAGTATATTATATTATTTATTACTTTATTTATTATTTATTTTAATTACTCATTTTATTTATATCATTATTTTTACTATTATTCTTATTTAATTAGTTTACTTTTACTTCACCATGTGGTCGCATCCGTGTAAGCCACATGGCTCATCCCCTAACTGTCCCCCCCCTCATGTGTCGCCCGCTTCCTGTAGCGGTGCACACCCACTGCACGTAGCCACCTACCCTACTTCACACGGTGGCGCGACGACCATGCAACTTCCTCACCGCATCTCTCAATAAATACCACAACCATGCACCCTCCATCTCCATCTCTCTCCTCACCTTGATCATAGGACATCGATGGCCTCAACCACCTCCGCAGGACACACAAGACCCTCCCCCACGCATCGCTCGCTTCCTGCGGTGATGCGCAACTTCCTGCGTGCCTCCCACATTTTCTATCCACCACACGATCTCCTCTCCCTCTTACCAAACCACCTCCCTAATTTCCGCATCCTCGGCATCATGACCCACGACCGCCATCTTCTCCGCAACTCCTGCATGACCAACTACCTTAATAAGAGGCTTAGCCCGTCCACTAGACATCATCCTCTATTTCTTTGGGTTTGAACCCTTGAGCTCTTGCTTTGAGCTCGGTGATAGAAAGAAGCAAGCGAGGTTGAGCAATGACAGGTCTTTCTTCCTTGGCAAGATCCAAAGAAGGAACACCTTCTTTGCTACAGCAACTCACCTCTATTGTAAAGCTTCACGTATCCCCCAGTGCGCTCGAGGTAAAGACATGCTGGAGCTTTGAAGCTCCAACTCTTCCAGGAGAACCCCATAAGCCCCTTACCAGGCATAATATACTTCCTCTTTCTACTCCCTCCTTCCTTCTTCCCATGTTTTCTTTCTTCTTCTCTTCCTCTTCCTTGTGCCTCCGACCTATCTTCTTCACACTTCTTTGTCGCCCTCGATTCCCCGCTCAAACACATCACCACTATGCTCCCATTACTTTGCCATACATGAGCACCATCCAACTCATTCCCATCGCTCCACGACTGATCGCACTACCTCCATCGCCCTTCAACTAGCGCTCCCTCTTCGTTAAGTATCTTCCTATATGTGTCTCGCACTTCGTGTGCATGCGCCTGTGCACACCGACCACCCAACTGTGTCATGACTCCCTTGATCGGAGCGGCTCTCCAGCGGACTCACCTCCGCCACTGGAGCACATAATCGCACTAGCTCGACATTGACTTCGGATTCACACTATCGCCTCTAGGCCTCATCTCACATCGACCACGACTAGATACGCCACTCACAGATGCATGACTCAGCTCTTGCTCCACCTTCAAACTTGTCGTTCCACCTCGACAAACTCTGTGCCACCATTCATTCATCATCGACCATCCTCGACCTACACATTCCAACCCGCGAGTCTCTGCCTTATCCCTCGCTTTGCCCTGGTCGCCCTACCGCTACACTAGTCATGTGTCGACCAATCTTCGGCCACCCACCTTCACCTTGAGCCAATGTCTATAGCTCCTCCTCTGGTGAAGATCACATCAGCTTGAGGCTTCATCATAGACGACCAAGCTCATTGTGTCTGCCTCGAGCATAGCCATCTTAAGCCCCCTTTGTGCGCCAGTAGCTGAGCCCTCGAGCTTAGTTGCCCCCGCTTTCCTCTTCACGTGCGCAACATGTGGGGAGGGGGTAATCTTGTGGCTATGCCTCTGGAGACAAAATAAATTACATGGAGGCTCCCTTCCAGCTCCAGTAGGACATGTGCACAATACATGCGTCTTGGGAAAATTGCATACGACCCCCTTCGGGTCTAGGTATCTTCATCCTAGTCCTTGTTCACTACATTTAAATATTTTCATTTCTGAATTTACATTTAGACCCCTATGTTCTAATTTAATTTAAACCTCGATTCTATGTTATTCTATTGATAAAAAAAAATAGTCATTTTATTATTCAACTAATTCTATGCATTGTGTCATGTACTTGATATTTTGATAATCTATGGTTAATTAATCATTATTTTTCTTGTAAAAATTGCATAGTTTACCCAGCAAGTGCTGCAAAATTCATATAAAATTAACCATAATTTCAAAATTTTCCAAAAAATCAAGACTGGTAGAATCAGTTTTTTCTTTATTATACCAAAAATCATCTTGGTTGCATGTATATAGAGGTTGTAATAGAATAATCAGTGACTTGAGTAATTAATTTTTAATTAATTCCACATTTATTATTTTAAGGAAATAAAAATTGTTCTAGATACCTATCATGTAGACCTATCTCGGATAATTCAATCCCTTGAAAATATTAGTGTCTGATATTTATTAAAATTAATTTGTTTGATATCACCACGCATTCATATTTAATTCATTATTAATTCATCTTGCATCCGAAAATTACCAAAAAAATACGGTGATTTTTTTAGGTTTCATTGGGTTTGGAGTTTATTTAATTGAATTTTGTAGTTTAGCCCTTGAAATTTGTCAAAATTGCATTGCATGTAATAATTACATAAAAACCAAAAAAATGCTTCTCTGAAAACCTAGCTCATATATTGCCTAATAATCAACCTAAGGAGAGAGTGGTCTCCATGAGTTGGACCTTGGAATTTCCCAAGTAAAATAAAAATTTGACCGCTTGATTTTAATCAGATAAATATTTTTAGTGTTTTTATTGATATGTTAATTTCCCGCAAGAAATAAAATTTAGTTAGTTCCAGATAATTAGAAAAGGGTAATTTGGGCTTATCAGTATAACTCCATCGTTGATGATCCATCAAAGCATATATCAATACTAGTGTCAATGGGAGCCCTGGACCCAGCCTGAGGTGACAGCTCTGCTAGAACACCCTCATCCCCGATGAGTGTCCTGAATATGCGGTGTGATCCGGCTAAGTGATCGTTATAGCTCGCGCCTTGAGTATGCTTTGCTCCGGCTCTATCGATGTCGACTCCGTTCCAGGGACTCCCCCTCTGCTTTCTCATCTCTTCTATCTTCTTCTCTCCTATGCCTTCTTCGGTTCATCTCATCATCTTTCCCATCATCAACCGCCATCATCACCTTGATTTTTGCACTTTCATTCCCCAATCATTTATCCATTGTATCACAATCACTCCACGCATCTTCCTTGCTCCACCTCGCCACACAACAACCCAGTCAAATAGATCCTCTCACCCTCTGTCATTGTAGAGGCCATTCTAGCTTTATCGCCACAACCACCCCGTACTCCTCCGCCTTAAGCTCTCCACTTGCAGACGCCCTCCATCGTCAACAAAGCAATGTTTCCTCGATGACCCTTAGTCATGTATCGATCGTCAGAGCTACCTCGACATTGCCTCGACCACCAACTGTGACTCCTCACTCTGCCTTGGTTACGACTAAGGTCCCTACATCATCATAATCATCCCTCGTCGCACCGACAACTCCAGATGTGCCATCGCCACTACTGCGACCCACTATAGGATCTCCTTCCTCCACACTTCCAAGATCACCAGATCTCATTGGATCAAGAACTGGGGAGATATCATGCCTCGATATCCGCCAAAAAGGTAGTTGTAGATTCAACCTCCTGTGGACAGACCAGATCTTCCCTGAGGTTAACATCCGAACCACGTGCCTCAGGCACTACCAAATCAAAAGGAAGGCACAACGTGGAGGTAACTCACGATCCAAAGACATATCTATTTTCTAGTGACTCAATGACCAATTTTGGTTTCTTCCGACCATAAAATATCCACATGTCAGAGGCCAAAAGCGCCCCCATCACTACAGATGAGCACAGACCAGGCTGGGCCGGGCTCTGAAGGGCCACGGCCCAGGCCCAAGCCCATTTAACAAATCGAGCCTTGGGTCGTGCTCGGACACGTAAATTGATTTATAATATATTATGAATAATTGGATATTTCTATCCACATTATTCTTATCCATAATAATTAAATCACATTTAATTACATTGGATAATTTCTTCATACATCAATATGATTAAATCATATTTAATCATCATTTCTTCATTGCTTAGATCTTATGGAGGATCATATCCAAGTCTCGAGTCGCGCTTGGTCGCACGTGACCAACCACATGCGGTAGGGGAAAAATACACCCTTGCCCTTGGAGGTTCACAGAATCACAAAAGAGTCCAGATCATGCACGCAGCACACATGACTTTAGGAAAATTGCGTAATAGACCCTACACGTACTAAGAATTAAAAATATACCACCCCTAGGGGTAGTTTGTAGAGGAGGTCAAGCGGTTCTCGAAAATTACAGAACAATCCTTTCCAGGGGTATAACTACAAGACATTTTATTTATTTATTTCTATTTTAGTCCTTGAACTTCAATTATTCACATCTTGAGCAAAATTTATCAAATTTTCATGTACTTGGTATTGTTTTGATCCCTATCTTATGAACGAAATGGAAAGATCCTTAAGCTCATCATGGAAGTATGAGGATCACATCGTATGCGATCGGGAGCGACTAGTCGTACTAGTGCTCGAGGCAGCAGAATTTAAAAAATTTAATCCGATGAAAATACATGATCCAAGAATACTTCTCGGATCATTTCATCTAAACCACAAAACAAGTATTAGTTTACCTCTTGAAGCATTATTGCGATCGAGTCTCTAAAGGAAGAGACCTCCTATCTCAAGTCCAATTCGACGGAGGAGACGCTTGCGAGCGCATTGATGAAACATGTGCTTCTTGCAATCCATGTTGACGATCCAAGCGACAAATCTCCTGATCTCGTCAAATGAGATCTAACATCTTCTTCACGAGCAAGGCACACTGAAGGAGACGGAGATCCACGAGCAAACAATCCGACAACGTAATGACGATGCTACGATGATGGCAACTCTCTCTAGGGCTCCTTGGTGGACGAACACAATGAGAGAGAGAGAGACTTGGCGTGCACAGAATGCGAGAGAGAGCATTAGTTTATGTTCCTTGAAGAACAAGGGGTGCCTTTTCTTATATAGTATTTTGGGATCCATGGATCTCAATCCATGGACAACACAAAATCAATGGATGAGATTGGTTTGTATTTCTTCTAATGGCCATGATCTTATTGTGAAAACATAACAATAATAAATTTAATTTAATTTAATATATATATATATATTGATAAATCACTGTATATTAATTTCAAATCAATTAATCTTGGAGATAAAGAGAAAAAATTGATCTCATCCCTAAAAAGAGGGGGACGGGTCATTCTCCCTATTATCTCATTAGATCTCATTATCTCATGACATCTCTGAGATTTACAACAACACATGTTATAATAATTCATAATTATCTGGTGAATATTGAAATCATGCCATTGGAAAAATTTGAATCACATTCACATCCCAAACAAAATGTAAATTATGTTTTCAATTAATTATCCAATGTGAATCCAATTCACATCAATAATAAATCGACAAATATAAATTATAATAAGCTCTTTATAATCTATGATATATCACATTTGTAATATATATGATTAATATGTATAGTGTTATCCACGTTATTCATATCCATGATAATTAAATCACATTTAACCATCTTGGATCTCCATTCTCATGTGCCCAAATAACATGAATTACATTCACAGTATTCACATATTTGATAATTAAATCACATTTAGTTATCTTAGATAACTCTTCTTATAATATGAATCAAATTCATATTACTCTTTATAATTAAATCACATTTAGTTATCAATTTTCTCAATGCTCGAATACATATATCAAATGTGCTTTCTCTGCGTATACTTGGAGATAAGGATAGGGTGATTATAGTGTTCCACATATAGTGACTTGGGTATTCAGATCACATCTCAAATCCGGATCTTACAGACCTCTCATAGATGCTTGATTAAATCAAGACGTCAAATCAAATCTTATCATTACATCTTGAATCACATTCAGGTCAATGTCCAACATTTGGACCAATATCTCATCACTTATCTATTGAGAAGAGTCACTAAAATCCAGACCTGTTTCATCACTCCCAACGAATGGAAGCATCATAGTTATACATTTTTTTATGATCACATTGCCCTCAGGTATTCCTAATACATGTACATCATGCATACTAGAAGACCTAGAATAAACATGAAGTTTTAGATCTATTTAGACCGTCTTCTTCAGGGTTTTATTGTTAAGTTTCCCATTAGACTATTGGGAGTTGGTATTGATCATATACTTTCAAAATCATATATCGTACCCAGGTGTTGATCATATACTTTCCAAAAGCTTATATTAAACATACAAATTCAGTCAAGCTTCCAAAGCGAGATGATCGTACACGGAATTTGATTCTTCCCAATATCTCTTGAGCGAGCTCATGTCTTCCGTTTCGGTAGTGAACTTGTATGATCCCTTTGAGAGATCGTATTACTCATATGTCGTTGCATGCACACCAATGTGTTGGTGTATAGACCTTGGTTATGTCATCAACATATTGGTTTGCCAAATGTACATACTCAAACATATAGCAACGCATCTGTCTCCAGTCGGAGGATGCGTGCCTATATCATGATAGCATACGACATAAGTCTTTAGTTATCTCAATCTTGATAAGTCAACTTTTTGATCTAACTTATCTAACACCTCTGAATCTCTAATCCTATGTAGAGGACCTGCATCAATAGGTCAGTTAGATATAAGCCTTTGGAGAAAGGATTAACATCTCCTTCTCAGGCTAGAGATCCTCTCTTAATAATCATTTGATAGTGCTTGTTGAGTTCTCAATCTAACTCTTTAGATATTCATCCAAGCACCAGCCTCTATATTTCAACAACTGAATCAACAGTTGTATGATCATTAATATGGTCATGGTACATAACCCTAATTATACTAAGGGACCTATTATGCAAATTAATTATTCTTTATTTTAGATCAGGCAGTGATATTTGCAATAACATTTATTGCATAATGGCTCTCCGTGGGTTTGCATGTCCAACAATCTCCCACTAGCCCAAAGGGACACTAATGAACTAAAATTCATAGGCTATTTAGAAAAATAGCTAGGTAAGCTGATCAGTCACTCTGTTCCCAAGAGACTATGCCAAGTCCTTTTAAGGCACTTGCATATCTCCTAGTAACAGTGATTGCATCTAATGTGAATGTTGCATCTTATGCAACCAATACTCAATTTTGTCTGTTATAGCGTCCTTGACACTACAACTTAATAATTATTATAATCAGTATTTCAATTATCCTTATCAAAATACCCTTATTCCCGGATATCTCTATCTCCTAAGGTATCTGCAGTTAAGACCTTTTAAATCACTATCTATAAAGTCGTAAGTTCTTGAAGATAAGACTTTAATATCACTATCTCGAAAAATCTTGTCATCTTCGAAGATGTCATTATTATTGTAATTAAATTCTTTATATCCATGGTAGGATTTTACTACTCCCACCGCATGGCAGACATCTGGCTTTTGTACACGTCTATCATACACCCGGCTTCTCATAACGGATGCACAAGGGGCAAGCAGTTTTAGCATTCATTTCCTCAACTCTTTGAGGTGCTATCCCTTTTGATAGGTCGGTATCATATCTTAAGGGAAGGAGGCCTTTGTTGAGATTTTTCCCAAAAAAGGAAATGTGTCCAAGGTGTACCTCTAATGTGATTGTTCTAATGCCATCTTCTCTTTGCTTCTGAATAACTTCAAAACTAATAAGAGGTATCCTTGAGATCATATCTCAATGTATAGAATAGCCAGTCTATAAAACACTTATTATTGTCCTTATATCATTATAAATGATTAGGATATCATATACATTTAGCATAGTGAATACAATGGCACTCCCACTAAGCTTCACATGGTTCATCAATATTTTATATGAAATTATACCATTTATAATTTCATCAAATCTAATGTTCCAACTACAAGAAGCTTATTTGAGTCCATAGAAGGAGTTATTCAACTTGCACACCTTGCTTTCCTCAACCATGAAGCCCTTGGGATACTTCAAATGAATATCCTCGGAGAGGTATTCATAGAGGAATGTAGAGGTATTCAAGAGGAATGCAATCTTGACTTCCATCTTGAAGATGTCATAGTCAAGTTGTATAACTATAGTCAACAATATTCTAATGGGTTTAAGCATAGTTACTGAAGAGAAAGTCTCATTGCAAGCGATGTCTTCTTTATTGTATCTTGTGGATACAAGTCGAGCTTTAAAGCTCTCTACTTTCTCATCAGGATCCCTCTTTCTTTTGAAGATTCATTTACACCTTAACAGGTCTTACCCATATAGGTGGATCCTCGAGGGATCATATACAACACTTGTATATGAAGTCTACTTTAGACTTTATTGCCAACATCCATCTTTCCATGACATGACCTTCAGAAGCTTCATCACATGAAGTTCTATTATTGTAAGATTTCTCTGACACATGGACTCCATCCTCAAACTCATTTTGAAGAGGTATGAGTGTTTCATCTTTAATTATCATTTTACTTTCTGATTTCATGAGCCTCATTATCTTCTAAAGATTAAATGAGTTCCTTTACTTCATTTTCATCTTGATTCTTAAGAGAGTCATCCTCTAGGGATTATACCCATAGAGATGAAATCTTTTTAAGAATCTCAAGATCATAAAGTAGGTATCGAATACTATCCTTTATTTTCCTAATGAAGTAGCACTCTCTGGTGCTAGATTCCATTTTGCTTGCATGGAACCTTATTAAGTATATATATATATATATATTGTAGTTTCTACTACATATATACCTTGGAAACTAAGAGGTAATTATGCTAATATAAATCATGCCACACATGATCCAATTGTATCTCCCTGCAACTCTATTGAGTAAGGTGAATTAGGAGTAGTGAGATCGGAATGATATTCCTTTCTCTAAAAGGTATTTCATGGATTTATCTGATAGGAACTTGCTACTGGATTAGATCAAATTCATTTCATCTTCCTTCAAAAGTTGGTTCTAATAAAAAATTGTGAAGTCATTGAACATTTCAAAGGTTTCTAAGGTGAAGGGAAGAAATCTCATATCACAAATAATCATCGAATGATATCGCATATCATCAATGTTTATTATGATACATATGATCCACATACATCAATATGTACGAGATCTTGAATACCTTGGCATCTTACACCATTCCCAGAGAAGGGTGCATTGGACAATTTCTACTTTTGAATACAATATTCATAATTATGTTAGTTTTGAACCTTTAGACAATCTAAAGTTCGATATCTTACAACTCTATTGATCTCATTAATAGACAAATGTCCTAGGCTTGATGCCAGATCATTATCAAATGATCTTCATCCTCCTATTGATCTTTAAAGGTTTAATTTCAGTATTAGAAATGTTAATGAACCATTCATTAATATTCTAATTTCATAGAGTCCTCTATATGTTAGATTACTTTCTGAAATATAACCATCATAACTCCTTATGATAGGTCTATTTCAGAATTCATGTTAATTCCCAACATTTAGAAATAAACAATGAGTGTATTATTATATCTTGGTCATAGAGACATTCTCTAAGACTTAGATCTCTCCCAATGAAATTATGAAGTCTATCTATCCAATAGAGATTAGTGCAACAATTGCATCAATATCCATGTGCACGACTATTAAACCTTAAGATCAAATTTTCCAGTCTTCTAAAACATATGTAACCAATTGCAAGTGTCATCAGAAGAATGAGATACAATTATTAGACATTGATCTTATCTAATAAGCTAGTCAATTTCAATGATCAAAAGTAGATTATAGATTATTCCGATGCACTATCCGAGTCCTTCTTTAAGGAGTATGGATAGTCATACTATTAGCACATCGACTTATGCAGTATTGGCATTCATCCAACTCTTTGGATGTCATATGAATGGAAGTCACATAAGTACAGTCAACTCTTTGACTTTCCTTCCAACATGGGTCAGGCCCATGCTTCTACTACGCTCCCTTCATCTATAAATAACCATTGCTAAAGACAAAGGATCTCTTATGCTGAATTCAAAAGATTTAAATATAAGAGTATTTCAACATTTATACATGCTTCATTCAATTCACAAAATATGAGTATTATGAAGCTTCATTATGACTTGAGTATAGACAATAGAATGATGACACTCATCATATCTACATACATCTTAACTCTTAATGACTTAGGTTCAGGTAGGTACTCAAACATTTTGAATACATCATCTCTTATAGAGCCACCATTCTACATGATGTAGTGAACCATGTCATTCAATATTAAATGTTGAGAGCACATAGTCTTGCCATAACATCTTCTTCGATTTTTATAAGGATTGTTTGATAATTACGATCATCATCGACACGATACTTCCAAAGTATATTAGATGAGAGATCAAGACTATAGAGACACATTAACCCTAGGTTGTTGTCTTATTGTCTATTTGATTGTTCCTCATTATTATGATGAAACTTGCACATTGCAACCACATACATTATGTGTCCAACTGCAAGTACATTATCTTGATCATGGACCTAATCCGTGATATTTTACTAGTTATTATTGAGTATAGTATTTAGTGGCTTTAATGAAGATTATATGTAATAAGATAATTTGCATAAACGTGTATATATATATATATATTACTTTGATTGAGGAGTTTTTATATCAAAGTTGTCTTTCCTTGTCAACACTGAAAGTTCATTCCCTTCATCATTTTCAATGTAAGAGATATACTTACCATTATATCTCAAAAAAGATCTGGGATCTCCTTCCTTATCTTTGTTACATCCCACTAATATGAGAACCTATAACTTGGATTAAAAGAAGCGAGAACACATTCCGCCTTGCATTCCCAGTTCGGTCTTTAACACCCGAGCCCACCACCCCTAAAGTGATGTTGACATGTCATGTCATTAATTGAATAAATCATCAACGGGATTAGAACTCGCTATGCGCAATCCAATATAACCCCAATAATATGAGGACCCGATATTGGGGTCACTGTGCATACGACCTTACTTGTTCGGGACGCAAAGAGCCTGATCTAGATACACATGTATGCAGGAGGTGTCACTTCGGATAGGTGTCTCCTCTATACAATACCTAACGACAGAACCTTTTTCCTTGATAGGAGACCATGGATGTCACTTATGTGTTCCACCATATCATGTTCATAAGTTGAGCAATCGGATTCCAAATCACGCAAACTCAATTCCCACAATTTCCTTATTTAATGAGGATAATTATAAGTGATATTAAATACTTTTAAACAGGACAAAAAATAGACTAAATAGGATTGCGTGAATGAAATGCGATGAAACATCACACAACCAAAAAATGTTCAAATCATCTTAGGTTTACGGATCATATCCAAAAACTCTAACCTATGGATCTGATACCACTTGAAGGAAATGGAAAGATCCTAAGTACATCACAGAAGCGTGAGGATTTCATCGTATGCGATCAGGAGCGATTAGTCGTATTAGTTGCTCGAGGTAGCGGAATTTAAAAATTTAATCCGATGAAACCACATGATCCAAGAACACTTCTTAGATCGTTTCATCTATACCACAAACAAGTATTAGGTTTACCTATTGAAGCGTAGTTGCGATCGAGTATCTAAAGGAAGAGACCTCCTTTGTCAAGTTCGATCCAACGGAGGAGACATTTGCGAGCACATGATGAGACACGTACTCCTTGCAATCCTGGTTGATGATCCAAGTGACAAATCTCCTAATCTCACCACATGATATCCAATGTCTACTTTATGAGATAGGCACACAAAATGAGATGGAGATACATGAGCAAATAATCCAACAACATAACGACGATGTTGTGGCGATGGCAACTCTCTCTATGGGCCACTATGAGAGAGAGAGAGAGGATTGGCATGTAGAGAATGAGAGAGAGAGAGAGAGCATTAGTTTTTGATGTTCCTTGAAGAGTAGCTCTTATTATATATTATTTTGAGATCCGTGGATCTCAATTCATGGACAACACAAAATCCTTGGATGAGATTGATTTGTATTTCTTCCAATGGTTATGATCTTGTTGTGAAAACACAATAATAATTAATTTAATTTAATTTAATATATATTAATAAATCAATAAATTAAGTTCATATCAAATCAAATAATCTTAGAGATAGAGAGAATATCGATCTCAACCCTAAAAAAGGGGGACATGTCAATCTGCTCATTATCTCATGAGATCCCATTTTCTCATGATATCTCCTAGATTTACAACACCTATTGTAAATTATTTCACAAAAATAATTCACAATTATCTTGTGAATATTGCAATCATGCCATTGGAAAAATATGAATAAGGTTTACATCCCAGAAAATGTAGATTATATTTTCAATTAATTATCTAATGCGAACCCAATTCACATCAATAATCAATCAACAAATATAAATTACAATAGACTCTCTCCAATATATTATATATCACATTTATAATATATATGCTTAATATGGATAGTGAATCCACATTACTCATATCCATGATAATTGAATCATATATAATCATCTTGGATCTCCATTCTCATGTACCCAAATAACATGAATCACATTCACATTATTCACATATTTGATAATTAAATCACATTTAATTATCTTAGATAACTCTCCTTATAATATGAATAAAATTCATATTATTCATGATAATTAAATCATATTTAATTACCAGTTTTCTCAATGCTCGGATACATATATCAACAATGAAATAATCCTTGAACTCTTTCAAGGATAATGCGCTTTCTTCGTGGATACTTGGAGATAAGGACAGGGTGATTGTATTGTTCCAGTGACTTGAATATTAAAATCACATCTCATCCAGATCTTACGGACCTCTCATAGATGCTTGATTAAATCAAGACTACAAATCTAATCTTCTCATTGCATCCGAATCACATTCAGATCACTGTTCAACGTTTGAACCAAGATCTGATCCCTTCTCTTCTGAGAGGAGTCACTATAATCCAAACCTGTTTCATCACTCCCTAGGAATGGAAGCATCATCGGTATACAATTATTTATGATCACATCACCCTTAGATACTCCTAATACATGTACATCTGCATACTAAAAGATCTAGAATAAACCCTAAGTTTTAGATCTATTTAGACTATCCTCTTCAGGGTTTTATCGTTAAGTTTCTCACGTGACTATTGGGAGTTGGTATCGACCATATACTTTTCAAAAGCATATATCATACCCGGGTGTTGATCATATACTTTCCAAAAGCATATATCAAACCTACAAATTCCGTTAAGCTTCCAAAGCGAGAGGACCATACATGGAATTTGATTCTTCCCTATATCTTTTGAGTGAGCTCATGTGTTCCGGTTCAGTAATGAACCTGTATGATCCCTTTAAGAGACCGTATTACCCATATGCCCTTACATGCATACTAGCGAACCGGTGTATAGACCTTGGTTTGGTCATCAACCAGTAGGTCTGCCAAATGTACATACTCAGACATATAGTAACACATCTATCTCTGGTTAGAGGATGTGTGCCCAACTCTTTGACCTAACTTATCTAACACCTCCAAATCTTTATTCTTCTGTAGAGGACTTGCATCAAGAGGTTGGTTAGATATCAGTCTCTGGAGAAAAGACTGGCATCTCCTTCTCAGGCTGAAGATCATCTCTTAATAACCATTTGACTGTGTTTGATGAGTCCTCAATCTAACTCTTTAGATATTCATTCAAGCACCTGCCTCTATGATCCAACAATTGAATCAGTAGCTCTATGATCATTAAGATGTCCATGGTACATAACCCAAATTGTACTAAGGGGCTTATGAATCTCCATTTCATTACCTTTATACTATCATTTTGGCCTTAAAAACCCTAGTAAATGCATGTAAATACTATTATATTGCATAAATTATCATTCATGCTTTGTTATATAAATATTGTATAAAATACTATTTTTAATGCCAATTATAGAATAAAGAAAAGAAAAGAAAAAGAATAAAATATCAAAGATATTTTATGACCCTAAGCCTTGAGACCTAGGAACTTGATGATTGGGTCGACAAGGAATAAAGTAGGGGGAGATAAGGATCAATAATTCAATAAAAATTCCATTCATTGATTCATCATATATTCATTGTTGGGACCTATTTTATTTTCTACTTTTTGTACCTCAAATAAAAAAACTTTATCATGACAGTTATAGATAATAAAAATAGAAAAACATAATATTAATTTTATATAAAAATGGTATAAAATATAAAAATAAGATTCCAAAATCACAATTTCCCAGACCCATATCTCTCAAATAAAAGCTCAAAATATATCAAAATCACTTTAATTTTATATAAATTTTAATGTATTATTTAATGAAGGTGGTTTCATATTTTTTGGAATTAAGGTGTGAAAGTTAGATTTTGGACCCCTATTGTATAATACACTAGATTAAAATAATTATTGTGTTTATTATTTATATATTTTATTATTTTGTAAATTAAATTGTTCTATCACTCACCAAAAGAAATTCACAATTTTTTGTGCAATTTCTCATGCATACATTAAATTTCAATTTTGTTCAGCATATTGCATGAAGATTGTGAGGAAGCACTGTAACTATTTTTGACTTAGCATTCGTCATTGTGTTTCTCACCGCACGACTTTTCTGATTACTCCCCCTATTTTGTCACTTAAGATCTAAAGGAAATTAGGATTGAACAGTGGACGTGTATTTATGCTTAATTTTTTAGTGATCACCTAAATAAAATTTGGGACTGTTAAAAAAGGCCCACTTCTAATTAACCCATAAAACCAATAATTTTTGGTAGAGAGAAACCCACTCATTGTACATAGGATCATAATACCACACTTAGGGTAGATCTAAACTTTGGAATTTTCATTCTGACTACTGATTTTAGAAATGACTAGCTACTTTTCAGTGAGAGAACTATTGTCTCCCTTAGACGAGTGGGTGGTTAAAGGACAATGCGTATGGCACCGTCCTGCAGTAATACAAGTAGCCGTCTAATGGTCCGTACTTACACCCATACTGGTTGAAAGTGAATGCAACTAGATGTATGAATTCAGGCCAGTTTAGAAAAAAATTTCTGAGAAACTCTACTTAAGGACATGCGACAAGATTGTAATTATCACCAAATAAAATTGAAATGATAAGTTGGTCGGACTTTTGCGACCTTCACTGTATGAGTTGGTGAACCTAGGGTTTGTATTGTGTTTGCATTTGTGTGTGTGTGGATTGAGATCAAATATCAAAAATTGCATACTTGTGTCGTCCCCCTCCCTTCTTGATTCTTCATTTAGGGTTAGTTCTCATGTTTGTTTGTGTGGTAGTCTGTGCACTTCCACATTCTCAATCACGATCCACTCCTTCATGTCATCCATCTCTTTCAATAATGTCAGGATATTGGTCTTCAAACCCATCGGGTCATTTCTCCTCAAATCAGCTACCAATTGTCTGCACCTCCCATTTCCATGTATCCTCCACTATCCATGGGCGACTCTCACCCACTGATGATTCCATTCCACCCCAATTATGAAGTCCATCATCTGACTGACTCCTCTGATTCTTCGCATTTCTCACCTACCGCATGTTCTTCCACACATGATCCACTTCCATCCTAGGTTGAACCAATTTATTCCCATTCTCTTGCCAAAACTCAAGAACCATTTGAAGAGCAAACCATCGTTGAGACAAATGACTGGCAGAGATACCTAGCCCAACAGACTTCATTCTCTCCTCACATTAATGTTGGGACTAGTCAACAATTCATAGATACACATCCTAACATGACCTTAGGAAAGAACATGATAGCCTGAACAAACTGAATGGGGAGACCCGTACACTATGATCTTCCATATTGGATTGATCGTAATGATCAAACTCGCATGGATAAGCATGCATACCACCCATTCAGACAGCCTACACATATAAGGGTTTCGACTAATGAGCTCAACCCATATGCTTCTTGTATATTGACTCCGCCATATGAGGAACCAAGCAATATTTGTCACAGAGATGGACTCTACTCAACCCAACACTGCTTGATTGAATCAAGGTATATTGAGTATGATGAGATCCATAGATCCCAACAATATCCTTCAACTGAACAGAATTCTTCCATGATTTGTAATGAGAAATTTTTGGAGGATGACAAGTTAAAAAATTACGAGATCTTTTGAGAGAATTTGCATCCAGCTCATGTATGGTGTGGAATATGAAAGGATTGGATCTCAAGTTGAATACCTAGAGGACACTCGGAAACCCACAAACTCTGTACAGCTGGAGCCATTTCTACCTCACTCTTCTACCAACCACTTTTCCTCCAATCTAGAGTCTATACATTCACCTATCAAAAAGACAAAAAAATGAAAATTTCAAAATATCCAAAAAAATTAAAAAAAAACATAAAAATTGAAAATGGAAATAATTTGAAAATTTTGTATCATATGCTAAGGGAAGCACTAGATAAAGAGTTGATTTTTTAGCTTCCCCTAATAATGTCATTGAATACTTTCCCGACCCTAAAAGATTTTAAGGAGTAAATTGATGTCAAAAAGGTCGAGTAGAAAGAGAACAAGGACTGAGAGACACATATTTTCTATGTCTTCCTCCTTGGAGATGGGGAGAAAGACCAAGAGTCGTAGAGTGAAGTGGTTGCCTAGGTTTGACTGTGAAATCAAAGACACTACTTTCACCCCATACCCGAAATGATGATAACTCATCGATAAATATCCTCCCGACCTCCATGTTTGACAAGCTCAAACTCAGACCAATTAGGAAATCGAGAGATATCGTTCAACTGGTTGATCGATCTATAAAATGGTCAAGAGGAACTATTTTAGTCATTACTATTTTCCAAGGTACTCCACTCCAAGTGGACTTCACTATCATTGACATTAGGCACCGAGGAGAGTTCACCCAGTATCCAATCATTCTCGGGAAGCCGATCTTAGCCTTCTCTAAGGAAACTATCGATTACGATTCTTGGGAGATTGATTTCACTGCATTGGGATCACTCCAACCTCAATCATTCTTTGAGGATACTCGATACTCTAAGGTAACCCACAAAGTTGTCAACAACTGTAACCGTCAAACGGTAGAAGAGTTCTAAGCTCCTACTACACCTGAGATGATGGTTGTTCAGTCGATCATTAGTTCAAAGACTCCTCACACTTCCTTGGTACATGCTTCTTGCACTACCACCACTACCGTGACAACTTCTAAGGAGGACACACAACCAAGAGACATCCCTGAGTCAGACAAGACCTTTTCTAAACACCTTGACCAGTTTCATGATCTCATACAGGAACTCACCAATGTCTAGCTAATTGAGAGAACATTACTGAAATGTCCACTGACCTTGTAGGAGTATTAGAATCTATAAGGTGATTCCTCTGATGAAGAAATGATTGTCAGCTCCTCACACTCACGACCTCCAAGACCTCTACCAATTGAGACAACAAGGACCAAATTGACCATTCTCGATAAACCAATTGCCCCTTCCTTTAATGAGTTATCTGGTAAGGAGAATAGTACTGATTCCTCGAGGCATTCCCCTTAACACCTCAAGTCGTATCGATCTCCTCCTCCTCTTGTTTCTTCATAACTAGAAAATTGGCTAAGAAAGCTTCCTTCGACATATCATGGAAGGAATTTTTTGATGATTCCTCCCCAGGTCTGAATGAGGAGATCTACATGAGTGATCTCAGATCGGCTGATCTAGAGCTCTATCTGAGCAAGCAGTCATGTCTCGACTCACGTTGGACGATCCCTTCCCCTCACTATTATTCCTCCAGAGATGACTCTCCTGGTCTTGTTAGATTTAACAGAATAATTTGTTATGACCAGATTGATACTTGTTCTTCAGAGAATTTACCATCCAAGACTGAATCGATCGACTACAAGATTGAGTACATTTTGAGAAAGCAACTTAAGAATAAGAATATTTGGAGTGCCTCTGCCTTATAGTATTATTCTTTTGAGGATAACTCCGATGATGTATGTGAATCATCTACTTCATTTTCTTTCCATCAATATTCCTTTTCATCACCACATGCCCACAAAAAGATATGCCGAAGACCTTCTTGATCATTGATGCCTCTCCCCTCCCGACCCCATCAGTTCCCTTGTACGTCTTCTTACTCTAGTTAGGCCAAGGACTAAGTATGGGGGTTGATGTCCATTGTACATACCCTTCCACCCATTCTCTTCTCTCATCCTCGGCCACCCCATTTTCATTCCTCATTTATACTTAGACTGTCCATAGCCTAAGTATGGGAGCAATCCAGCTTTTATTTTGTTTTCTTTTTACTTTCTTATGCTTAGCCTGAGCTACAGATTCTCTTAACTTCTTGTGCTCTGAGGACATAGCACTTGCTAAGTATAGGGGCGTGTATACTTTGTACATATTTTACCCATAGCTTGTTCTTCCACGTAAGTCTATTTTTTATTTACGAGGTAGGTAACATTCTTTAAAAAATAAAAAAAACAAAAAATCAACTAACATGGTTGTGTCAAATCGTGTGTGTAACAAAAGTCCTTGAAAACATACTTCTTATTCATTTTGCATAAAATTCTTGAATTCAAAGAAAATTGCACTCTTGCACTTTATTCAACATCTCATTATCCATGCATTCTTAGTTGGATGTATCCCTAACATTTACACACTCACACAATAATTGAGAAGTTCAAGAAAACTTGTGTTTATGAGGTTCTACTATTCGGAGTTAATCAACCTTAGTTATTAGGGTCTACGACTTAATTAATCACACTTCCCCGGTTTAAAAGATGTGTGTGATGTATTGCTTACATAGTCTCTTCCTTAAAGAATATGATCAGCGCCTCACTTGCATGAATGTAGTTATGATGAGTTGGGATTTCATTTGAGGAACTAGAATGAGGGATTTGAGTTTGGACCTGCTTTTATGATGCCAGAGGATGGGTTAAAAATTGATGAAGGCTTCATAAAACCTGAGAGTCGGCACCTTCAACCAACATGAGAACTTGGTTCTTGTACTAATCTCTTGATACAAATCTATGTGCTACGGTGTGCTTGTACGCCAACTTGGTAAAATCAATGAAGCTAGCCAACCATCAATGAAATAAATTTTGAGAGAAATTCTCTCATTCAAATTCAACGAAAAGCTCTCTCATTACAAATACAAATTCAAAGAGCTTCCACCAAAGGTAAGCGCTCCCAATATTTTCAAAGTGTCTACTAGGACCAAAGTTATTGGGAACATGAGTCACGCTAGCATCCAAAAAGAGCTCTTCATCGTATAGTGATACAAGTCTGGGTGTTGAAGGTATGACTGGTTCTTAAAAGAGATACACTCCAATGTACTCCTACAAAAACAAGAGTTGATGACTTTGAACTCTCTTGATGGACGCACTGGTCAACAACCTAAAATACATGCGTTGAGTTAATAAGGCACTCGAGAGGATCCTTGTTCCAATGAGAGTGAGAGAAGAAATTTCCACAAACCTATGCTCTCCATTAATTGGCCTTCCATATACACTTTTAATACTGACAACTAAAGAGATGGTGGATTGTATGCAAGACCTGATTTATTCCCTATGTGTTGATGCTTGGGTTCTTAGGAGAGTCTCTTGGATTAGAACCTTGGGTGACGTTGACTTTGCTCTTGTGACTGCAATCCACACTTAAATGTCATGTCCTTACTATATATGTAAATAAAGAGAGTCTTAGAACTAGAGAAATTGGATACCTTTCGACTAAAGCTTGGTTCAACATGGAATTTCAAGATCACTAAAATTGAGGGCCATTTAACAGATCGAGTCTTGTATTTTACATGCAGGGGGTAATCTGACCAAATCATTCATTCTTTAGTTGCATGGAGACAAGCATGGTTTAATTATAGGAGGTTGATGAATCTATGATTCATCAATCTAATTAGCTGAAAATAGAGCTTAGTCCTCCGAATTTAGGTTCATTCGCATGTTATCTTCATAAAATTAACTTTAAGACACCTATAAATAATTTGCATAAATTAACACTTCATATTGCATTCATAATCATCCATGCATTTTTCACATAGTTTTATCCATTTAATTAATTCTTGATAACTCCAATTCACATGAAATTAACTCCATTGTGTGCATATCTTTGACAATATTGATGAAAAATACAAAAAAAAATACTAATTGAGATAATTGACAAATAACCCCAAACCCTAATTTCAAGACAGATAAATTAAAACACTGATATCTCTCTCATACAGTGTCCAAATAAATACTACCCACTTTTGAATTAATGTGTATTTAATTATCTACAAAACATGACAAAATTCAAGAGTCAGAGCTCATTTGTGAAAATGGGGTTTTGGAACTGAAGTGCGCATTATGCATTTTTACTGATTTCGAATCATTATTTCAGGTACATATTTCTTTCATTCTAATTTTTTTATTTCTTTTATTTCTTTAATTTATTCACTTTTTAATAAAAGGCATATAAAAATTAAAATCTAAAAAAATAATAAACGCAATAAAAATGACATGTTTTGACTTGAACTTATTCACCTAATACACTTGTACATAATCCCTAAGTTTTATGACCTATTTAAAACACATAAAAAATCCAAAAAATCACATTTGAGTCCTTTGCATTATTTCATAACATGTTTAATTTTTTTATGCATTTATACAATCATAGACAATCAGATAAAAAATTAAAGCCAAAAATTGATATTTTACATACATAAAGTATCACTAAAATTTTTATGCATATCTTGCATTCAACATTCCATTTGCATTAGAGTCCTTCATGAACATTGTCGATCATAATTAGAGGCACACTTTTTTATGTTGAGTATTTTTTTCATTTGAAAAACTTTGCTATTTCTTATCTATTTATTTATGCATTTTTCATTCATTGGTTAAAGACTAAGTCAATCTGTACACGTATCATATATTCTTCATCCACCTGAGCCACGTGTTCAAAGCCACACCAACTGGTCAACCTTCTTGTCATGTAGCACCATTCATCTATGGTTATTGGATCAAGTCGGATCCAGTGGCCATAATCATTTTTGCTTGTCCCTTTTCTCCCTACGTGCCTAGCACGTGACTCATGTCACCCACCTCCTTAAGTGCTACCCACGTGAGGGTCCTCCTTCCCCATCTGTGAACCCGCCTTCCCTCTCCGCCAAGCCCCAGCCGCTGCGCCACCTTGCTCCACAGCGTCCGGCTAGCCGCTCCTCCCAGGCAGCTAGTCCTAATTGTCAGAAACCCAACCTCTAACAAATCCTACCCTCGATAATAAAACCCATCGCCTTAACCCATATCTCTCCCTCTACCCTATTTCCTGCAACAGCCTTATCCCCTCTCCATCACCTGACCACTTCAACAACCTTATCCCCAACATCCGCGATGATCTCAAAACCCATCAATGACTAAAGCCCCTCCTCATCATATTCCCTTTATCCCCTTCTCAGCTCCCTATATAACTCCATCGTCGACAATCCGTCAAAGCATTTGCTAATACCAACGTCAAAGGGAGCACTGGACCCAACCAGAGGTGATAGGTCCGCCAGAACACCCTCTCCCTCAACGAGAGTCCTGAATACGTGGCGTGATCCAAAAAAGTGGCCATTGCATCTCGCACCTTGAGTCTTCTCTACTCCGTCTCTATTGTTGTCGAGTCCATTCTAGGTACTCCCCCTCTGCTTTCTCATCTCCAATGCCTTTTTTCCCCTTAGCCCTCTTACATTCATCTCAATGTCTACCCCATCATCGATCGCCATCGTCACATCGACCTTCGCACTTTCATTCCCCTAACATTCATCCTCCATATCATAATCACACCACACATCACCCTTGCTCCACCTCACCACTGAAGGATATGGTATTATCCTCAAGTGCATCACGTAAGTGTGATCGTCGAGAACGACTAGTCGTACTAGTTGTTCTATGCAACGGAATTAAAAAAAATCATGCGATGAAACCACATGATCCAAGAATGATTCTCGGATCATTTCATCTAAAACCACATCAAGTATAGAGGAATACCTCCTGAAGCCTGGTTGATAGAGTCTCTACGAAAAGACACCTCCTGTCTTACGTCCGATCGTCGGAGAAGACGCTAGCGAGCGCGGGGATGAACCATGTGATCCTCGCAATCCAACAAGATGATCCAAGCATGGGAAACTCCTGATCTCGTCGTATGAGATCGAACGTATTCTTTGTGAGTGTATCATTCAAAGAAGACGGAGAACTTAAGAACGTCGAAGTGGCGACGCGGTGGCGAAGGCGACGACGAAGATCTCCTCTAGGGTTTTGGTGGTCGGCAACCAAACAAAGAGGAAGAGGGCTGACGTGTGGAATGAGAGAGAGAGAGAGATCTACTTCAAAAGCATAGCATTAGAGAGCATGGTATGCCTCTCTATTTATAGGGTTTTGGGATCCATGGATCGCAATCTGTGGTACATATAAAGTCAATGGATGTGGTTGATTTATGTTCAATCCAATGGTCAAGATTGTTGTTGGTAAAAACCAATCAATAATTAATTTAATTAGATCAAATATATTTGACAAATCAAATATAAATCAATCCTAAATTAAATAATATAAATAAGGAGACAATTACCATGGAGATCTCATCTCCCATTGGAATATAGTGGACGACCACCAGTTCCATATAGGACTTGGTAGCCGTCCACTTGTTTCCAAGTGGGGCAAACTCATGAAATCTCATAAGATTGCATGTCTCCATGAAATTCTCCATTATTTATTCCAACAAATTTTGTTGTGATATATTCTTCAAAAATAATTCATAATTAATTTTGAGAATGTTGCAATCTTGCCATTGGAAATTTGTGAATCACATTCACAATCCAAAACAAAAATATAATTTACATTTTCAATTAATTACACAATGTGTATCCAATACACATTAATAATTAATCAACAAATATAAATTATAATTAGCTCTCTCTCTCTCTCTAATACATTATAAATCAAATTTATAATATATTATGACTAATTGGATATTGCTATCCATATTATTCTTATCCATAATAATGAAATCACATTTAATTATATTGGATAATTTCCATATATATCATGATAATTAAATCACATTTAATCATCAATTATCTAATGCTCAGATCTATGGAATTATTCGTGAACCCTTTCAAGAATAATGCGGTTTCTCGTCAGATACTTGGAGATAAGGACATGGCGATTGTATTGTTCCACGTATAGTGGCTTGGATATTGAGATCACATCTCAAATCCAGATCTCATGGGCCTCCCACAGATGCTTGATTAAATCAAGACCGTAGACCTATTCTTCTCATTGCATCTGAATCTTATTCAAATCAATGTCCAATACATGGACAAAGATTAGGTCACTTCTCTACTGAGAGGAGTCACTAAAATCCGAACCTGTTTCATCACTCCCTCGGAATGGAAAGCGTCATGGTTATACAATCGTTTATGATCACATCACCCTCAGGTATTCCCAATACCTGTACATCCTGCATACTGGAAGACCTATGATCATCCTGAAGATATAGATCACTTTTGTACTGTCATCTTCAGGGTTTGATCATTAAGTTTCTCAATCATTGTCATTGGGAATTGGTATAGAACATATGCTTTCCCAAAGCATATATCTTACCTTCAAATTCATGTCATGCTTCCAAAGCATGACGACCATGCATGGAATTTGATTAGTCCCAATACCTCATGAGTGAGCTCATGTCTCCCAGTTCACAAGTGAACCTGTATGATCCCTTTGAGAGATCGTATTACTCATATGTCCTTACATGCACACCAGCTCGCCGGTGTATAGACCTTAGTTAGGTCATCAACTTATTGGTCTGCCAAATGTACACTCTCAGACATATAGCAATACATCTGTCTCTGGTCAGAGGATGCATGCCTATGATGTGACATCATTCAACATAGGTCTTTGGTTATCTCGATCTTGTTATGTCAACCCATTGACTCAACTAATTTGACACCTCCTAATCACTATTCCCATGCAGAGGACCTGCATCAAGAGGTCAGTCAGATATCAACCAGATGAGAAAGGATTGCCATCTCCTACTCGGGCTTGAGATCATCACTTAACAATCATTTGATGATGCTTGATGAGTCCTCTATCTAACTCCTTAGATATTCATCCAAGCATCAGCCTCTATGATTCAATCAATGAATCCACAGCTGTATGATCATCAAGTTGGCCATGGTACATAACCCTTATTGTACATAGGGACCTTATAGTGCGTTCATTCATTCAATCTCAGAAAGGGAGTGAAAATAATCAATAACTTTTATTGATAAATAATTTATTGTAGGAATGGTTCATCTCGGGCTCACATTGCTAACAATCTCCCACTAGCTCTCAGAACCATTCAGGAACAATCCTTAAACCCATACTCATTACATGCTGGTCGAAAACCTTCTGTGTCAGAGGTTTGGTAAGAGGATCAACAACATTGTCGGCAGAGGCCACCTTGGTGATGATTATGTCACCACGCTTTTGAATCTCCTGAATGATGTGGTATTTCCTTTCCATGTGCTAGCTCTTCTAATGCCATATGGGTTCCTTTGCCTGGGCAATGGCTCCTGTGTTATTGCAGAGTAATGGGATGGGAGTATCAGAGGAAACTACGCCAAGCTCCAGGATGAACTTGCGCAACCACACCGCCTCCTTTGCAGCATCCAATGTGGCAATGTACTCGGCTTCTGTTGTTGAATCTGCAGTAGTGTCCTGCTTCTTGCTTCTCCAGCTCACAACATCACCATTCAACATGAATACAAACCCTAATGTCGACTTTCGATCATCAATATCCAATTGGAAGTCAGAATCTGTATATCCCAAGACTTGGAGATCACCAACTCCATAGACCAAGATGTAATCTTGCGTCCGTCTTAGATTTTTTAATATGTTCTTTACTGCATTCCAGTGTTTCTCTCCATAGCAGGATTGGTAACGACTTACCACTCCCACTGCATGGCAGATATCTGGTCTAGTACACATCATGGCGTACATTAAGCTTCCTACTGCTGATGTATAAGGTGGATGCCCTTATTCTCTACTTTATTCTAGAAATTTCACATCTCTAGAAACAAAAACCTTTTGGGTCTCAGGGTCATAAAGATGGTATCCAATACCATCTTGAACATACCCAATGAAGTAACACTCACGAGAGCGAGATTCTAGCTTACTTGCATCCACGTTCTTCGCATGGACTAGGCAACCCCAAACCCTTAAGTGATTAATACTAGGTTTGGTTCCATACCAGAGCTCATGAGGAGTCTTAGGCACAGATTTGCTAGGAATCTTATTCAGGATATATATTGCAGTCTCTACTACATATCCCCAGAAACTAAGAGGTAAATGTGTTTCGCTCATCATTGAACGGACCATATCCATGATGGTCCTGTTGCGTCTTTCAGCAACACCATTAAGTTGTGGAGTTCCAAGAGGAGTGAGATTGGAAACAATTCCATTCTCCTTAAGGTATTCCTTGAATTCATCTGAGAGGTACATGCCACCTCGATTAGATCGAATCTATTTAATCTTCCTATCGATTTGGTTCTCAACTAAAGCCTTGAACTCTTTGAACTTTTCAAAGGTTTCAGATTTATGATGTAATAGGAAGACAAATCTGTATCACGAATGGTCATCAATAAACGTCAAATAATATCGATATCTATTTCGAATCGCGGTATTGAAGGGACCACATACATCGGTAGGTATTAGGTCAATAATACCTTTGCATCTTGTAACCTTGTTACGAAAAGGCGTCCTAGTCATTTTACCCTGAATGCAATGTTTGCGTGTAGGCAAAGGTTGAATCTGTAGAAAATCTAAAGGTCCATTCTTTATCAATCTGTTGATCCTATCAACAGACAAATGATCGAGCCTTTGATGCCAAATCTCATTCAAAAGATTTCCATCCTCCCTAGGATGTTTAGGGTTTTTATTATTAGTGGTAGTGACATTCATGATACATTTATCAATGCACAATTCATAGAGTCCACTTTTACCGATCGTGCTTCCCTCTGACCTGTGCAACCATTGCCTGCCAGTGGGACCATCTTTCTTCATTACATCTTCTGCAGACTTTAATGCAGCAAGAAGACCAACGTTCGACAAGTCCAACTTGTTCATGTGGAATGAAATTACAAAATTATTGAAAGACTTGGGCAAAGACAGCAGAATGTAGTCAGCTTGCATGTCTGCATCCATATTTGCCCCAAGAGTCTCCAGTTCAGACAAGTACCCAAACATTTTGAGTACATGTTCTCGAACCGAAGTTCCTTCCTGCATCTTGCAGCAAACGATTTCTTTCATAATGTTGTAATGTTGGGTGCAGTTAATGTCACAAACATATCTTTCAGATTCTACATTATTTCCTGGCATGTGCTCATCTCCACATGTTGCATCTGAAGAACATTGGAGAGAGAGCCCAGGATATAGCATCTAGTCAAGATATGATCCTCATCATACTTGTCATTGTATGCCTTTTCTTCCTTCAATTTAGGGCTTTCATGCTTGTCTTCTGTGAGCACATAACTTATGCGCTCAGCCGATAGAAGAAGCTCCAAATTATGGATCCAATCCGAGTAATTTGGATCGGTCAACTGGTTGACCTCCAGAAGCCTACTTAGTGGGTTCATGGACTTCATTTTCTGAAATTGAGAATGCACTATATTAGAATATATATAATCATATATTCAAATTTATGATATTTGATTAAGGCGTTCTAATTCAATTTATTCTTGCATTATCAACTTTGAAAGCTCATTCCCTTAATCACTTTCAAAGAAAGAGATATACTTACCGCTATATCTCTAGCAAGAACTGGGATCTCCTCTTTATCTTTGTCACATCCCAATAATATGAGAATCAACGACTCCAATAAAGAGAAGCGGGAACACAATTCCTCCTTGCAAGTCCAACTTGCATTTCTCAATTCGGGCTTTAACACCCAGGCCCACCACCCCTAAGGTGATGTTGACCAGTTGTTAATTGAACCAACTGTCAACAGGAATAGTACTCGCTATGCTAATCCAATATCGCCCCAATAATATGAGGATCCGATATTGGGGTCACTATGCATACAACCTTACTCTTTCGAGAACCAAAGAGCCCGATCCAGATGCGCTTGCATACAGGAGCTGTCACTTCGGACAAGCGTCTCCCACATGCAATCCATGGCGACGGAACTCTTCGCCCTAACGGGAGACCATGGATGTCACTTATGTGATCCTCTACCTCATATTCAAAATTTAATTAATTATTATGAATCATATTCATATAATTAATTCTTCCAAGGGAAAAAACAACTCTATTCATAATAGAGTGTTTCAATTGGATATAATTAATTCAATCATATTAAATTAATTATCAATCCAATTTAATCAACAAACTCGATTGTTTTACTTGAATATATATATGGTATTCTCTCAAAGTACGTATTTATTCGAATTTTAATAATTAGAAAAATACATCTTGATTTCTCCGGCATAATCGAGTCCCTACCCGCTGTCATGGCCAGTACCGACGAGAGTGGGACGGACCACATATGTTGCAACCCGCTACCCCAATGCTCTCAGACTAGACACCATATCCACCTCAGGAAAGGATAATGCCAAATAGATCAATGTGTACTTGAGACGATCATCATTTCTTCAACCAAAATTATACCATATAGTAATAATCAAAATATTTTTGACTATAAGAAAATTTGCTACACAAATTCCCAATCCTATTCAAGCAAGGAGTTTGATGATTGTGTTTCCAATTATGATTTATATCAAATCTAATCAATTTATTAGTTGAGGCCATGTCAACTAACGAAATAATAATAATCAAATATTTTTCAAATATTCTCCATAATTATTTCATGAAATTAACAATTAATTTCACTAATTGACAATCACATGGTTCTTGATTAGGACTGTAATTTCAGCAGTGACCCCTACTCACTAAAATTAACATATCTCAAAAACTTTAAATCCAAATTAGACAAACTCAATTTTCAAAGATTTCTAATTTGATTTAGGACAGAACATAAGTGATATTTCACGCATTTAGAGGCGGATCAAAACAGTAATTAACTCATTAATCATGTTAAGATTCGCAGTTCCCGCAACAGTGAATACATGTTCATCAAAACAACCATATCTCGAACAAACGGAATCCAAATTACGTAAACTCAGATCCTATAGTTTCCTTATTTAATGAGAACAAAATACAAGTGATTAATTCATGTTTAAAAATTTAAACAGGGACGAATTTATTCACTAAATAGATGTGCAAAAATCAAATCCGACAAAAAATTTCGTGACCTTAACGAACCCAAGTCGTCCTAGGTTTGCGAATCGTATACAAAACCTTTAACATAAGGCTCTGATACCACTTGAAGGATATGGTATTATCCTCAAGCGCATCACGGAAGCGCGATCGTCATATCGAATACGACGTAGAACGACTAGTCGTACTAGTTGTTCTATGCAACGGAATTTCAAAAAAAAAATCATGCGATGAAACCGCAAGATCCAAGAATGATTCTTGGATCGTTTCATCTAGAACCACATCAAGTATAAAGGAATACCTCTTGAAGCGTGGTTGATCGAGTCTCTACGCAAAGAGACCTCCTGTCTTAAGTCTGATCGTTGGAGAAGACGCTTGCGAGCGCGGGGATGAACTGCGTGATCCTCTCAATCCAACAAGATGATCCAAGCACGGTGAACTCCTGATCTCTTCGTACGAGATTGAACGTCTTCTTCGTGAGCGTAGCACTTCAAGAAGACGGAGAACCGAAGAACGTTGAAGCGGCGGCGCGGTGGTGAAGGCGACAACGAAGATCTCCTCTAGGGTTTTGGTGGTCGACCACCAAACAAAGAGGAAGAGGGCTGACGTGTGGAATGAGAAAGAGAAAGAGATGTGCTTCAAAAGCATAGCATTATAGAGCATGGTATGCCTCTCTATTTATAGGGTTTTGGGATCCATGGATCTCAATCCATGGGACATATAAAATCAATTTATGAGATTGATTTATGTTCAATCTAATGGTCAAGATTGTTGTTGGTAAAAACCAATCAACAATTAATTTAATTTAGATCAAATATATTTGACAAATCAAATATAAATCAATCCTAAATTAAATCCAAGAAAAAAGGAGACAATTGCCATGGAGATCTCATCTCCCATTTGAATATAGTGGACGACCACCAATTCCATATAGGACTTGGTAGCCGTCCACTTGTTTCCAAGTGGGGAAAACTCATGAAATCTCATGAGATTGCATGTCTCCATGAAATTATCCATTATTTATTCCAATAATTTTTGTTGTGATATATTCTTCAAAAATAATTCATAATTAATTTTGAGAATATTGCAATCTTGCCATTGGAAATTTCTGAATCACATTCACAACCCAAAATAAAAATATAATTTACATTTTCAATTATTTACACAATGTGTATCCAATACACATTAATAATTAATCAACAAATATAAATTATAATTAGCTCTCTCTAATACATTATAAATCACATTTATAATAGATTATGAATAATTGGATATTGTTATTCATATTATTCTTATCCATAATAATTAAATCACATTTAATTATATTGGATTATTTCCATACATATCATGATAATTAAATCACATTTAATTATCAATTCTTTAATGCTCAGATCTATGGAATTTTTCTTGAACCTTTCAAGAATAATGTGATTTCTCCTCAGATACTTAGAGATAAGGACATGGTAATTGTATTGTTCCACGTATAGTGACTTGGATATTGAGATCACATCTCAAATCCAGATCTCATGGACCTCCCACAGATGCTTGTTTAAATCAAGACTGTAGACCGAATCTTCTCATTGCATCTGAATCTTATTCAAATCAATGTCCAATATATGGACAAAGATTAGGTCACTTCTCTACTAAGAGGAGTCACTAAAATCCAAACCTGTTTCATCACTCCCTCGAAAAAGAAGCGTCATGGTTATACAATCATTTATGATCACATCACCCTCAGGTATTCCCAATACCTGTACATCCTGCATACTGGAAGACCTATGATCATCCTGAAGATATAGATCACTTTTGTACTGTCATCTTCAGGGTTTGATCATTAAGTTTCTCAATCTTAGTCATTAGGAATTAGTATAGATCATATGTTTTCCCAAAGCATATATCTTACCTTCAAATTCATGTCATGCTTCCAAAGCATGACGACCATGCATGAAATTTGATTAGTCCCAATACCTCATGAGTGAGCTCATGTCTCCCGGTTCACAAGTGAACCTGTATGACCCCTTTGAGAGATCATATTACTCATATGTCCTTACATGCACACCAGCTCACCGGTGTATAGACCTTGGTTAGGTCATCAACCTATTGGTATGCCAAATGTACACACTCAGACATATAGCAATACATCTGTCTCTGGTCAGAGGATGCATGCCTATGCTGTGACAGCATTCAACATAGGTCTTTGGTTATCTCGATCTCGTTAAGTCAACCCATTGACTCAACTAATCTGACACCTCCGAATCACTATTCACATGCACAGGACCTGCATCAAGAGGTCAGTCAGATATTAGCCAGATGAGAAAGGATTACCATCTCCTATTCAGGATGGAGATCATAACTTAACAATCATTTGATGATGCTTGATGAGTCCTCTATCTAACTCCTTAGATATTCATCCAAGCATCAGCCTCTATGATTTAATCAATGAATCGACAGCTGTATGATCATCAAGTTGGCCATGGTACATAACCCTTATTGTACAGAGGGACCTTACAGTGCATTCATTCACTCAATCTCAGAAAGGGGAGTGAAAATAATCAATAACTTTTATTGATAAATCAATTATTGTAGGAATGGTTCGCCTCGGGCTCACATTGCTAACAGCCACACAGTAGCTCAGTTGTAGAGATCCGCTCACCCTCTATCGTTGTCAAGGCCATTCCAGCTACAGCGCCACAACTGCCCCGCACTCCTCCGCAATGAGCCATCCGCTCACAGATGCCCTCCATGGTCAGCAACACGCTACTGCCTCAACGACCCTTGGTCGTGTATCGATCTTCGAAGTTACCTTGACTTAGCCTCCACCACCAACTGCATCTCCACCCTCTACCTTGGTTATGGCTACGACCCTACATCATCATCATCATCTGTCCTTGTCGCATTGACAACTCCAGACGCACCACGACCACTACAACGATCCATTACCGAATCTCCCCGATGCCGCACCTCCACGATCTCATTGGATCAAGAACTGGGGAGATCTCATCCATCGAGATTCGCCCAAAAGTCAGCCGTAGATTCAACCTCCCGAGGACAGACCATATCTTCCCTGAGGTTAAAATCCGAACCACTTACCTCGGGGCACCACAGAAGCAAAAGGAAGGTGCTGCTTGGAGGCTCGGATCCAAGTCTCGAGCCACGCCTAGCACATGTACCAGGCACGTGCATTTGGGGAAAACTACATCCTTGCCCCCAGAGCTTCTTAGATCGCAAAAGAGTCCAAGTCACATCGCAACATGCGTGAATTTTGGAAAATTGCATAGAAGACCCTACACGCTCCAAGAATTACATATATACCCTTGCTATGGGTAATTTGCAGAGTATATCCAATAGTTTTTGGAAATTACAAAACAATACTTTTAGGGTTATAACTGCAAAACATTTTATTTATTTTATTTTCATTTTAGCCCCTATACTTCAATTATTCATATCTTGAGCATTATTTATCGGATTTTCACGTAATTGGTGTCATTTTGATCCCTATCTTATTATCTTTTAATTAAAAACTTAGATTTCATTTTTGAGACATTATCAGATTCAAATAATTGAGGATGTTTATGTGATAATTTTAAGCACATTTATTCATTGATTCTTTTGATCAATATTTTGTGCCTTGAATTGGGGGGGGGAGTTATTTCGAGAAATTAATCACTACATAATTAGTTAATAATTTGCTAAGATCATTGGGGTTCGTGCTTTAATTGATTGCTTAACTTGGCTCTTTTGCTCAGATGGGATCTTACCTTAGACCCTTGCCAAGGTTTCAGATAGAAAGGAAATAGAATTTTTATCTAAATACCATCTGTTAACTATTTTTTGGGAAATTCCGTTTCTGATAATTGAACACCATTATAAAGTACATTTAATATGCATTTCTCTATTCCAATCTCTCAAATCCTCACACCACTCAGGGAATTGTAATAATAAAATACGTCCAATATTCTTAGCATTTTGGACCTTTGATGAAAATGAATGTGTCTCGAACTCCATACAAATTACTTCTCAATACAATTTCTTTCAAATTCATTAAAATTTCATGTACGGATTCTTCAATACCCGGTATCATCGAATATTCATGTGGTACCTTCTCAAATTTTGCATGTGTGATACACATACCCTCTATTTCTCCAAGTAAAACCCTTCCCATGGCAAGACCTATTGTATCGGCTTGGCCTTTCATAAGTGGGGACAGAATGAAACATCCATAATCATCATTTGCATTTCACCATTTAACATCATTTCCATCATCATTTTAAAATCAACAAAAATATTGCATTTGTTTATTCATTCTCCACCACATAGCATAACATTATTTTCCCTGCACTAAAATTATTTTGAAAATTCATGCACCATATCTATCTTTAAATTAATTACATCTTTTACATCAAAAATCCAAAAAAAACATGAAAAAGACAAGAACATCAAAAATATTCTTCTTCTTTTCTCTGAAAACCGTTCGCTTGATACTAGGTTATTCTTTTGCCTCCTTGGGTCGATCCTAAAACTTGCCCAGGTCAAATAAACATAGAATCGTGTCACTTGACGATTCATTAACTTGTGTGGTTATTTTTGAGTGATCTCGAAATTCCCAACTACAACAAAATTGAATGTTAATTCCATATAATTAGCAAGGGTAATTTTAGATTCATCAATACTATTTGGCCCTTATCTCCCTCTACTCTATTCCTTGTTGACCAAGTCAATATTGACTTGGTTTCGAGGTTTAGAGTCGGTCCATATTTACTATACTTCATTAATTTTTCTTTGTTTTCTTTCTTTTTTATTTTGGATTTAAGTACAAGTATTTATGTACCATTTTTAGACAGCAATTAGTGTATTAATTTATACAAGTTAGATGTATTTACATGTAGTTATCTAGGGATTTAAATACAAAATAAATGAAGGGTATTCATCAATGGTTCGCCTGGGGTTCACAGGTCTAACAACAATGACTTTGTTTTGTTAATTTCCTAAACATATATCACATCAGATCAAATACCATGTCATTATAAAGAGAATAATACGAATCCAACAAGACTAATTTCACTTAATTTGGAATTTATATGCAAAAGTTATTAAGAAAACAATACAAAGTTCTTTTTAAATAAAAATATGCATACACCGATCGCCTGGCAGCGGGGAGGGGAGGGATCAACAACAAAATAGATTAAAAGCTATTTAAAAGATCCAAAATGAGCTTATTTGCAATATAAATAATTCATAGGGGCTTATACACAAATAACCAGGGTGTGGGGCGAGAAGCCGACGAGGCTTGGATGCAAAATGCCTAGGTGGGCATGTTTGAGGCGATTACGGACTAATATATAAATAACAAGAACTGGTACCTAGGCACTACAATTAGTCTAATCACATACGTGAGGCACGTGGTGGTTAGTCTATGCTGGAGGCTTGGGTTGCTGTGTGGCTCGAATCGCGTGGTCTACTCTAGATCCTAGGATTAGGCTTGGCTCCGCCAAGGCTTTGAGGATTGGAGCGAAGCTTGGGGCACGCCTGGAACATAAGATCAACCCAAATGGTTTTTAATCGGACGACACCTGTACATCGCAAGGAGTCATCTTCTCTACAAACGATGGTACACGAGGCAGTGCTCTGACGAGTCTTCTTCTCCTCCATACTTACAAAGGCTGTTGTGATGGTTGGGGAAGCTTCCTAGAGGAATGTTAAATATGGTGGTAGATATAGGGAGCAGCATGGACATCTAGAGCTGCTAGTCAGTGAACAATCGTCAAAGGAGGAGCACATGATTGGAGAAGCTTCCAAGCTTCTGATCAGTGAACCATTTTGCATTTCAAGGCTAAAGAATTATATCCGAAGCACAAGGGGGTGTTCTGGGTGTGATTTGAGGCACAATGAAGGGCTAAGAATCATGAAAGAAGTGGAGCCCTAAGTGGGGTCCTCGTCCTTACATGAGGAGGAAAGAATCGAAGTGGAAGGAGATCTGGAGAAGGAGAAAGAGTGATCGGAGGTATATATGAAGATGGTTGATGTTAAATGAAAGTGTGGTCAATCAAATTGAGATGAAAGTGTCTACAATGCGATGAATAAATGGGAGAAACATGAAGGTGGAAAATACTAGGGATCACCTAAAGGTTAAAGATAGAGTTGGGAAAGTAGTTGGAGGCATGGATGAAGCTTTGGAAGCTTATGTGTCTTCGCTTAACACACGTGGTAATGGCATGAAGCTCGAACAACTTCAGATGGCTATGACGAAGCTACCTAACTTTCGGGTTCATTAGAGAGGAAACCTAGATCAACGCTCAACTTCTCTCTCTCGCTCTCTCTTAATTAGGAGGTAAGGAAGGGCTCAGAGGGATCTCTCACTTGGGTGGATGGTTGACAATCGATGCCTCCGCCTTGGTTTTGATCGATACAATAGTTGGGGGAGGCATCACTTTCAACCGATAACTAGTTGCTAGACTGATGTGGAAATTGACGGTGAAGGAGTTGGATAAGAAGGAGGAGGAATGGGCTATCAATAGCCATCATAATGAGAGCTAATTACACATGATAGAGGTGGTGGTTAATTAAACTATCGGTGGAGAAGTTATCACACGTGTAGGGGAGTAGACAAATGTTAATGAAACAAGAGGAATGTTGGATCGAGTAATCCAACGGTCATGATTAAGCGTAATGGAAATTAGATGAGCAGTCTGATGGATTCGATCTGACGGCCTATCTTGAGGTTAGTTTGGATGAAAGGAAGCCATATGATTAAATGATCAGATAACTAAGGTGAAATGCAGGCGAGATAAATGAAACGAGCTGCATGGAATGTCCTAATGCGGCCACGTGGCCCAATGAAATAAAAGGAAAAATGTAAAAAGTATATCAAAAATAAATTAATAAAAGAAGTCAAATAAAAAAGTATTCAACATGAAAGTTGTATATCTTTTTAAGATCTAGAAATTGCATGTAGAATTCAAAATCAAAATACATCATATGTACATAGTATATTTTTTATTAGTAGTTTTTTTTCTTTCCAATTTTTGCTTATTTTGGTATTTTTAGTGTTATTATAATTACTTTATGTCATGTAGAACATCACTCTAATTTTTATGGATTTTATAGATTAATAAAAACACACAAAAATAAAAGAGAAACACATGATTAAATATGTACAATATTTACAAGATAATTTGGCATTTTATTTATTCACAATAATTATCATTAATTATATACTTAGCATATTATGTTAATTTGATTGAATTAAGGGGTTTATTTGTGGACTTGATTTAGATAAAGGGTTAAGATCTCAATAATAAGAAGATGAATCCATGATTCATCAATCTCTTGTGCTATGGCTTTGTACTTCGACTCTACATTAGATTAGGCAACCACAATCTGCTTCTTGCTTTCCATGACACCAAAGAGCTCCATATGAACATTGCAAAGCTAGAGGCAGATTTCCTATTCTTGGAGTATTATGCATAATCTGCATCTACACATGATGTGATGACAATGAATGTCCCTATGCTAAATAACAATCCAGTAGTAGTCTGAGAGGAAAATCTCCACATACTTATACTCAATAAGCAAACGAATGTTATCTTTGAAAGATAACACAAATATTGTTGCCTGCATCTTTGAAGAGAGTATATTTACAACTTCCATTTTGACCGATTTTGGAAACCAAGCATCTGCAAATCAATGGACTAACTTCTTCAATACAGGCATTCCACTCTACCAAAACTATTGAGAACAAAATTCGAAATTACCTTTGCGTGATTGCTCATATGGACGGCTAAATATATGCGACCATTTGACGATAAACATACCTACGCTCGTTCTTTAATAAGTCAAATCTCATCTTTTAATCAAAGTCTTCTCACGAACTAACTTCTCTAACCAATTAGGTATTTCGGGGGATGTCGTAGTCTATTGCTAAATCAAAGATTGGACAACAGGACAAGTCGGGAAGATTAATGGTTCGTTTGGTTGCAAGGTTGGGCATGATTAGGGTATTATTCACAGGGATACTCCCTCCTCACAGTTTACTATTCACCCAGCCAAGTGCCTAACCCAATCCAACCCTGTCGAACTCAGCAAACAAACGAATCGGGGTCGTTAAGATTAAAGGGGGATTCGCTGTCCCACTCTAAAAATCCCGGATTCGCTGTCCCACTTAAAAAAATCCCGGATTCGCTGTCCCACTCTAAAAAAGTCCCGGATTCGTTGTCCCACTCTAAAAAAATCCCGAATTCGCTGACGCAGATAGGAAGCACTTAATTATATGGGTCTCTCTCTCTCAGGAATACCGGCGGGGAGCAACCCCAGTCGGTAATAACACGCTATGCTGAGGAGAGCTCTCCGCGGTTTTTCGGGGAGGGGCATAATCGCTACCGGATTCTCGACCTCTAGGACGATCAACCCGGGCGGGGCGCCGAGGGAGACGGCCGACGTGGTGGTGATCGGCGCAGGCGTGGTGGGTCTGGCGGTGGCGAGGGAGCTCGCTCTTAAGGGGAGGGACGTGCTGGTGGTCGACTCCGCCCCCACCTTTGGGACTGGCACCAGCTCTCGCAACAGCGAGGTCATCCATGCTGGCATTTATTACCCTCCCAACTCCTTAAAGGTACCGTTCGTTATCACTTTCTACGTCCCTCTCCGTAGATTGTCTGCAATGCGCTTACCCATTAATTCTCAGTTTCGTGTCTCTTCCTAGCATTGATTTTATTTAGCACGTATTGTTAGGCAAATCTTTGTGTAAGAGGAAGGAATTTGCTGTACGAGTTCTGCAAATATCGCGGAATCCCTCACAGGCAGATTGGTAAACTGATAGTTGCCACTGGGTCTGCAGAGGTCCCGAAGTTGAATGAACTGCTGAGACGCGGCTGTGACAATGGAGTTGAAGGGCTGAGGATGATGGGGGCTTCTGAAGCAGCGAACATTGAGCCTGAGCTGCACTGTTTAAAGGCTTTGCTGTCTCCTTTTTCGGGAATTGTCGACTCTCACTCACTAATGCTTTCGTTGATGGTAATTTCAAGAGCTAACTTTTTTAAATTTATAATTGTCGGAAAGAGGGATTTTCTAATTCGAAATCTTTTCCTTACTGATTTATTTGCATTGGCCTGCGGATGATTGATCATCGATGTAAGGTGTCTATTTGGTTCGATGGTATAAAAGTCGGGTGGAAGCCTTATCTTAGAGTGAAGGGACAGTAAGTGAAAACTTCAAACATGGGATCTTCTAGATTCGCTTTCGCTTAAAAATGGAAATGATCTAAGAATGAGAGAAAATTGAATTTAGACTGACTTTATCCCATGAAAAAGTGATCACATCACAATTAAATCGTCTATTATGTCTATCCCTCGAATCAGCGGAATATGGATTAAGGTTAAACCTCACTTATCCCTTATCTGAACGCTCATAGATACATCATGATGAGATGAAGGTAAATTCACTCCAAGAAAAAAAGCTTTAGCATCGATATATCGATTCATCCAGGACTGATAGTTGCAATAACACTGGATATTAATCACTATAATGGATCCATTTGTCTAACTTGATCAAATATAAAACATGATTATTCGATTTAGGTATATAAGTAGTAAATGGAGCAACAATATGTGTATATAAACTGTAGAATTGTGTAAATAGTGTAAATATGAAGGAACATGAACCTAGGTGGTACCTGTTAGCCCAAAATATTATGCACGTAATAAAAATAATTGCAACTCATGGTACTTTTCTTGCCATAATATTTGATTAACTGATATGAAGTTGGTGCCATTCCATATGGAGTTGTGAAAAGAAAGCCTGGCAATAGCTCCATGATTACATACATATACACTAATAAGTAAATATATTTACTTTTATGCGTGCAAACTTAAGAAACAAGGTCCATGAGGTGTTGGGCTTCCTTAGCGATAGATTGGGAAATAAAGGACCAATAGAGGCTTTACCGCTTGGAAGTTAGGGTAGCATAAAGAAGGAATGCCTTAAATATCGGATTTTGGTTTCGTTTCAGTAACTTTGAAAAGAGAATTTTGGCGGAGTTTCGATGGAATTTCGGTGTAATGGCCAGAAATTGTAGAAATGACTTGAAAACTATTTTTTTTATAAACTAAGATTTCTAACGTTGTTTATTTTATAAATGAGATAGAAATACAAGTTTTTATTCTAATAATAAGATGTTATCATGATCAAAGCCTTAAATATCGGTTTCGATGACGGGCTAAAATGAAATTTCAGTACATAATCTTAACATTCAAAATTTCCTTCAATCCCCAAAAGAATAGTAGTAGTTTTATATGCATAGATAACTTTAAAATTGAAATAGCAAATATCATAGATTCGTAATACAAGTCCACAAGATTACATAACATGATATATCAAATTTCAATCACATAATAAGAATGCACTTACTTATATTACTAACTACTACCTTACTAGTACTCTATACTGCATTTCTTATTTCGAAATGACGTTCAACCGAACCAAAAATTTCTAGGTGGATCCATATACCCTGCATGATTCCTTCATCCGTAACGTGACCTGATCGAGTCCCTATACTCCACGTAATCCTCCCATGTCATATAGGAGTATATGATTTTGTTATCCATTAAATACTCCATATATTCATGCTCAGTCACGTGTGCAAGAAAGCCAATCCTAGGATACTTGTCATCAGAAAAGGCAGAAGCTGTAGAATCACGCGAAGGTCGACACAAGGAGGATGCAACTTGAGAACCTCATGATGAAGAAGATAGAGTAGGAGCTACAGGAGGATATGCCATATGTAGTGGTTGAGATTGAGGTGCTGCAGGGTAATAATATGGAAATATGCCATATTCTGCACTGATCTACGAAGAGATATCGGTATAATGTTGTTGATTTCCTTGAAATACCCCATAAGTACCACTACTGTATCCATATCCAGAAGGGAAACACAATATGGATCATTTTGTCCTTCAGATCCATATCTACTGAAGGGGCTTGATGTTGCCCCGCCAACAAATATCATATCTCCAACATCCATACTCAATGACCCAACCGAAGATATGAGATCTTTCATAATGGTGTCATCATGGAATTGTCCCTGAGGTTGAGATGGCAAGTATGAGGGATACGAGCAATAATCCATCCAAGGTTGCAGAAAGAGGTAGTCGGTACTTGATCGACGGGGTCACTGACTAAGGATTAATCGACAGTCGGGCGACTAATCAGATATAGTCAACCATTAGTTGGTTTTGAATTTTTTAATTATTTTAAATATATAAATCATTTTTATACGTAGATTTGTACATTTTTTTATACTTTCATAATGAAATAAAAGAAGTAATTGGCTTTAAAAATACCATTATTGCATATTAGAATAAGTTTGCTTATGTGTTAACGTAGATTTATATATTTTCTATACTTTCATAATGAAACAAAAGAAGTACTTGACATTAAATATAACATTAAGCATATTACAATAAGTTTGCTTTAAAAAAGCAAAAAACAAAAAAACATAAAAGCTTGATATAAAAGTCAGCCGATTAGTCGGCCCAACTAGTCAGGTTGACCGACTAATGGCCGACTAGGCCTAGTTGAGTCAGCTATCCCCCGACTTGACTAGTCGGACCGACTAGTCAGCCTAGTCGACCGATTTTTACAAAGCTTGAATCTATCTGCTCTGCAGAATTTGGACCTCGGTTCGGACTTGGAATATATTGACCATGTATGTTTGTATGGTAGCCCGTGTATTCTTGTCCAGCATGCAATCCTTCTTCAGGTCTAGATCCAGTATTATATGCATCCCCACCAGAGGTTGCCCCTTTATCTTGCATATAATCTCCTGCTGCAACAACACCTCCTCTATTGCCATCTGATTTGGATTTTGATTTCGACTTGGAAGAGGAGTCTTCAGAATCACTTTCCAACCATGATATGGATGTCTCCCCGATCTAGCAAAGTAATCCTTAACATCTGCCTCCATTTGCGAGGCAATCTGCATATTTGTTCTTCATCCTCTCTCATCGAGTATGGAAGCGCCATTATCATTCATCCACTTTTGCAAGGCGTTTTCCTCCTCATCATCGTCATCTTGAATCTTGAATATATATGCAAGGTCAATGTGGTCTATGTAATCTTGCTTGTCGTGTCCTCTTGCATGCTTCATTTTCAACCCAAGTTTATAGTGAATATAGACAAGATCATGTACCTTCTCTACTCCCAAGGAACTTCACCCTTTAGAGTGGATGAGGTTAAATGTGCTCCAATTTCTCTCACATCCTCCAACGGACGTAGTCTGCGACAATACCTTCACAAACACTTGTTGTAAGTTAGGTGCATCTAATCCATAAAGGATCCACCATTCACCTGCAAGGTACAAATTATTTGTTGTATAACATTGCTACTCTACCATATAAGTTAAAAGTAAAACCGTGTAATTAATTATTACTTCAAGATTATACATACCGGGAAGAGTATTATTACGGCCGCTGATCGCAGTCATTCTTCTGAAAGAACCCAAGGCATCCCTAAAGTATTTATCTTCGAGATAGAAAACACCGAGTTCAATAATAAAGTTAATAAGACATCAGAGATTAGGATGAGTAAACATTGTTGACGTCATTCATACAATTTGTTTGCACATCTCTTGACTTCACTAGCTTCTCCACCATAATTTGAAGGGCTGATAAGAGCTCAGGATGAGTGTCGAGGTTGTGCTTGTAGTGGTATTTCAGATTAAGATAAATATGCTGAAAATAGATAAAAAACTAGCTATCTTAATGGTGATTGAATAAAGCTAAACGTTTTAATTTAAAGAGCGTAACATACAGAATGCATACCAACTTGGTGAAGAATGTGACAACATTTCGACCAATGTTCATCGATGATGCCCAACCACACCTTATAACCTTTTCCGAAATTTTCTTTCACTTTCTCCTTCATCACCCGCATTGGTTCATATATCATACACATGGTTGGTTTTTTATCACCATCCACTATTCTCAAGACTGACACAATTGGCTCCATAATTTTTATCGCCCAGGCGACGTCATCCCAAAAATTGGTTTTGTTGATCAAGGTTTCTACCTTTCTCCCTTGATTGGTGCGAATCTCTGGAATCTCAAACCATTCCCTTGAATAATACATTTTCTTCAAACCAACCTTGTGTTGTTGCATGCTTTGTAAGGCTATAAAATTGGCTGCAAATCTTGTAATTCTAGGCCTTACAATGTCTCCTCCACACACCCTTCGCATCAACGGTAGGACCTTTGAATGGTTGTAAATGAATATTGTGACGCGTACTATCAACCACATTCAAGATGGTTTTCCTCTTTCCAAAATCTTTAAGGATCATGCCTATGCAATGTGCAACACAAGGTGTCCAGAAGATGCCATACTTGTTGCAAGACATGATCATCTCACCTGCCTTCTTGAAATTGCTACCATTATCAGTCACAATTTGAACAATGTTCTCTTGACCGACTTCTTGTACGACATCTTTCAAGAGTCCGAGTATGTACTTGTGACTCTTGACATGCTCAGATACATCTACATACCTGATAAATACTATCTTCCCATCACAATATACAAGAAAGTTGATGATTTACTTTCTCATATAGCTTGTCCAACCATCACACATGAGGGTTACACCATACTCACGCCACTTCTTCAATTCAGCAATATAATCACCAGTATCTCCTTCTCCATGCGGAGATATTTGTTCATTATTTCGTACAGAGTAGGAGGTATCATGCCTCCTACTGCAACAATCTCATCAATTGCATGTTGAAAGAAGAATCCCTTTACCACATTTGCCGGAATACCTCTGCAACAAATAACTTTGTAACGACTCTTCCTACTCGTTCCCTCATATCATTGAACAAGCCCTTTAATGTCTTCTGCTTGGGATCTTTGCTCGGAATATGGTGAACGGAACTGCTCTTTCTCAGAAACGGTTCTATGCCCTTTTGCTTCTTCTTTGGTGGTACCGCAACTGCGCCACTTCCACTGCCACTTCCCGATCCAATATTTATCAAGAACCTTGAACTGCCACCAACACGTCCAAGGACACCACGACCATCAAGTTCTCGTCTCTCATGCTCTCCTTATAGAGTCCGTAATGCCGCCTTATATGCAGTTTTCTTTGCCGCTGTTCGAATATCAGGCGGATATTGGATATCATCATCATCGGAATCAGACATGACATTGAACTCTCTATGGAATATGAATTCGTTATACTCCTCGTCTTTTCGCCCTTTTTCCTTCTTCTTCTCACTCTTCCCTTTCATGTGAGTCTTCACTTCATTCTTGATATCTTTTGGATATGTAGGACATTTTGCTACATTCACGTAGCCGTTAACGAGATGTTGTTTTAGTCTTCTGATTCCATCTCCTCCAATTCTCTTCCCACAAAAATTACGTTGAGGTTTCGCCTTGTTGCCGCTCCATCCAATCCCTCCAAAAGACGTTGTATGTTGCTCAGAGTTAGAACTAGAGTCAGCACCCGAGTCTGAAGTCATTATCTTCACCTCTTGAGCATTAACTGAATGGTGACATATGCATTATGCAATAATAGTATATGTTATCAAGGACTAGAACGATGACTAGCAAAATAGTAGCAAAAAGGAACTATGGGACCGAATAGTATCAACATGATCATATTTACATCTAAATGACTAAATGTTGACCAGATTTCAACATTTAGAATATGTAAACATATTTAGATGTGGATAAATGTACATATATAGATGCTGATAAATATCTAAGTTGTCGATATTAATCATATAATTTGAATCCTAATCGTATGTTCTATTGACCCTATATGAAGAGTGGTCTGATGCCCCCTGTGACATTGTACCCTATCCATTGACCCCAAATATGTGTATTCGAATTCACACGCAGTTTCTTATATATTTAAAGGTGTAATTGTTGGAGTATAAGTTGTATGCGCCTATTGTGTTGTAGCAGGGTAAATGGATCCTGGAGAAGATCCATTTACCCCCATCCAGTGTTTAGTCCCACATGGACCAGTGGTGGGACTTGGAGGCTCTGGGAAGGCTATATAAGGAGCCCCAGACCTCCTGTACTCATTGAGAAAGTCAATAGAAAAACACGCCCCTTTGAGGGCTTCTCCCGTGGTTTCATCCCGCTCCTCACGGAGTAGGGTTCCACGTTAAAATCCCGTTCTTATTTGTTCTTTATCTTTTTCATGTTCGCTTCCGCATTCTTCATATTTTATAACATGGTATCAGAGCGGGTTCGTTTCTCGAGGATTTCATATTCAATATTATTGTTCGAGATTCTATTTTCTATCATTTGAGATTTATTCAAGTTCTACGTGGGATCCAGGGTTTCTATTGAAACCTAATGAATCAATCAAGATTCGATGGTTCGAATTCATGATTCATGTTCTTGAGTTTTTCTGAAGCGCAACCCTAGCCGCCTTCAGGTTTCATCGCCAGGGTTGCATCACGTTCATCGCCAGGGTTTTATCTCCTGTGCCCTATCACGGCAGCCCAACAACAAGAGAAGTCCTACACGCGCAGCCTCGGACGCAACCATCCAGGTACTGGCGGCGCAACTCTGCCGCGCCTCCAGCCCTAGCGGTGCCTCCTTCTTGCGCGCACGGCGCAGGTGGCGTCCCCTATCGATCCTCGCGCTCCTCTTCCCAGCGAGCGGCGCCGCCTTCGAGCACCAGACCCACGCGGAGGCACCGATCCCGCAGGCGCCAGTTCCCAAGGCGGTATCGCGCACACATCGTGCGGGCGCCGCTCCTTCTCCTCCCTTCCAGCGGCGGCACGACACAAGCGGCGCACCTCGCATAGCCGAAGCCCCGGCCAGAAGAGGGCGGCGAGCCCTCTTAGAAGCTCCAGCCGCAAGGGTTCCTGCGGCGCGGGTTATCTCCCCTCCCAACTCCCCCCGTGCGCCATCGCTGCGCCGTCCTCTCTCTAGATCCAGGCGGCAGAAGCCGCCACGCCGCAGGATCGCCCAGTGCACCTTGGCGGCGCCGCCCGATGAAGATGCCCCTTCGGGGGTGCGACTGAGAGAGATAGGTTGGGAACCCTAATGTCCTGATAGGTTGAAAAATAAAAAGTGGGAAGGGGAGATGTGGGCCCAGTCTAAAAAAAATGAAAGGAGGGGGCTGGCAGGCTAAAAAAAAGGGGGAGGGGTGCTGTTGAAGCCCAGCAGCCAGGGGCTATTAAAAAAAATTTGCCGAGTCTCAAAGGATCCAATAGGATCATGTATTTGTTAAAAAAAATGAGGATACGGTTTTAAAAAAAAGGCCACGTACAAGAAAAAGCCGTACGCATGGTAAAAAAAATCTTTGGAAAAAGTCGCATACAAAGAAGAGCCGTATGCAGTTTAAAAAAAAATCGTGCGATGCAAAAACTAGAAAAAAGGGTAATGGCTTATTAAATAAAAATTGAAAAGCCGCAAGTGATGTTTGTTTTCCCCATTATGTTGTCTTCTCCCAACTTGGTCGATTTGTCTGTTTTCCGACAAGTATGGGAGAAAGGGGGAGTATGGTGTAGAGTCACAGGTCCAGATTTAGATTTCCAAGCCAGTGCACATTGTTCAGACTCTACAGATTCAGTTGTTCAGATTCGACGTTAGAAGGTTCCGAGTCCAGTTTCAGACACGCACGAGTGTGCGGTCATTTTCAGATGAGCATATGTTGCCATAATGGCAGAGGTCCCCATCATTCTTGTTGTTGTTCGGCCAGAGTTTTCATGTGAGCCATAGGGACTCCAGAGTAGAGGACCATTCCCTATGCCATATGTTGGCAAGGGTTTTCATGTGGTATCATAGGTACACCAGAGCAGTGCACCATTCTCTGAGCCAGATGGGAGAGACTCAGTTCTCCGACGAGGAGACTTCAGGCGCAAGTTCAGACTCGATGGTCAGATTCCGAGTCTTCAGTTGACTCACACTCCAGCCCGTTCGTCCTCCTCACCTGTACGGCATGAGAAGCAACGTCCTCGACTGCAGCAATGTGGGCGTTGGGTTGATATTGTCCGTAGTGTCCTGTAGCGTTGAGTTGAGTATTTTTCTGTTTGTCCAATCTGAGCATTGCATGCTCCAGCTTGAGGGGGAGTGTTGGAGTATAAGTTGTATGCGTCTATTGTGTTGTAGCAGGGTAAATGGATCCTGGAGAAGATCCATTTACCCCCATCCAGTGTTTAGTCCCACATGGACCAGTGGTGGGACTTGGAGGCTCTGTGAAGGCTATGTAAGGAGCCCCAGACCTCCTGTACTCATTGAGAAAGTCAATAGAAAAACACGCCCCTTTGAGGGCTTCTCCCGTGGTTTCATCCCGCTCCCCACGGAGTAGGATTCCACGTTAAAATCCCGTTCTTATTTGTTCTTTATATTTTTCATGTTCGCTTCCGCATTCTTCATATTTTATAACAGTAATAGTAAGAGTTCATTGAAATAAGCAATGGCCTTTTTGGAATCATGTCAGTTAGTGAGGTATTTCTATGATGAAATGAAAAAATGCCTTAAGAAAACTGATGTCTCTCCTTGATGACTTCTTCACATGTACATAAAATTTGTCCTACATATGCTCCTTTTGAGACTTTTTGTAATTCAAGTTTCTGCACTTGTAAATTAGTGGGCCACATGTTTTCTCATCTTTTTTGTCAAACGGGAGTGTATTTGATTCAACATCTCAAACTTGGCTTGAGATTCCGAGCTTCTTGCATCATGAATAAGATGCCATCATTATCAATAATGATTTTTCGATAGAAAAATCATGACAGAACCGCAAACTTCAGTTAAACTAATAGAACTACTTTGTAATAGTCATTAATATAGAAATAAATTGTTAAAATTTCAAGTATGACTAAGATATCCCAGATTACAATATGGAGGTAGATGATCAGAATCTAAGATAAAGATAGCGATGCAAATGTGAAGTGTATGTACATACTACATATTTATAGCAATGAGAATTAACCATGGATAGAAAGGAAACTATACTGCAAATACTTACAAACAATCACAAACACCGCAAGACTTGTCGTGGAGAGAGCAAGATTGTAAGGAGAGTAAGAAGGCTTGTGAGTTGTGAGAACTCTTTGAGTTGTATGGTGAAATGGTGCAATGGAATGCACCATTTTTAGTCCTCTAAAAAATCTTCATCTTGGACCCACAACCAATAGAATATGGTAGAGCTCCAAAAGATCTTCGTATAGGTGTCTAAAATATTAGCTAGATAGGCTAGTGTGTCCAAAATTCAAAGAATCTAGCCAGCTTTAGTCATTTCAACTTTAACTTCGGTAGTCTCACCATTATTTAGTTATTTCAACCGAAAGTGGCTGACATGGAGATATTTTGGCCGAATTTTAGTCATCTCCGTGAAGAGATTCCAACTTTTGGTCATCTCCGTCGAAAGAGAATGAAATTGATCAAATTTCGGCCGACATGGCACCGAAATTCTGGAAACTGATATGGGTATATATTTCGATATCGATAGATGGTTGAAACCAAATTTCGATCGATTTTCGGCCGAGCTTCGATGAAGTTTAAGGACATGGCGAGGATGCCATGAGATTAATGGAGGATATGCTATCGAGAAGAGTATGATCGAACTATTGATCAAAGATATGACAACGGATGTGAGATGCTTTCTCATCTTTCTTTTTGAGTGGGAGGTTGTTGATAGCATGAACTGTAACCATAGTTAAGATGTGCTTTTATGTTTTCTTTCGTCTGTTCTGCCTTTGTTGATGTTTTTGAGTACATGTTTCTTTCATTTCCTTTTTGACTGCGGGCATGTACTCCATGGCCTTAAGGAGTGGCATCTCTAAAAAGATGTTTTGAATATCTCTACCACTCCAGGATCAGATATTGTTGTTTTTAATTTTTTAATTTTTTATAGTTTTATTCAGAGAGAAATGAAATGGAACAAAATCAGAAGAAACATTAAACTTCTCATTTCTCTTATTCAAATAAGAGTCATCATATACACGTGGATAATCGGAATCAGTCTATATAATGCTATCCAATACATGAGTAGAAGAAGAAAAAGGAAAAACTAGACGGGCTGCTTGGTCTGTTGGTGTTGAAGAAGACTCTACGACGGCTATGTTCTCCTTCATGGCTGACTCGACAATGCATCTTTCTTTATTATCTTTTTGACTTTTTCTTAATAATGATGGTAATGATGGTGGTGAAGAAGTAAAAGGTAAGTGGTCCTCCATTCTCTAGCTCTGCAACACTTGATCACTTCTCAACTGTTGAAGAAGATGAAGTAATCATTGCAGCTCTCTCAGTGACTCGATCTCCCAAATCCCAACTATTATTTGGGCGACTGCAATCTCCTACCACTCCTGAGATGAATGGAGACAGATAAACAAGTAAAATCAAGGACCATATTTGTCTTGGGGGTGGATGGGTCACGGGCTATCTGCTCCTTGCATCTGAAGTTATTGGGATTGGTTTCGACCTGGGCTGGTACCAATGTCTTTGTGGTGGTCAGGTCGTCAAGCCTCTGAGTCAGATCATTCATATTCTTCATCAGGAGTACAACTGAGCTAATGCTGCGTTCACCGAAGGTGCCTGTAGATGCTCAACAACGGGCTGCCGCTGAGATGAGTATTGTAGAGGTTGTTGATACCCATCATACTTTGACTAATAATAAGGAGGAGGAGGGTGTGAAAACTGTGCAACACATGCTATATCTGCTGTTGTCCATGTCTCTAATTCTGCAAATGTGGTGGAGATGAAAAATTAAGTTGTAGCTGCGAGTGTTAGGGCTGTGATCTCCCTCCCTAAAAATAGTGGACGGGGCTTTGACTTGGCTGTGAACCCAACTGACCTTGCCTTGATGACGGGGTTGGTTGCGCTTTTGGTCAAACCAAATGCCGTTCACCTCCAGAATGAGAGGTGGAGGTGGAGACTGCTGCTCAAGAATGTAAAGATGCTCATGATAGTACGATACAATGCATGATGAAGGTGACTACTGCGACACTGATCCGGGGTCTACACATAATAAACGTGCTGAACAGTGGACGGTGCTCCGGTACCCTACCGTGCTGAAGTCATGGAAGAAGTCTGCTCAGGAGTAGAAATATCAGCTGCGATACTCGCACTCTGACATGAATGAATCATACTAACAATAAGCTCGTAAGTTGCCATTATGTTGACATCAAAAAATCGTAAGTTGCCATTATGTTGACATCCTTGTGGGAACTGAAGGAGAAGGTACATGATGCATCTGAAAAACACGTGAAGAAGATAGAGTTGCAGATCTCTTTGCCATCTCCTAAAAAATCTGATAAAGGACATCTACATCTTTATTGAAGTGGGACCCCCCACAATCGATATCTATCAATTTTTGATTTTCAATGCTCAAACCTCCAAAGAAATTCTGCACAAGGCTAGTCTTTGGTATATCGTGATGGATGCACTTTTCCGTCAAATCCTTAAATCCTTCCCACGTCTCGTGAATAGGCTCATTAAACATTTGGGAGAAGTTGGCAATTAAGGACCACATCTGATTCAGTCGTCCTAGGGGATAATACTTTCTCAAAAATACTTATCTCAATTCCCAAGGCGTAACAAGCTTCCCTAAATGATTTACGCAATGCAATACCTTGTCCATCAGACTGAACGGGAAGACTGTCATCTTCACTACTTCTAACGAAATGTTAGGGTAGTGTATAGTGTTGGAAATACGGTCAAATTGCTGGAGGTGTACATAAGGTTGTTCATTAATGTGACAATGGAATATGGGGAGTAAAGGTAAAATCGTGGGCTTTAGCTCAAGATGCCCATGAAGCACGGGTACCTGAATCCATGTATTCGTCTGCCATGCACCTGGATTATAAGCATCCTTAAGTGAGAGCTTGGCCACTGGCTCAACTAGTGGATCTCCTCCCCCATTCCCACCTCCATTCGGCTGCTCACCCTCCTCTTTCCTATATGCTATATCGTTCCCCAGCTCGAAGATCATATCTCTCAATCTGATATGGATGTCAGCTTGCTTAGTCAAGCATGAATAGATACTAACATCATATTGTTGATCTCATTCTAGGTTGCCATGGTACTCTTGCCCTTCGGTGGCATCAAGTGATCAGACTCTGTCTTTGAAAATGTATACGACATTTGATTAGTCCTTAAGAATGATGGAGTCTCAAATGTAAGTTCAAGATTAGAGTTAATCTCAAACAAGGGATTTATTGATGAGAAGATTGAGGATATACAGAAAGAGAAATATTCGAGAAATGAGTCTTCTCGAATAGAAGATGATCGAACTGGAGTATGAAAAGATGAGTTCGCAAAGTCCGAACAAGAAATACTCCAATCCAACATCTTCAATGACAAAAGACGAGATGCGAGAACACAAAGTCAAGTCAAAGAGAAAAAGGGAGAAAAGACACGAAGGATGCAGAGGGATCTTTACACTAACTAACAAACACAATACAAACTCCTGATTCATCACATGAACACTATGTGAGGACTGTAAGAGTTCGGTCTTTCATCTTTTTATTTTTAAGTTTAGTGAATATACACAAAGTTACTTACTACCAAGCATACAGGTGAGTCACCGCTATCACCCAACGTACATTCTCATTCCTCTCCAATCAATGGTACCATCTACCCTGGCTGCTAGCTTCAATATCAGTCCCAAAGGGAGAAAGGGGAATGAGTACACCAAAATGATTTTCTAACGTCTGAGGCATGTGCTTGCATTTCAACCATGCACCAAAGAGTAATGCACAGGAGCATAGGGCAAGTGCAGGGATTTGAGCTCTATCCTTATAGCTACGTCCTCACCCACATTGTATGGAGGTAAGTACTTGCAAATAATGCGGGGGTTATTCTCTCCAAAACACTGATTTGATCATTACGTTTGTTTTAGGTCAAGTATAATCACTAGTCCTTTTTTTATTCGGTTATCACTTTTTTTTGGATTTTTTTCAAGAAATCGATCTAACGAATTTTCTAATTTCTTTATTTCTTAAGTGAGGAAAATCAAGGGAGGAGATCAAAAAAACCGATGCGATGGAATCAATGATGCATGCATGAGATAAGAAATGCATACCTTGTTCCAACTGTCTACATGCAAAATGATACTCACATAAAAATAAAAAAAAATAAACTAACCTAAATGATGCACGAGAGGCATCATTAAGCAGTAACTTCTATTAGCGGGAAAGAACCAATTAATTTAACTAAGTCCAATCCTACGATTTAGTTTATAGGAATATATATTCTTTTAAGATCCTTGAACCTAATCGATTACCTGGCCGCCAAGGAAATAGAATCTATTTCTAAGGGCTCAAGCACACGAAAACTGTAAGAAAATAAATAAAAATAAAAGCGATGGAAAACAAAAATCGGTAAGGTCGCCTAATTGCACCGGCACTTGGTGAAACATACCAGCAATCCACAAGAGTATATAATGGCCTAAGAAAAAAATAGAAAAAGAGGCAATTGCCAAAAGAATAATTACAACTTGTTACAAAAATAATGATGGAAATAAATGTCTAAAAAGAAAACAAAAAATGTATGTGCAAATTGCTCCAAAAATCTTCCAAGTCTTCTTCTTCTCTCCTACGCTCTCCTACTTTATCTCGTGTAAGGACCCCGTCTGGGAAGACTGACTATTTTGACATCAACATTGGTTTACATCAAGGTTCAGCTTTGAGTCCATTTCTTTTTACTTTGATTATGGATGAGTTGACAAGACACATTCAGGATGAGTTACTTTGGTGTTTGTTATTTGCTGATGATATTGTGTTGATTGACGAGACTAGAGATGGAGTACATAAGAAGCTTGAGGTCTGGAGACATGCATTGATGACTAAATGATTTCATATAAGTTGGGGTAAGACAAAATATATGGAGTACACCTTTGATGGAAACAATGGTGAAGGAATCGAGGTGAAGATTGGTGACGATAACATTTGGAAGAGAGATTCTTTAAGATATCTGGGATCTATTTTGCAACGTGATGGGGAAATTGATGGAGATGTTACTGATAGTATAAATATGGGCTGGCTAAAGTGGAGAGGATCCTCTGCTGTTCTCTGTGATAAGAAAATTCCTTTAAAAATTAAAGGAAAGTTTTACAAAGAAGCCGTGAGACTTGCTATGCTTTATGGATCTGAATGTTGGCCTGTGAACCATAGACATGTGTAGAGAATGACTGTAGCAGAAATGAAAATGCTAAGGTGTTTGTGGTGACACATACACACATGTAAAGATCGGATTCAGAATGATGCAATCAGAAAGAAAGTTGGTGTAGCTCCGATCAAGGATAAGATACGAGAAAACCGTTTAAGATGGTTTGGTCATTTGCAAAGGTCAGCTGATGCACCGGTTAGGAGATGTGAGTGCTGGGATGTTGAGATGGCTAAGAGAGGGCGAGGACGACCCAAAAAGTGTTGGAAAGAGACTATACAAAGGGATCTTAACTTTTTGGATATAACCCCGAGATTGACCCAAGATAGATCTGAATGGAGGCGACGAATCCATGTAGCCGACCCTACTTAATTGTGGGAAAAGGCTTTGTTGTTGTTGATGTCGTCGTCGATTTTAGATTAAAATAGTGATAAATATACAATATTTATACATGAATTAGGTTTAGTAAATGGGGAGATTTATTTTATGATTACATGTGTTTTATAAGGGATTTTAAGCTAAAATAAATGAATAAAGATGATGTAATGCAGATTTATCTCCCCCTGGATGTTGACATGCTCAAAAAGGTCCGGACCTCGTCGGAGGAGGTCTGGAGGCTCGATGAAGTTCGATGACTTGGAGCTCTTGTTCTGGGCTAAATCATGCTTGTGAAGGGGCTTCTTCAGTTCTTCCCTACACAGGAACACTCTAGGGTCGAGGGCGATGCTCCTTGACCCGTTAAATACTAAAAATAGAGTGGAAATGGGTGCGATAAAGATGCTCCAATGAGTGGTGGAGAATGAGCACCGATCTCTCTAATCTGTTCAAGATCAGAGGTGGAGAGTGGATCGAGACGACAGAGGATGAAGTGACGAAGGTGTGGAGATGGTCAACAATCGATAGTTGGTGGAACACAAGCAGGAGATCATAGCTCTAACGAACTTTGGTTGTGATTTTACGCTAAGATAAACATGATCAAAAGAAATAAAGAGTAGATCTACACTATTGCTACTCCTAGGCTTTGAAAAGACAAAGAAAAATGAAGCTCACCTGCCTGAGATGGTCGGGAGCATAACTATTAGGAGAAGTCTCCAATGATGGTAAATCGTTTCCTCCTCTTCTCCTTCGCTCAAGCAATCAGGAGACTCTACTTTGTGTCACTGAGGGAAAGCTTCGGTGATGATTATTTAAGAGAAAAATTGGGTAGAAAGGATTGAATTTAAAAAATGGACGGATGTGACATTATATACAAGGTTGCCTATGAAGGGATCTTCTCCTAGGGTTTTTACGTGAATCGATGGTTGACCTTGGTCAAGCATTGATTCGTGCGAAAACTGACCATTGGGCGGAGAACATTGCTGAAGAAATCGGGGGCAGATGAGATGAGGCGAGCTGGAAAAATTGACAAAAATGGGGTAGAAGAAAGGAACGAACCGATCCATTGGCAGTTGACCTTGGTTAATAGTTGTCGCATCCTCATTGGTCCACGTTAGACACATGAAGACAAAATAAGGTTAAAAATATAAATAAATATAAAATAAAATAGAAAATGATTTTATTAAATAAAGCATAAAACATGAAAATTGTTTCTTATTTTGTATAATATTTTGAGTGAGATGTATTTATTTTTATCGACTTATTTATGAAAGGTTAATGTTTACAAGTGTATTTATATGTATTTATGCCTATGTATTGTATATTTTTCTTTATTTTGTTTTTTTAATTTTATTATTATGTACACATATTTTATTTATTTAAAATATATTTGCATACATATTTACATATTTTTAATTTCATTTTTTAAATACATGTCTCAATTTCAATTACGAAATTTATTAATCTGTTTAGTTTGCTATGAATAGGCATGAATTTCAACTTGTACTATATAGATTACTATATTGTTTATTTTATTTTATACTTTCAATTAATTCTGATTCAATCTTTTTACTGTTTAGTTTTATTTGTACTAAGGTCTAAACTGCATAGTTTTATTTTATATTTCTTTGATTTTGAATTTTAGTTGTATTATTTGATTCTATATATTAAATTAGATCATTTAATACTATATTTGATGATTTTGATATTTGGTTGTACTGTTTTGAGCTCTATGTGAAAGTTATTTTTCTTAGATCTTACCTTGGGCCACATTTATTCGTAAATTCAGTTTAGTTGTAGTCACTTCTGTAGATATTTATTTATTTTGAAGTAAAAATAGAAAACCATGTAGAACCACATATACCCCGCATATGTCCCCGTATATCGCTTAATTGCTATTCAGTGACATGTCCGAACGCATATACATACCGCTTTCCTAAACCTTGCCTAATATGGCTGGTGCACTTTTTTTGCACTTTCTTTGATAGTCGTTGATACACATATAAATGTAAAGGTTTTGAGATTGTATGTAATGATATAATTGTTAATGGAAACTTGCATCGTTTTTCCCATTGTAGTTTTTGAATGATAGTTAATTAAATATAGAATATTGGTATCACTGTCAATTTAGATCTTGTAAATTGGGGAATTCGATGATTTGAAGAATGCATGTACACTATAATACTATACATCAGATACTTAGGGCATGTCAAGTGCGTTAATATTTGTGTAGGCCTACTACTTACAACTTGGGCCTAAACATTTTGGGTTGACTGTTGATGGGCCCTTTGGGTCTCGTAAAGAAAGAATTGCGAATGAATGAAATAATTTATTCAAGGGGTATGAGGTTTCTTATATAACATGAAACCTAAAGCCCAAGTGGTGATAATCACTTAAGAAATCCCGAAAGGTTAGGGACTCAATGAAATAAAATAATAAAATAAAGGGAAAGATAATCTAATAGTTCCAACCCTCTCCCTCAAGTTAGAGTACATCTATCGATCATGGCCAACATGGAAATCAACCAACATATGCGTTTCTTTGGCATGACCTTTGTAAATATATCTTCAAAATGAAGGTTCGTAGAGGTAGAGATACTTGTAGTATCTTCCCTTTCCGTATCGCATCTCGAATAAAGTGGCAATCAACATTAATGTGCTTAGTTCGCTCATGGAATAAATGATTGGTAGCAATGTATGTAGTGGACTTGTTGTCACCATATTTAGGGACTTAATGAAATAAAATAATAAAATAAAGGGAAGGATAATCTAATAGCTTCAACATTCTCCCTCAAGTTAGAGTACATCTATCGATCATGGCCAACTTGGAAATCTAAGCTCCTGTAAAGACGGGAGGAGAAACAAGAAGTCTAATCTCTTGTAAAAAGGAGACTAACCAGGTAATCTCATAAGTGGCTCGAGCCTTAATATCAGATTTCAGTTTCGTTTCGGTAAAAGATTAGAAAGAGAAATTCAGTTGAATTTTGGTGAAATGTCCGGACATTGGAGAAATTACTTGAAAACTCATTGTTTTTCCCAAAATTTATATTTATAATATTCTCTAATCAATAACTAAGATAGAAATACACATTTTTTCTAATAATAAGATGTGAACATGATATGTTACTTTAAATTTCCATCCAATCTCTCCAATGGTCGTAGTCAGAGCCAAAACTAGATTTAGGATTAGAATTAGAAGCCGTTAGTTTCACCTCGTGACGATGAAGAGAATGGAGACACGTGCAATAATAATAGAGAAAAATATAAGCTAACAAAAAGGACTAGAAAAATGATATCTTATGTAAGAAATTGAAGATCAGAATGATAACTTAAAACTTATATCCAACCAAAATACTTTTGTTAGAGTTATTAAGCATTTCTATGTATTTCTTATTTCAGACCTGTAACCTCCTTCGGGGTATGCATGTATATTTCCAGTTTTTTACTCCATTGGGGTTTCATGCTATATAAGAAAACCTCGACAAGTCATTCATTCTCGTTTTCCTCCACACGGTATCAGAGAAACGATTCTAGACTGGGATTTTGACCTAGCACCTGCTGCTACTACTAGCCTCCTCTCAGCCTTACATAGGCCCTCCTCTCATCCTAGATCCTCACTAGAACTCCTAGGAAGATGACCAACAACCTTGAGCCATAAATCTGATCGTACACTCCATTCTCGAAGTCAAACCAATTCCTCTTGCTTCATCGAGATACTGCTTAGCATATCACCGAGCCCCTTACGCAACACAACTTTAGATCCAAATGCAACAACAATGCATCCTACTCCAACAACGGCCCCCCGATATCGAAGGAGATCCGTCGTACCCTTGCAACTGTAATAGCATTTGGAGAAAGAATATCGAAGGAGCAGTACGACGGAGAGGTAGAGCACCACTACCTTTGCCACTCTACTGCCATAGATAAAGCATCCCTCACCGATAAAGAACTCACCACCAACATCACCTCAGATCTCCTGGAGCCATTTTCACCATGGCTTTAACATCGGAACCCCATCCAAAGCCTCAACAAAAATACAAAATTAGTGTGTGTTTCCCTTTTTATTCAATGTCTTCACTTGCCTTATTTTCAAAAAAAAAAATTGCAAAATTAAAAATGACTAAAGAGAAAATAAAAATCCTTTGATTCTCTACAATCGATTACCTAGCTTATCACAGTGCTCCTTGTGTTCGACCCTGGTTGCTTTACCGGGTTAACAAAAGTAGTTATACCACTTATTGTACTTGCTTGAGTCATTATGTTGTTAAATAATTTTCTCAATTTTGACTCCGTTAGCTCGGATGACAACGACACATTAATTAATCAACTTAGTCCTAGTTTGTAATACGCGTTTTCAGTAGTTGGGAGATTTGTAGAATATGACTATATATACACACTATGTTTTGAATGTTATCAAGTGTTATTTCAAGGAAATATTAAATTGATAGTATTCACACTTTACGTTTGACACAGTCAATAGATTCGCCTTGATGCAACGATTTCATTGAAACTTGTTTTGTATAATCAGAGACCATCTTGAATAATTATGACTTTAAAAGATTCTCTGGATTTTGTAGCCCATCCAACATAGTACCACATCTAGTAATCTGGAAGTATGGTAGTAGCTTATAAGTAGTAGAAGCCACTACTAGTATAGGACCCCCAATGTTATAGACATAATCACATCATTAAGACTAATTAAGCGTGATTAGTGCTAATTACCCGCCATTAATGATAATTAAGTGTCATTAACAAAAGTAGGACACATGGAGGGCAAATCATGGGAGACATGTCTTTATACATACAGGACAAGTGTCAATACACAAGAATACCATGTGTCATCATTCTAAGACTAACATGTGTCCTAGTGCATGTAAGGCATGTAGCCTCATGCTTGTGCAACAAGTTCTCTCATGCATGAGCCATGTGCCATGGTGCATGGATGGCAAGTGTTGCCATGTATCTTCATGCATGGTAGAGAGGTAACATGTGTCTTAAAACCTCCCTTAGATGTTGACACATGTCACACATGTAAAAGGGGTTGGAGGCCTATATATACCCATGACCTCCCCATTCTACTCACTCCATCCCACACCCCTCTCACCACCTTAGAGCCACAAGGTCGTCGAGATTGTTGGAGGAGCACGATAGGAGTCACGGCAAAGCTCTGTCGGTTACCGAGAGCACGATAAAAGCCGTAACGAAGTTCTGTCAGCCATCAAGCTGTAGTACTCAATATAAGACGAATATCTTGGGGGTATTCACTTAAGAAGGCGATCCCGACTCGAGTTAGATAGCGATCACATGAGGGATTCTCAAGCACTATTTTAAAGCAATAATCTTTAGCTTTTTATGCATGATTTTGAATAGCAAGTATTCAATCGTGTTTACTAAAGCGTTTACATATGAATTGCAAGTACCATACAGTTAATATGAAATCATGTCTTTAGAACGTATTTCAGACGTCGTTTCAAGTGTTTTATCTTGATAGCATGTTTTCAAGCATATAATTCTTTGTGGAACACAAAGCATAAGTTGCACTACTCAAATTTGAGTTTTATATAAAGAAATATGTTTTGCACAATTACTATGCAATATGGATCGGTTTTCAAGTTCTTAATAGTTCTAGTTGTTAGAATATACATGCTATGTTAGATTGTTTTATGTTCATGAATTAGCTATTATGAGCTTGAATTAGCAAGATTACGGATTATTAGTGGCACGAAAAGAATCAGAATCAGAAAGTAAGCACCACAATAGCTATTTTATACAAGTCATGAACTAGCCATCAGATATGGTGATGTCATTAGATATGACCCTGAAACAACCATTAGATATGGTATCAAGAGAACTTTGGGTCCGCATTCTGTATACATATAGGCTTTGGGCCGTATGCAGGGTGTTTTTGGTCTTTGGGATCGTCTGCGCGTATGACTTAGCTTTGTTTCAGCGTTCATGAGTCGATAACTTAGCCACAGTGGTGATTAATGCAAACAGCTTGATAATGATAATTATGTTTCAGTTTATCTTCTTTTGAAGTGATCTCAGTGTTCAATTGCAAAACTAGCATGTTGTTATATGATTACTGTCATAAAGTCTATTTCAAGCTATTTCAAAATATTAAGCAAAAATTTTGGTATGATGCTCATATTTCAACTTTTAGCTATATGTAAAAAGCTTGAGATCCTTTCATTGGGTCTAAGCTCATAAATGGGTTTAGATTTATCCCTTTATATTATTATTATGTACAGATCAACAGAATCACGATCCGAAGGAGAAAGGACTGCTTATACACTAGCAGGAGGTGGTTTTCATTTTTTTGTACTGTTTGTTGTTTTGTAAGGAGATGTAATAGAACTTGTGTAAGACACTTCTTTGTAATGTGAACTTTAAATACAACGATAATATGTTTGATGAGATTGCCACATGCGTACTTTGAGGAAAAAGAAGCAGAAAGATCTCTGTCGCGGCACGTTCTGGTTAGTGGGATGGGTCGTGACATAGTTAGTTGTGCTGTCATCAGAATGACATCGTTGCCGGGGAACACGGTTAGGTTGTTAGGATTCTATTTTCTTGTTTGTTTCTTCTGTGTTTACTTTCTCTTTAATTTTCTTTTATTTTGTTTGATTATATTTCTCATAATTGTTTCTGACATTCTTCTTGTTTCACCTTCTTTTTAGAGGGCCCATAGAGCAAGGGATGCTATCTTAGGAGAGCCGAGCAAGGTGGAGGTCAGGCTTTCTACACCAACTGGAAGGAGAGAATAGCCTAGGAGGAGCAGAAGGATCAAGAGATTGTCTTAGTGTTTAGAATTTATTTTTAGACATTTTATTTCATATATGTATAAACTTGTAATAACTTTCAAAGACTTTGGACACTATTTTTCATGGTCTATTTTGCCGAGTATCGGTGCACTCGAGGGACCTCACCAAGTTTTTTTCACCATTTTCACCGCCTTTATTTTATTTTGTTTGTTGTGGATTTGAGTTTTCCAACTTTTATTTATTTTGTTTTCTGTGTGTGAGCCCTAGACTTAGGCTTTTATTTGGTCGAGCCAGGTAGTGATTAGGTCCAAACACCTAATAGAGTATCTGCTCCTGTAGAATCGATTGGACTTAGTCAAATAAATAAATTGTTAACTATTTGGACATGAGACCGTGCGCCGAGAGAGACCGCATACAACGCTAGCAGGATCCGTTGGGGCGGGCACCGAGTAACCTCCAAGACCAGACCTTGGTCTCGTTTCTAGATAGTTGGCACCTTGTTCTTCTTATAATAGAAGTTATTGTTTAGGGTGATTCTTTATGCATCATATATGTAGTTTATTTTCTGTTTTTACCTTTATGCGCGGATGATATTGCATGTAGACTGCTGGAAAAAGGTACACCTTCTATCTCGTGCATGCATCATTGATTACATCGTGCATCGACTTTTCCGTCTTCCGTCCCCTGTTTTCTTGGACATAGGAATAAAGGAAATCAGAAAATTTGTTAAACGATTGTCTTTATTCAAAAATGCCAAAAAATGTGATAACCCAATAAAATTGGGACCGCTAAACAAACTCGACCATAAAATAAACGTAAAGTTCACATTCATTATTTTGGGGAGAGTAGCCCCCTCATTGTTTACAGGTACTTACCTCCAGACAAAGTGGGTGGTGATGTAGAAGTTAAGGATTAGAGCCCAAATCCTTGGACTTGTTCCCTATGCTCATGTACATTACTCATTGATGTATCGTTGAGATGCAAGCACTTGCCTTTGACCCTTAGCAGAAGTAGTCTTGTCAAAGTTGGGTGTACACCGCTGGCTTGGTCAAGTTCTACCCTAGGTGACCTCACCCGTGAGTCTGACTATGTAATTGTATTCTCACGAAACTCTAAAACAGAAAAGATTAACGATCGAACTTTCACGATCATCATTGTATTGAGTTGGTGAATCTGGGGTTTGATGTCTCATCATTTTTTTTGACGCTAAAAAAGGGGGAAACACTCAGCGGTGTTCGCCCCAATATATTAAAGAGTAGAGAGATGAGTACTTACAATGCGGAAGAGTACAATGCGGAAGAGGAAAACAAATCAGAATGGAGGATGATACCAATAGAGATGTCATCCCCACACCCGAATAGCGCTACAAGGCAGACCAATCAAGACAAAAATGAGACGCTGTGATACAAATATTTTCCAAATAGAACCTCTGCCGAGCAAATAATGTCTCGTTTCTTCCCAGCCAGATACTCCAAAGGCGCGCAATGGGAACCAACCTGTCTACCCGCGACCGACTCCCGACGTTAGACAAGCTCTCACAGAACGCAACAATACTGTCCAGATTCAGCCACCCCATGTCGTCCCAAATGGCTCGCACACGGTCGCAGTGAAGGAAAAGATGACCGGTGGTTTCCTCCTCCGAACCACAAAGTCCGCACAATCGCGAAACATTAGGGAACATCAAGGCACAGCGGTCACGAGTAAGTAGCCTTCCACGCCTAAGAATCCAAAGGAAAATAGCCACCCGTTCCGGAAGCTTGAGACTCCAAATGAGCTTGCAGTGATTGCGCAGGGATGCATCTATCCCCTCAGCGCTGGGGAGAATAGAGAAGTACGCCTTCCGCGTAGAGAAGGTCCCCTCCTTCCAGGCGAAATGATCACGGCCCTCGGAGGGCGTGGGAGCATAAGAAAGGAGAGCCATCAAGGCAGAGAAGTCGAGCAGCCGTTGATCAGAAAGATTATCCACCAACAAAGGGCACCAGCAACCATCGGCCCAACAAGCAGCCACAGAGGCTAATTTGTCTCCCGCCAACGCATATAATCTCGGAAACAAAGTCCGGAAGACGCCCCTCCCGGACCAATCCTCCGGCCAGAAGCGGAAAGAAGTCCCATCACCAAGAGTAGGCTTGAATAAAGATCGGTTTCGGCCGAAAGCAGACATCACCTCGCGCCAAAAGGAGGGAGCATGCCCCTGGGCACGCCCTCCAAAAGCGCTAGCAAAAGCACTCCCTGCCGCCTCGCGAAGGCACCGCAACAAGAAATCATCTTCCCGCCCCAACAGCTTAGCCGCCCATTTGAGAAGCAAAGCTTCGTGCACCACCTCCAACCGCCGAACGACCAGGCCCCCCTCGCGCTTGGGACGCGAAACATCCTCCCAACCCACCAAATGGACCCCCCTCTCCCATCGCCCTTCTTACCCCAAAGAAAACCCCTCATACATTTTTTTAAACGCACCCGAACCCCCTTCGGCAAACCGCGCACATCCAAGAAATAAATTGGGATAGCAGAGATCACAGATTTAACGAGAACCAAGCATCCCCCCTGGAGAGAAGAGACGCGCGCCAGCCCGCCAACCGAGCCTCCACCTTCTCCACCACCCTCCAGCAGTCCCGCAAGCGAGCACGGCCCACCGAGAGAGGCAAGCCGAGATAATCCAGCGGAAGGCCACCAATGGAAGAGCCCAGAATAGAAGAGCACTCCTCAGCCTTCGACGGCGTCAAAGCAAACAACACAACCTTCGACTTGGTCCCATTGATGCGGAGCCCCGACATCTCGCAGAATAGTTGGAGCGTAGTAGCCATCCCCAAAGCAGAAGGCCTATCCCCCTCAATAAAACAAAGGGTATCATCAGCGGATTGAAGGATAGGAATATGAAACTCGCCCAGAGAACAACCGCGCGTAAGACCAGCACCGGCCACACCATGAATCATACGCGGCAACACATCGACCGCCAAAACAAAGAGAAGCGGGGCAAGGGGGCACCCCTGGCGAACCCCCCTACGCGGCTGGACCAACCCCCCAACCGGCCGTCCGTTAATAGAGATGGAGAAAGATACGGTGGTAACACACCGGCGAACCCAGGAAATCCAAATCGGCGGAAAGCCCCGCCGCTTCAATACCGACCAAAGGAATCTCCAATCCAAAGAGTCATAAGCCTTAGAAAAGTCAATTTTCCAAAGCATCCCCTTCTTAGCATTTCTGTGCCATCCATCAACAATCGCGGAGGCCAACGCATAGCAATCAGAGATTTGCCTCCCCTGTACAAAAGCGGCCTGGGAGTGAGAGATGAGAGAGCTGAGGAGAGGCGCAAGCCTCCTAGCTAGGGCTTTAGCAATAATTAAGTAAATGCCATTAGAAATAGAGATTGGCCGGAAGTCCTCAATACGGTTTGCGCCATGGGTCTTTGGGATAAGTACCATATTAGCCCGGTTAATCCTATCGAAGCCTCTATTTCCCGCACAAAAATCGAGAGCAACGCCCAACACGTCAGAAGCGATAACATCCCAAAAGTCCCGATAAAAAGAAATGGGGAATCCATCAGGACCGGGGGCGGCGTCAACGTTAAGATCCCAGACCGCCCCCTTCAGCTCCTCCATCGTAAAAGGCCGAGATATCAATTCCGCATCCGAAGGGGCGATGACAGGAGCCCCACGGCCCAACCATCGCCACGAGCATGAAGGCTGGCGGTCAAAAAAATTCTTGAAGTAATTAACCAAAGCCGCACCCAACTCCTGCTCCCCCTGAAAAAAGGCACCGCCAACCTCAAGGGAGGAAATAGTATTAGCACGCTTACGAGCACTAGCGACCTGATGAAAAAAGGCGGTATTGGCATCCCCATGTTTGATCCATCTCAGACGCGATCGCTGCCTCCATTCAATAGCTCTTTTCCTGTCCTCCTCCGAAACGACCTGCACAGCAGAAGAACGCTCGGCCAATTCCTCGGGAGTTAACTGCCGCTCGTTCTCCAACCGATCCAGGCGAAGAATAATTGCGTCAGCCTCAATACGAGAGGATAATCGTGCCCGACGAGTGGAAATTTTAAAAGACGCGAGAACACGGCGAAGGGACGAAATCTTTTGATCAAAACGACGAGCCGCGCTGCCAGCAAAAGTGTTCTGGGACCAATGATTGCTCACAATGTCCCTAAATTGAGGTTCCAGCAACCAACTCCGTTCATAGCGAAATATTCCACGCGGGCGGGAAGAAACACCAGCATCCCAAACTATGGGACTATGATCAGAAAAAGACCGCGGCCTGGAGGTGACCGAACACAGTGGGAAAGCGTCCATCATGCGACTGTTCGCCAAAAACCTATCGAGCTGAGACCTGGAAGAGTTATTTCGCCATGTATAAATAATATCGCTAGCCACCAGATCTTCAAGAGCCGATTCCCGAATGAATTCAAAAAACTCGCGAGAACCCGGATCCCGGCCCCCACGACCACGAGGACGGTCAATGGATAGCAGAGTAACGTTAAAATCACTCCCCACGAGCCAGGGAGTATCCCCCACAGCCACAACATCACTAAGCAGATCCTCCCATAAATCACGTCGAGCCATATGACATAAAGGCGCGTACACGCAAGTACAAGCCATAGAAGCATTAGAGTCCGCACGCACAAGAACCACCGTAATAGAATGACGGCCATTACGAGAATAAGACAAAGAAAATCTCGACGAGCGCCAAGCCAAGATAATACCACCAGAAGCGCCAATCGCGTCCAACGAACAAAAGGCATCCACGCCCCCTGCTCCAAAAGACTTCCACATAGCATCATCGACCCTTGAAAGTTTTGTTTCCTGCAGGAACGCTATGTCACATTCCCATTCGACTAACCGAGAGCCCAATGCACGGCGATGCTTGATGTCTCATCATTATTTTCAGTCCAGATCTAATCTTTACTACTCCCCACATCACGATGATGGACAAACTGTCTCTTAGGCTACCTTTGGTGGCATCGCTTCACAACACACCTACCCATTCATCTAGGGAGGTTCCTGAGAGCTCAAACCCGCTCTCGGAACCCGAGTATTCCACCTCCTTTTTATTCGACCTTCCCAACCCATCACCTGAGGTACAACTGCCAGAGCAGTCAGAGCATATATTTGTTGACTTGGTTACACATGAGGTCCGCTCTTTTTCCTTTTCAGAGTCTGTCGAGATGGCCCAAGAACGGATAAATGATGGGCAACCAGATATTCACGATGTGTTTGATCAGGCAATGATAAACAACACCCTCCTGGCATCCCTAGAGGCTATACAGAGACAGATCTGGGACCATGGGTTGCTCATGACAGAGGTAAGGTGGAAGTTAACTCACATGCGAGATGGGCGAGCTGATGCGAGTGATGACAAACCCGGTGTTGGAGAGATTCCTAGACCTGAGGATCGAGCAGATGTGAGAGCAGATGCGAGACCATTGCACACCATGAGGGTATTGCACAACCCTAGTGCGACTTTTACTCATAGGTGGATTCAACTGCCTGCTATTCTCTGAGATTTTGAGCTCAGGCCCCAGACGATTCAGTTGTTGCCCAAGTTCCATGGGCATACCACCGAGGAGCCCCATCTATACCTTCAGGAGTTTTAGATGATCTGCAGCACAATCCACGATAGATTGGTGGACGAGGATACTATCAAGTTGGTAGCCTTCCCATTTTCCTTGGTCGATAGAGCAGCCTACTTGCTAAAGCACTTGGAGAAGGTTGTCACTAGCTGGGAGCAGTTGAGGGCCGAGTACCTCAACAAGTACTATCCACTCGGTCGGACGAATACAATACGAGCCATGATCAACAATTTCACCATAATCGCAAATAAGCAGTTCCATGAGGTATGGGACCGTTTTAGAGAGCTCATTGATAGGTGTCCACACCACGATATCAACAAGGCCAACTTAGCTCAGAGTTTCTTTTGTGGGCTGAAAGCTGAGCTGCAGGGCTAGTCAATGCCTCTTGTGGAGGATCCTACTTTCCAAGGATGAGGATCATGTGTAGTCCATCCATGAGGAGATGGCTGAGAACTACACAATGATGACCCAGACCCATGTCTACACTCATGGGAAGCCCTCCCCCAGACATTGTCTCACCACAGTGTTGCACGTACAGAGGGCGGTCCTTCTTCATCTTCTACAACAACAACACTAGCAGAGTCATCAACTGCAGACATGAGCATCATTATCCAGAGGTTGGACCGCATGGAGATTATAGAGAAGAAGACGTGACAGGGCCTAGACAAGCTCAATTGATCACTTGAGACGAACACGTGAGAACAACTACCGGCCATCATGAATGTTGGAGAAAATGAGAGAATATGTTTATTCCATGAACCCTAGGCTCTCTTATATGGGAGAGTAGCCTATGAGTAAATTACATAAGACAATCATAAGTACAGGAAATCTAGAAACAATTCGAAACATAGAAATAAATAACGTAAATACATATATCTCTACACTCGCCCTCAAGATGGAGCATAGATGTTGATCATGCTCAGCTTGGACGAGCACTTCTGGAAAGGTTCTCTTAGTAAGGCCTTGGTGAAGACATCCGTAGTTTGATTTCTTGAGCTGACATGAGATGTGGAAATAAAATCCTTCTAAATCATGTCCCGTATATAGTGACAATCAACCTCGATATGCTTGGTGCACTCATGAAATGATGGATTATTTGCAATAAATATAGCCGCCTGATTGTCGCATTCTAGTACCATAGGAAGGGGAACCTCTATGTATAGATCTGTAAGAACAGCTCGAACCCACATCATCTCTGTACTAACCTGGGCCATTACCCTATATTCAGACTCAACACTAGATCTGGCTACAACCATTTGCTTCTTGCTCCTCCATGAGACAAGGGACTCTCCAACATATATAGAAAATTCAGTGATGGGTTTCCTATCCTTTGGGCACCCTGCATAATCTGCATCTGCACATGCTGAGATGGTGACCTCCTTGCCCTTTTTAAACAGTAGACTTGCGTTTGGAGATGATTTAAGATACCTAAGTATCATATGTATAGCATCCATATGGACCTAACGTGGTTGCTCAATGAACTGGCTTACTTGACTAACATCAAAGAAATATCGAGTCTTGTAATAGTAACATAAAAAAGTTTTCCTAACAACTCTCTATATCTCCTCCTATCAACCTCATCAGTATCATCATCATATAGTTTCATGCTTGTATCTGTTGGAAAAGAAAAGAGCACACCCATGTGTTTAGTACCACATGGGGGAGCGATCACTGTTGGGTCTGTCCGTGGGGCTATATAAAGAGCCCCACACCCCCTGTACTCATTGAGAACTTTAATAGAACAAACGCCCAATTCAGGGGCTTCTCCCGTGGTTTCATCCCGCTCCTCTTGGAGTAGGGTTCCACGTAAAATCATGGTGTTTCCATGTTCTATCTTTCTTGTTTATGCTCTGTTTATCTATCGCTTCCGCATTCTTCATATTTTATTACATGGTATCAGAGCGGGTTCGATTCTCGAGGATTTGTTCTTGAGGATATTTTGTTTTTCCGAGATTCGATTCAGTTTTCCGATTGAATGATTAAAGTTGGAGGAGTATTGTTAGATTCATCAAGTTCCAGATCTTGTGTTGTTCTTTCAAGTTCCAGATCGTCATGTTCTAGGTTTTCTTAAACACAAAGTTATGCTCGACCATAAGACAGCCGCAACCTGGACTCGTTGGGCACTGCCGCCGCCCTAGTCCAGGAGGTGCTGCCCTAGGCCTCCATCGGATCCAGAAGCTTCTGGCGGCACCTGCCTTCAGCCATCTGGCGGACCTCCTCCCAGCGGGACCCCCTCGCAGGAGGCTTTCTTCGACTTCGCAGCGGGCGGCGGCGCAAACCCTTCTCGACGGCGAGCCCCATCAACGCAGCCCATGTCTAAGGAGCATCACAAGACCCACACGCGCGTCCTTCGCAGGTGTTGAACCAGATCGAAGGAACCAGATCGTTCCTCCTCTCCCTCGCACGCCCTCCCACCGCGCGGCGGCGCGAGGTAAATTCCAGGCGGTGCCTCTCCCCTTCTTGCATCATCCCTCTACGCGCGCACCCTCCTCTCTTCAATCCCGAGTGCAGGCAGCGAAACCCATCGCGCAACTCTCCCAGAAGCGCGACAACGCGATTCTTGCGCACTCCCTGGCGCTCTTCTTGATTCACTCCATCCGCGGCAGCGTTACTTCAATCGGTGGCTCCCTTATTTAATGTGCTGTAAAGGCTGTGAGGTAATGAGAATTAAAGGAAAGAGAGGGAGAGCCGTTTTTATAAAAAAAATGGGGGTACGGTTGCAGTGTATGTTAAAAAAAAGGGGGACGTATGATGAGAAAAAAAAGGAGATTTGTTAAAAAAAATAGGGGAGTTAAAAAAAAGGAGAATCATTAAAAAAAAGACGCGTACAAATTAAAAAAGTCGTACGCAAGTTTCAAAAAAAAATATTAAAAAAAAGAAAAAAAGGAGAAAAGAGGCGCGTATAAGAAAAAGCCGTACGCATATGCAAACAAAAAAAATCGAAAAAAAAGTCGCGTACAAGAAAAAGTCATACGCATAAAAAATGTGACTCATGTTTGTTTCTCCCAACTTGTCTATTATTTTCATTATTCTCACAAGTTTGGGAGAAAAGGGGGAGTAAAAACCATATGCATCCTACATCGTTGATTGATAGACCAAACACTCCGGATTTCACAGAATATCAAGCCATCTTCACTGTGCATCGATCTTCGTCGTGGTGTCTCTATCCTCGACATCGACTCCGCACTGGATTTGTTTTCTTCAAGGCACGACAGAGACAAAATCCGGTGACCCGCAAGCACGACTGAGACAGAGATCCGGTGACCATGCAGGCACGACAGAGACAGTCCGGTGACCTTTCAGGCACGACAGAGATACGTTCCGGTGACCTGATATACCCGTCAGCAAGCGGGTTTGTCTACCAGTTACGGATACATACGTTTATTGTGGTGATTTCAAGTGAAGATGTAATGATGTATATTTTTCTTTATTATTGCACGTTGCAGCTGTCCCAGCTACCAACTTGAGGGGGAGTGTTGGAAAAGAAAAGAGCACACCCATGTGTTTAGTACCACATGGGGGAGCGGTCACTGTTGGGTCTGTCCGTGGGGCTATATAAAGAGCCCCACACCCCCTGTACTCATTGAGAACTTTAATAGAAGAAACGCCCAATTCAGGGGCTTCTCCCGTGGTTTCATCCCGCTCCTCTTGGAGTAGGGTTCCACGTAAAATCATGGTGTTTCCATGTTCTATCTTTCTTGTTTATGCTCTGTTTATCTATCGCTTCCGCATTCTTCATATTTTATTACAGTATCCATGGGTGTAGTGGCAGGTCGACATCCAAGCATACCCGTGTCACTTAACAAGTCAGTGACATATTTTCTCTGGGTCATCACATGCCCTTGTTGATTTTTGGCAAATTCCAGTCCCGAAAAATATCTAAGGGCGCCAATATCCTTTGTGACAAATTCTCGACCCAGAAGTTCTTTGGCCTTCTCAATTCCTCGTATGTCATCCCGTGTAACGAGAATATCATCCACATACACCATAATAGCAACCATACCTGTGGATGTTTTCTGTACAAAAAGGGAATGATCTGCATTTGAACGTTTGTACCCATGTTTCTCAAATAAGTTTGAGAGCTTCTGGAACCAAGCTCTAGGACTCTGTTTAAGGCCATAAATTGCCTTGTGGATTCTACACACCTGTGAACACTCCCCCTCAACAGCAAATCCAGGTGGCTGTTGCATGTGGACTTCCTCTTTAAGGTCACCATACAAAAATGTATTCTTGACATCTAATTGAAACATCGGCCAATCTCGAATAATAGCAATGGAGAGTAGAATCCGTAAGGTGGAATGACGAGCAATTGGTGAAAAATATCAAGATAATCCACCCCATATGTCTGAGGAAACCCTCGTGCAACCAGGCGCGCTTTGTATCTGTCGATGTTACCATCTGCATTATGCTTAACTGTAAATACCCATTTACAACTCACACTAGACACTTTAGTAGGAGCTGGGACAAGGCTCCACGTGCCTCTCGAATAAAGAGCATCCATCTCTTCTTTCATAACCAAACGCCACCGGTTGTCCTTCAAGGCCTCTTGATAATTCCTCGGAATTTCCACTGTTGATAATGCAACTACAAACTTCCTAAAATTGCCAGTCAATTGATCAAAGGAGACCATGGAAGCTATAGGTTATGACACACAACTACGATTTGGCTTCCGAAGAGTATAATAGGTAGATCCAAATCTGCAGCCTCTACATCTGTTCCCTATGAAGAATTCTGCTCAAGTAGACCATTAAACCTATCATTAGAAATTAGATTATCAGAACATATCTCAAGCGTGCTAGATGATGAGCGGTGGCCATGAGCAGAGGCAGGTCAGCGTGTATAGTGGTGTGGTAATGGTGGAACTGGGACATATATAGGAGGTGAAGGTGGTAGTGGTGGAGGTGGAGGTATGAGCGGTATTGGTGGTGGTGACATATATATGTTATCATCATTATCTGAAGATATCAACCGATCGCCTGTAGGAGTAAAATACATCATAGACTCGCAAAAGGTGACGTGCGTATCGGATCATAACACCTGTATCCTTTCTGTGTTCTGGAGTACTCAATGAAGACACACTTGACAACTCTAGAAGAGAGCTTGTCAATACATGGAGATAGCTGGTGGACAAATGCGACAGACCCAAACACACGAGGAGTAAGAGAGAACAAATCCTTTTCTGGAAAAGCAAGTGAGAAAGGAATTTTCTCACCTAGGACTGATGAGGGCATGCGATTAATAAGATATCATGCCGTTAGAATTGCATCGCCCTAAAAAGAATGAGAAACACGACTCTGAGTGAGAAGTGTCCTAGTAACATCAAGCAAATGACGATGCTTCCTTTCGGCAATACCATTTTGTTGGGAAGTATAAGCTCATGTGGTTTGATGAATAATTCCCTTGGTTGAAAAATAACTGGAGAGATTATTAGTATAAAATTCCAAGGCATTATCAATTTATTATTACGCACAATTTTCACAGAGGCAGAAAAGACATTTTGGACTTTGGTTATGAAATTTTTGATAACATCTCCAGCTTCAAATTTATTCTTTAATAAGAAGACCCAAAACAGACGTGAGAAATCATGCACCACAACTAGATAAAACTTATGCCCCTGATGATCAGGAATACGACTGAGACCCCAAATATCTATATGAAACAATTCAAAAATGGAGCCACTGCTCCGACAATGATGACTGGGAAAGGCAGAGCGATGTTGCTTTCCCAACTGACATGCATCACATTGAAAGGATGCATGAGGCGAGATTTGAGGCAGAACACGACATAATTTTTGCGGCGGGAGGTGACCAAAACGTAGGTGCCAAGTAAATGGTGAGACAGATCCAACAGATATAGAGGAGATTCCAGTATAGGGAGTTCGGACGAGGCGATAGAGACCGCTCTGCTCACGGCCACAACCAATCACCTTGCCCGTAAGGATATCTTGAAAAATAGGAGAAGATGGGTCAAAAATGGCTCGATAATTAAGTCCTTCATAATCTGACTAATAGACAATAAGTTCATAGAGAAATCTGGTGCATGCAACACATTTTGTAAATGCATAGATGGTGTTAAATTGATCTCTCCCTGTCTAATAATCAGGGAATGTGTCTCATCTGCAATAACCACAGTTCATCCTAGGGGAACCTGTCTGTATGTCGTAAGTTGTCCCCTATCACCACACAATTGATATGTGGCACCAGAGTCCATAATCCATTCTAAAGTATCATGTCCAATACTGCTAGTGAATGCATAAGTGCTACCTGAGGTGTTGGAAGAGGCAGACGCAGCTACATCTGAATGACTCTCAGGCATGGAAGGACATATCGATGTCGGTATCGATATCGGTACCATGTTGATAACGATATATCGCCGATATATCGACGCCATATCGCCGACATCGGGATTTAGCATGCCTTTTTTGCGTGTCGATACCTGATATCGGACATATCGGCGATATATCGGTGACCTGTCGATACCGATATATCGCCGATATATCGGGATACGACCTTCCAGTCTCAGGGGCTGACGGAGATGTCGCAGGGCCAAAAGGAGGTATAATACCCCTCAATCATGCTACAAGATCCTCAAAGCGCTGATCTAGAGAGGAAGCGGCTGGGGGCTCAGTCTGTTCAGCCACTCGAGCAGAGGCATGAAATCCATGCTTGGAGTAGCATGTATCCTCTGTATGTCCCAGACAATGGCAGAAAGTACATGGCTGACGAATGCGACCTCCTATCCCCCGAGGACTGCGACCACGAAACTGAGAAGATCCTCCTCGACCTCGGGAGGCTGCCATTGCTGAGGACGTCTGACTGGCAGTAGAAGATGCAACAATGATTCGACTGAGCCTCCGGAAGGCTTCCTCCATAGGAGGAATAGTAGAGTCAGCCAAAATATGTAAGTGGGCTGCCTCATACTCAGGGTCTAGGGCGGCCAGGAATACACAAACCATGGTGGTATTCCAATACGTCTTCTGCTGCTCAGAAGTAGAATTGAGTGGCATGAAGCTATAAAGCTTCTCAAACATTCCCTACAACGATGTGTAAAGCGAGTGAAGTGGTCGTCCATTCTGCGTGATAGTAAAAATATCATGCTGGAGCTGTAGGATCTTGGTATCGTTCTTTACTTTAGAATAAGTGGCAGCACGAATATCCCACATCGCCTTGACAGTGGGCTGATGTAGTATATCATTGGCAATCTCTATTGCCAACGTGCCTGAAAGCCAGACCTTGGCATACACATCATCTGCCTCCCATGAGGCGTTTCCTCCGGTCTTCTCAGCCGGCTCCTCGGTAAGAATGCGTTTCTTACTGGTAGACTTCATCATGCTCATGAACTGCATAGCCCATAATTCATAGTTTGTCCCGTCCATTTTGGCCATAGGTGCTGGACCTCTGAAGGCGCCTGTAGCGGGTACATCGACTTTGTTTTTTGACATGTCGTCGGATGTAGAGAACTGGGACTTTTGTAGACCTAATAATCAATGTCTACACAATCATACGTGGATTTGAATGCATATGTAGACTTATGCACTCAAATCCATTAACCCGATGGAGACCTAGACGCTTGATGACTTAGACACAGAGCACGGGATGGTCGCTAGGCGAGGAGCACGTGAGCTAGGGATTAGTGAGCACACATTCTAGGCCAAGCACGAGCACGCCTGGGGTGTCCGCGCACGTAGAGGGGGCGCTGCATCTAGCTTGGAGAAGCGCTGGGCGCAGAGGTGCACTGCGCAGAGGGGGCGCCGCTCACGGAGAGGGCACCACACAGGGAGGAAGCGCACGGAGGAGGTGCCGCATACGGTGGGGGCGCCGCATAGGGATGGGAGTCGCACCGCGCACGGAGGAGGTGCCGCGCAGGGAGGTGTGCCACAAGGAGTATGCGCAACGATGCTGCTAGGGCGGCGGCATATCACGAGAGAAGGAGGAGGGGGCCGGTTGGTACGGTTAGGGTTTCGGATTGAGAGCTCCGGTCTAGGACTGCTACTCTGATACCATGTTGGAGAAAATGAGAGAATATGTTTATTCCGTGAACCCTAGGCTCTCTTATATAGGAGAGTAACCTATGGGTAAATTACATAAGACTATCATAAGTACAAGAAATTAAGAAACAGTCTTGAAAGATAGAAATAAATAACGTAAATACATATATCTCTACAATGAATATGTCGATGCAACGTAGCAACTCTGGTGTGTAGAGTAGGGAGCAGAGCTCGTGGCGGTGCTGTGGACGAATGGGGGGGGGGTGGAGCAGAGGGAGGGGAGGTGAGGACGGTATACTTTTGCAAATATGATAAACAATGAGGATAATATACACAATTTTTTGATGGCATCCCATCTATTGTAATGATCAAATGGATGTGAATTAGCCACATAATCCATAATGTAACACAAACCAAGTTTACAAGGTTGAGGCAATAATTACGATATTTACAAGGTCAAGAAGGTAATTGACAAAGTTTATAGGCTTCATGGTGTAAAAATCCCTTTATTAATTTAGCAATGCAAATTGGAATTTTGCACAAGGGCGTGATTTTTTGTGCAAATGAGGATGAAGAAGTAGACATTCCAGTTGCACTGGATTTTGGAAGAGAAAGGCAAATGTGCATGGAGAAAAAAGGAAGGAGAAAGTGTAAAAAGAGGAAGATAAATATAGTAACTCCAAATTTGATTTAACCTAAAATGTATCTAAATTGTGACTACTAATTTCTATATAGAGAGGAGTGTATTTACAAAATGAAACAAAGTAGAATAAACAAACCCAAATTAGATTCCTAAAATTGCTCTACCTATTAACTACTTAGAGATCACATGCGATCTCATTCACAACAACAATAACAAAGCCTTTCCCACATTAAGTAGGGCCATGTATATGGATTCTTTACCTCCATTCAAATCTCTCTTAGGTCATTCTCGGGCTTAGATCCAAAAAACTAAGATCCCTTCGGATAGTCTCACTCAAATACTTCTTTAGCCTTCTTTGTCCTCTCTTAACTGGCTGACATCCCAAAACTCGCATCTTCTAACTGGTGCATCAGCCGATCTCCTTTGCAAATGGTAGAACCATCTTAAGAGGTTTCTCTCATCTTTTTTTTTGAGTCTCGAAGGAGGGTATTACGCGTAGGTGCCCACCCCAATTTATTACGAAGCAAAAAATAAAGTAGCAGTTACATCTTACAACACCAAGAGTCAACCAGAAACTTATAGTAGGAAGAGACATTCTTGATGAAAAAACGCTGGTTCTTGAAGAGGACATCGTTCCGGGCCGGCCAAATTTCCCAAACGACAGCCACATGAGTCACTAGCTCTTTCCTGGGCAAAGACCCCGCCCCACACATAGAGTCCCAGAAGCTCGCAAACGAAGGGGCACACATCCAACTCAAGGCCACGACATCCAAGATTTGAGACGAAACAATGCAGAAGAGGAAGAGATGATCCAGAGACTCAACTGCAACGCCACATAGCGGGCAACAGTCCGACACTAACGAGAAAAGCCTAGCACAACGGTCCCTCGTCATTAACCGCTTCCTTCGAAAGAGCCACAAGAAGAAGCCAATCCTCTCCGGCAACCGCATCGACCAAATAAAGTTGCAATCTCTAATAAGCTCATCCGTGAGCGCGGACGGCGGCCGAGAGATCACCCCATAAGCCTTACGAATTGTAAAGGGACCATCCCTCCAAATCTAGTGGTCAGGGCCCGAGGATGGATGGCCGACCAGATCCAACGAATCCAACAGGCGATGAAACTCCTCCAGGCGTTGATTCGAGAAAGGAGCCTGCAACGACGACATCCAATTACCACTTGCCCAAACCTCAACCAGGGAAGCATTGGCGTTGGAAGCCAAAACTACAAGTCTCGGGAAACGATCAGCAAGGACACGACCACCTGTCCAGTCATCCTTCCAAAAGCGAAAAGAAGCTCCATCCCCAATCACCGACTTGAACAACTCACCAAAACGAGGAAGAATCTTCACAATCCCCTGCCAAAAGTGGACAGGTGTGCCGTCTTTCTCTATAGCACAGGCGGTGCCATAGACACACCATAGATGTTTTGAACCACCTTGCAGCACACACTTTCATCCTCACCCCACAGCCTGCCCGCCCACTTCAACAAAAGAGCTTCATTGCATGCCTCCAACTGCCTAACACCAAGCCCGCCACAAGATTTCGGCAGCGTGACATTCTCCCAACTCACCAAGTGCATACCTTTCTCCTCCTGACCATTGCCGCTCCACAGAAATCTCCGCATAAGCCGTTCCAACCGAACTCTGATGCCTACCGGTAGGATGCGGGAGGAGAAGAACAGCGGAATGCTGCACAAAACCGCCTTCACAAGAACCAACCGGCCGCCTTGCGACAAAAGTGATGCCTTCCAGCCGGACAACTTTCTTTCCATCTTCTCCACGACTGGAAGCCAATCCGATAATCTAGCCCTACCCGAAGGTAGCGGCGAACCAAGGTACATAATGGGCAGTTTGCCACATTCTGAGGCTGCAAGCACTGGCCTCGTCATTCGACATGCCAAAAGTGACAACAGTAGACTTTCCCAGGTTCAGTCCCATACTCGATAGATTTCTCTCATCTTATCCTCTATCAAAGCTATACCAACTTCCATTCTGATTGCATCAATATGAATCCAATCTTTACGTGTATGACCAAACATCCACTATAGCATTTTCATTTTTTGCTACTGTCTTTTTCTGCACATGCGATCTCATTATTTAACTAAAATTAAAATGTAAGGACTCAATTTGGACGACAAACCCTAATTTCAGTTGAAGACTCGAATTGGATGGAAATAAATAGATAGTTTACCCTCATTTTCCCTAGTTCCCTTCCATCAATTGTCGCTTCGAAAAACCATCTCTTTAGGATTTGTCTGATTTTCCGGTGTTAGAGAATGTTGTTTGAAAAATGTTGCCATACTTTTCCAATTTAGTTAGGATTTCCTTTTCTTTCAACACTTATTTTATAGTTTTTATGCACTAGGGTACACAGTTGCAAATTTTCTACCCTTTCATTCCAAGGACCCATGTTATTTTGTATTTCCCCATGTTTAACCTTTTGATAAAAATGTTTTGGGGAAGGATCATTTTTACAAATTGCTCAAGAAATATTTCTGTACTTTTCCTTTGGGAGTACGAATCCCAAAGATATCTCTTTTCCTATTAGGGTTAAGATCTTTTAGTGGTTGCTTTGAATGATACACCAGATATTACATCTAAGACTCCAACATTGGGGGCCCTTAAAGGAAAACAATTACCCTTAAAAATCCTAACTAGACCCTAAAATTACGGCAACCTAATCATTAATTAGAGATCACTTCAATCTCATTATTTAAATAAAATCAAAATACAAGGATTCAGATTGAACGGCAAAGCTTGATTCTAATTGGGTAGCAATAAACGGATGCCATACCTTGATTTTACCATAATTTCCAATTTCATGCTGCATCATTTAGGGAATATGAAAAATCTTAATTGTGATAGATAACTTTTACAAATCACATTGTTGATATACCATTTTCATGCTTGTCGAAACACTATTGAAATAGATGTCTGATACCATAACCTTTCTAACAGTTTTACTTTGACAACTTCTGCAAACGACAATAAACTCCAAAGGAAATACATGAGACTACAGAGCAAAATAAATTAAGATGCAAATGCATTTTCCTCATAAGAACAAAGGTCTTCTTGCACGACTCATTCATGTTTGATATGGACTTGGGATAGAGGTTGCATTTACTGTCTAGCATTTTTTACACTGGTTATGATGGGTTGATTTGGTATTTTCCCATGACTTATCTAGTTTTCCTATATATGTCATCCTCTAACCGGTGCATTGACTTGAACATAGGTTGAAGCTGAATCTAAAAGAGCAATATTTTCTTTCAATACCACTATTGTTGGTGGGCATATTGATGGAAAGGGCGTTGAACTATTTATATCTGAAAGTAAAAGCCTTGAAAGTTGTCCAGGGAACTTTGTAGAACCACAGCTTGTAGTGATACCCAAGCTTGTAATAAACTCTGCAGGGTTAAGTGCTATTCCACTAGCAAAACGGTTCCACGGTCTTTGCCTCATTCCTCCGTCATACTATGCCAGAGGTTGCTACTTCACTCTATCCAAATCCAAAATTCCTCCATTCAAGCATTTGATCTACCCAATTCCTGAGGATGGTGGTCTAGGGGTGCACGTGACTATCGACTTGGATGGCCAAGTCCGATTTGGGCCAGATGTAGAATGGATTGCTGCAATAGATGGCACTTCTTCTTTCCTAAACAGGTAGTTTCTTTCATTATATGCATGAGTACTTGCTAATATTACTCAATTAGTTCTTGAATGTGATAACTTATTGTGAAACTTGGAGTTCATATCATCGTGGCTTTTCAATATCTATTTCATTTTAAACTGGATTATATTATTGGATTTTCAATGTAAAGACATACTGGTGGATGTAAACGTAGTTTACTAGTATTGGCCTTTAGGTGGTGCCCTTTATATTTTCCTTCAACACAATTTATCCTGCATCATACCTAATCTTAGATCTAAATAAGATCATGTTTGACGGCTTATTTTCAGTACTTGATACCACCCCTCGAGTCATTGTGATCTTTGTCTGGCCACCATATGTACTAAGGGGTGTGTTGCATGTTATTATGGGGCATTATGGTTACCTTGTAATATGAGTTCATGATTGTAAGTTTTCATTTCTGTTAGACTTGGGTAGGTGGTGGTCAGTACATGGGAATATAATAAACAATTAATTCGTGGTTATTTCGGTGTCAACAGGGATTAAGTGTAAAAGTTGTTATAAAATGATGAGATTGGAACGTGGAAGCAGAACATTTTGGGCAAAAATGGCAATTTAATCTCGTATTTTTAATATCTTCATTCTTTACTTTGTTTGGCACATAAGAATAATTTTCGGAGGAGGAATTTGAGCCAACGAGGGAAAAGCTTGGATGTACGAGGAGATAAAAATGCATCGCTTCAAGGGGTTTTGGAAGAGGAAACTATATGGGTGTCACAAGTGCACACATGAGCGTATCTATAAAGCTTCTCGTCATCAAAGAATAATACTATGAGGGGACACCCGTTTTGCTACCATATAAAGCTATCAATATGCTACAACCATATCAGGCTAAACCTTTTTACAATGGGATGATTGATGGGGAGCTCTCGTAGGAGGATGGAGCATTTTCGCTGGGAGGTTTCCCAAGGGCTGAAGACATGGGAGAGAGCCATCAAACAGGAAGTGCAAGGTTTGTTGAGGGCTACCATACAAGATACAGAGAGGAAGGCAGAAGAATGGTCGATTGTTTCTCATCAGAAATGAGGGAAACATTGCTATCATTGCGGGATCTACGACCACCAGACCTTCTCATGTGCGCTCCCACATCACTGCTTCGCGTGTGGTGAGGTTGGCCATCGCCAAGCTTCTTGCCGCAATAATCAGAAGAAGGAAGAAATCTGTTCTGGCAAACCCGTCGTTGGAGAATGTGCTGGGGTCGAAGTGAATCCCAGAAGTGTCCGAGAAGTGTCTCGCACCTATGCGTAGGTGGTTAGAGATGGTGCGGATTTGAAGATGGTCTCTGCGATTTCGTCAAAAGTGACTGATGTTGAAGTGAAAGAAACGATGCTCATTGGGTCGATGCATTCGAAACCTATTGAAATCGAATTGTTTGGGGACTATCTAAGTCCCATGCAATTATGCTGTTGCAAGGACCTGTGTCGTCGAATTTTTCATGGCGTCGCCCTCGATTCACGGATGGTGAAGGGATGAGAGATACAGTGCGATTGGGCGCCCCCTTCCTCTCGCATTCTGAGGCGTTTCTTAGAACAACCTTGAGAATTTTGGGAAGGGTTTCAAAGGTTTTGTCGGATGGAAGGCAACTCGGTTCTGATCCTTGGGTTGCGTTCCTGATCCTCGAAGGGGGGCATGCTTCCTTCAGGTTCATGGTCGAGGTTGTTGCTCGTAGGGCATGATTCCTTCAGGTTCATGGTCGAAGCTGTTGCTCCACTTGCACTGCCACAGCTAATCGAAAGCACCTCCTCGTCGACCTCGTCATCGTTTCCCCATGCGCATGCAATGCCCTCAATCCGGGAAAATTCCAAACAACCATTTTCGGAAAGTTTGCAAAAAGGACATTTCAATCCGAGATCTCGGAAACTCAAAGGACATGCCAATTGAAATTCTGACCTTTCACATTAATAAGAGATCATCTTACCTTTTCGGGGGATTCTGGTGGTTCACCTTCCGTACATAGAGTTGAAGAAGTTGTGCATACTTGTTTTCCTCATGGATCTTTGGCTCTGGTGGTACTTGGGTTGCGTCATCTCATATTCTTGAGAAGACTACCCAGTTAGAATCGAATTCCTCTTCTCGGATCCGGGCATCTGAAGTCTCCATCATGGAACTTGTAAACGGTATCGTCCACCTCTGTACCGGTTCACAGCTCTTGTCGGGTTCTGGATTTAGCAAAGTCTCTTACTGAAGGCCCTTTTCCCTCGAGTCTTCCCGTGGTCAATCGTGCTGCCGAAGAGAATGGTCTCATCATGACTCTCTAGGCTGCCGAGTCGGGTTGCCGCCCTAGCGATCTGCGTTGCTGCACGATGCTTCTCTCATGGCCCATGTTATTCAGTTGGAAGGCCTCCAAAGCTCGAAGGTTGATCCTGTACCTTCGCTGGTTGGATCAAAGAGGCAGGTTGGTCCAACGAACCGTGATTCTGAAATTATTTGTAATGACCAGAATGTGCTGATGCTGTTGAAACCTGGCGATGCTTTTGATTGGAGTTTGAACCTCTTTCACATGGTAATATCGTTGGAGAATGTGCTTAGTAGCCTTCTCAGGCATCCTTCATCTTCTCTAAGTGGAGTTGTTACTTCCTGTTCGCCCTCCAACTTGTTACCATCAGAATCTGAGGTCGACAAAAGACACAAGCGGTACAAACCTTGAAAAAATCAAACAAAAGGAAGAGGAGAAGATCAAATACTATCGGAAAGTAAGGTAAGAGTGGCACTGGTAGCTAGAATGGTGATGTCTGCATGCGACAAACAATTAACCCACTGACGTGGAATATTATGGGTTCGGGTGATCAAGAGAAGCCGCGACTACTTGGTGCTTGCTTCTTAGAGTGGTGTTGTGATATTGTCCTTTTGCAAGAAACGAAACTCACTTTTTGTCTGCAATTGCTATGGAGTTCGATAGGAGCAGACCCCATCTCTGATTACTAAACTCTGTATGCAATTGGTGCATCGGATGGTGTGCTTGTTGCATGGAAAGAGATGGATTTTTTGTGCGTTCTGAGGTCAAAGGCAGACATGTTTTCACGGTTCTTTTGGAGAATAACTTGTCGTGCACTCTACTGGTGGTGTCTTGTGTCTATGGTCCTTGCTCTCATTTTCTAAGGGACAGACTCTAGGCCGACATCTGCGAGGCCCGCATTGCATTTCCGGGGGTGTCCTGGATCTTGGGTAGTGATTGAGCTTGAGGGGATTGATGCTTATGACACGAAGTACTTGGAGGAACTCGGGATCCTGCTCTCGTATTGATTGTTTCCTGGCCTCGTAGGAGTTTTTGAGTGTTTTCCCCTATCCTTATGCATTTCTAGGGCATGAACGAGATCAGACCACACTCCCTTTATTTGGGACTCCGGAGCAGATTCAGTTCATCGAGGCTTCTTCAGATTTGAGTGGGCTTGGCTCCAGGAAGACGCTTTCAAAGAGCGAGTTTGCAATATTTGGTCCTTTATCACTGTCTCGGTTTCGACCGCATATCGTTTGGCCCGGAAGCTTACTATTCTTCATAAGCATCTTTGCTTTTTCAAGGAGAATAAAGAAGCAAGAATGGCAACTCGCAGGGCGAAGCAAGCTGAAGTTCGTAGAATTGATGATTTAGAGGATGTTAGAGAGCTCGTGTCTGAGGAGCTGTCCACAAGGACAACAACACGGAAGATCGTTGCAGAGGAGGACAAGAAGCAAGTTACAGAGACAGTGTTGGCTCAGGGAGGGTGATGCAAACACTACATTTTTCCACTACGTGTCAAGTGTACGACGCCAAACCAATCTGATACAATCGGTAATTATAAATGGTATTGGGGGTGGAAGGCAACCGTGAAATGTTAAGGGCTACAATAGATCATTTCCATGATTTCTCGAGAAGGCAGGAGGGTAGACAATGGAAGTGGATTAGTCTAGGAGCTATTAACATGTCAGAGAAGCATGCCTTTCACCTAATACAAAGCTTCATAGTCGAGGGAGCGAAAAGTACGGCGTGGAACTTGAATTCGGATGGTGCACCAGGCCCAGATGACTTCACTGTCTTTTTTTTCTGAGAATTTTGGCCCTTGTTGGGCAATGAGGTTTTATAGGTCATTGTTGAATTTTCTCAGGAAATGCTATCTTTGATAGGCTAACAAAACGCTTATTTTTTTGCCATTTAAGAAGGAGGATCCAAAGAGTGTGGAGGAGTTCTGGCTGGTTGCTCTTTTAAACGCAATTTATCTCATCGTTGCAAAGGTCTTAGCCATCAGACTTAATGAGACTATAGATCATATCGTCTCTCCATTGCAGTCAACCTTCATTCCGAACAGGCAAATTGCGGATAGCCTTGCCATGGCTACTGAAATCATCGTAGATTGGAAGCACATACGTGTGGAGTATGTTCTGTAGAAAGGGGACTTCTCGAAAGCATATAATACTGTGGACTGGAGATTTCTTTGTGCAACTCTATACAAATGAGGTTTCCCTGACCTTTGGATCTAATAAATGAAGCGCTGTATCACTACGGCCTCTTACTCGGTGCTGGTCAATGACCATCCTGAGGGGGGTTTCTTCTAACCGTGCGTGGGGTTCGTCAAAGATGTCCACTTGCGCCTATGTTGTTTGTCATTGCAGCCAATGTTCTATCATGTATGGTGGATCATGTTGTCAGTAGCGACCTTACCACGAGCTACTCCAATGGTGATACTTCTATTCCTTTGTTACAATATGCTGATGACACTATCTTTTTTATCGAGGGTGGCAAGGAGGAAGTTTGCGGATGACTGCAACTTTGGAGATTTATAATGAGATGTCGGGATTGGTTCTCAATCTCACGAAGTCTATGGCTATTCCCTTCAACTGCTCTGATGAAACTGGCAGAGAATGTGCGGTCGAGTTGGGCAAAACCTGTGGTACTCTCCCGATCCTCTACCTTAACATACCATTTACTTGTGGAAAAATCAAGATCTCAGATTGGCTTCCATTAATTCAGAAAATGGAGAAAAAATTGTCGGGTTGGAAAGCTGATATTCTATCTAGAGGTGGCATGCTGATACTCATTAAAGCGGTTCTCTCTGCTATTTTGCTATTCTTTATGTCGTCTTACCGTCTGCCCGTGGGAACCAGGGACATACTAGAAAAGATTATGCGTAGGTTTCTTTGGGGCAAATCCGAGCAGGAGGGTTTTGGTATTCATTTGGTGGATTGGGAGATTGTCACCTTATCAAAGACCGAGGGTGGCGTTGGAATCAAGAACTTAGAGGACATGAATAAGACGCTGCTACAAAAATGGATTAGCAGATTATGATGGAGAGATGAAGATATTTGTTGCAGTGGTTCCTCTTGTCGTCACGTATTGTCCGCAGGTTCACACGTCGACGTTTCGGAAAGGAATCACTTCGTTGTTGCCTCGCTTCGAGGACTTTTTCCAACTGTTGCTTGGGGATGACAATTCCTCTTTCTGAAATGACAACTAGACTGGCGATGGGTCTCTCTCATCTAGATTCCCAACGCTTTTTGCTATGGCTGGAAGCCAGGATGCTCGGGTCTCAGACTGCTGGATTGATGGTACTGGATGCCTTACTTCTTAGTTGATTTCTCTTATCAATGAATTGAGGACTTCCTCACTCTTTTGGAGTTGCTGAGACATTCTGACATATCGTCTTTAGGCAGAGATCATTGGGTCTGGAAGGACAACTCTTTTTTTTGTTAAAAAGGCATATCGGGCTATCTCTAAATCTCCTCCGCATAGGACGAACTCACTGATATGTGATTGCAACCTCATTTGGGAGCTGCGTCTGCCGAAGAAAAATGGTTTTTTACATGGTTATTAAGGAGAAGACACATTATGACAAGATATCGTTGTTCGAGACTCATTCCAGAAATCTCAAATCGTTGTCCGCTTTGCGAAACTCATATCGAACAACGGATCACCCCTTCTTCCATTGTGCAAAATCCTCCCCGATCTAGAGTAGTGTGGATGATAACTGACTCCATATTCAGGACATTGATAACAATTGGGAGTCTATGTTTCTTTGTAGGCATCATGTTAGGGAGGACCTCCTCTGCCCACTGGCTATAATTTGGGCTATTTGGCTAGGTAGAAATGGTGCACTTTTCTCTTCTCAGTGTTTCTATTGTGGAAATGTAGTCTTTCAATCTAGGTCTCTTCTCGAGTCCTGGTTGCCGTAAGTCACTCTGTAACCTCCTCTCTTAATATTAATATATATGGGGCGGATACCTAAGCATGTTTCCCCCTTTTTTGATTAAAAAAAAAGTATGGATTCATGGCTTCACATGGATATTTTAATGCTTCAAGGATATGTTCTTAGTTCTTTTGCTGTCATTCTCTGCACATGTCTATGGTTCATATGTCAACATTTAGATCTATAAAGTATAGCATGTCTCACGGTAGCTTTGTAATACTTTCCTTTGCGTTTCAAAGGAGTTATCTTATCACAAAGTAGTATATGCTCCTCTCCACTTTAATCAACATGCATTCATTCTATGAGTAACATTTCCATCAATTTCCCCACCGTGTTGCAAAAATAGATCGTAAGTATCTAAAAGAATCTTTCTTCTGAATGTTATCTTCTCCAATCTTCACCTCGATTCCTTCACCACTGCTTCCATCAAATGTGCATTCCATGTATTTCATCTTAGCCTTATTTATGAAATTCTTTAGTCTTTAGTGCATATCTCCAATCTTTAAACTTTTTATTTACTCCATTTCTAGACTCATCAACCAACACACATATCATCAGCAAACAATTTACACCAAGGTATCTCATCATGAATGTGAGTAGTTAACTCATCCACAATCAAAGTAAAAAGGAATGGACTTAAAGATGAACCTTTGTGTAAACCGATGTTGATGCCAAAATAGTCATTCCCAGACTGGATCCTTACATAGAAGCTTTATCATACTTATCCTTTTTAAGGTTGATGTACTGGATACGTACTTGTCTCTTCTCTAAAACTCTCTCCCGTGGAATAGAATCATAAGCCTTCTCCAAATCAATAAAAATCATATGAAGGAACTTCCTTTTAGCTCTATAAATCTCCACTGTTCTCAATAGATGGATATCTTCAATAATTGAGGGGCGTGTCATAAAATCGAATTGGTTTTCTGTTACTTTGGAAACTTGCCTTAACCTTCTTTCAACCACACGTTTTCAAATTTTCATAGTATGACTCACCAATTTGATACCTCTATAATTCGAATAATTTTGAATGTCTCATTTACTCTTATAAAGAGGCACCACAATGCTTTTCCCCCATTCTTCGTGCATTTTCTTGCTTCAGTAATGCCGAAGCCTTCTCCCACTTTAAGTAGTAGGGTCGGCTACATGGATTCTTGCTCAAATCCATGTTGAAAGATCCGACTATTTTTTTACGCTGGATGTCGTCTACCTAACACAACCTCCACAAGGGGGGATATGATCCTTGGTCTTTTGAGTGGTAGCCACACTGCACTACTGCCAGACCATTAGAGTGGGTAGTTAACATTAAATAAGTTTGTGAGCCAAGTCAAGCTATGTTCACCTCGAATTCTCCAAACTTCTATAGGAATGTCATCAGGTCCTACACCTTTCCTAGGCTTCATAACCTTCAAAGCCTCCTATACTTCCTTTTTTTTGTATTCATATATGATGCACACGATTCATATAACTTTCATTACCGGCTAGATCTCATAAGACGATCTTATTATTTCCTTGCCCAATGAAAAGTTTATAAAAATATTTCTTTAATCTAGACTCTATATCCTCTGAGTAATAAGCACATGTCCTTTCTCATCCTCAATGCATCTCACTTGAGAAAGATCTTTTGTCTTTCTTTCTTTTGGTTCGGAAAATCTAAATATATTCTTCTGGCCCTCCTTAGAGTCAATTTTTTGTACAAAACATCACATGCTTTTTTCTTAGCTTCACTTACAGCCTTTTTTGCTTCATTCTTAGCTTTCTTGTAGTTTGTGATAGTTCCATCTATTCTATCATTAAAAATGGCTTTAAATCAAGCCCATTTAATTCTAAGCTTCTCGTGCACCCCTTCACTTCACCACCAACCCTCCTTATGGCCTGGAACTCCTCCTTTAGACTCTCCCAAGGTTGCAGAAATCGGTGGTTGGTACTCGGTTGGTGGGGTTACTGATTAAGGATTAATCGGAAGTCGGGTGACTAATCAGATTTAGTCGACCATTAGTTGGTTTTGATTTTTTAATTAATTTAAATATATAAATCATTTTTATACATATACTCTTATATATTTGCATTGATTTTAACATTTTTCCTTTTTTGAAAGAATATTTGTACACTTTCTATACTATAATAATGAAATAAATGAAGTAACTGACTTTAAATATAACATTAAGCATAATGGAATAAGTCTGCTTTAGAAAAAAGCAAAAAAATAAAAAAATTGAAAACTCAATGTAAAAGTCGTCCGAGTAATCGGCTGACTTAGCCACTAGTCGACCCGATTAGTTGGGTTGACCGACTAGGCCTAGTCGAGTCGGCTACCCCCCGACTCGACTAGTTAGAGAGACTAGTCGACTTAATCGATTGACATTTATAATAGTGGACTCTCCTAGCATCTCTTTCGCTATCATTCAGATACAAGATGCTACCGCCTCCCACATCTTGTTTGCACTTTCAATATATTCCCAAGATAAGTCTTCTAAAACTTCCACCTTAAAGCTTGCTTGCTTCAAAGAAAGATTCCACCATCTAGTTCTGATGGTATTGGGAACCATCTTTTCTTTTTTAACCCTCTTTTTTGCACATCCACAACTAACAAGCAATGTTGAGATGTCAAACTCTCTCTTTGGATTAATTTGCATACTTTGCATCTCAACCGATATCTTCTCATTGTAAAGTAATCTACCCATGTTTTAGTTGAGCCGCTCTTATAAGGAATTAAATGTTCCTCCTTGAAGTGAGTGTTTGTTACGAAAAGGTCATAAGTTGTTGTAAAATCTGTAATGACTTTTCCTTGCGTCATTTCTAACCTTGAAGTCATGACCCCCATGAATAATATTAGCATATCCAGAAGCATCCTTTCTTGCATATCCATTGAATTCTCCATCTATGTAAATCATCTCTATGTGTAGGATTTCTTGCATAATCTTATCCATATCCTCCCAAAAAAATTGTTTATTTTTTTCTTCTAAACTAATTTGGGGTGCGTAAATTGCGATGATATTTAGGATTTCTTCTCCAAGAACCAATTTTAGCGAAATAATCAAATCTCCAAATCTTTGCACCTCAACCACACTATCGTTTAAATCATTATATATAACCAATCTGACACTATTTCTACTCTTCCCTTTGCCTGAATATTATACTTTAAAGCATGTCTTCTCGATCTTCATTGCTTTCTCTCCAACTCAATTTGTCTCATGGATACATAGTATCTGAATCTTCCTTCTTTCCATCATATCTACCACCTCCATCGATTTGCTGCTCAAAGTGTATATTCCAACTACCTATCCGCAACTTCTTTTACGACCTTTTTTGGACTAACTTCTTTACTTGCTTGCTTCCATTGTGCAAGAACCCTTGCAAATTTTGGGCAATGCAACACGTCTCTAGTGGGTAACAACCTAACTAAATCCAAAGGTTTCCTTAAATCCATATTGAAAAATCCGACAGTTCTAAAGGAAAGTTCCTTACTAATGTTTTAATTTTTTTTTACAAATACTAGTAAGAAACTTTCCCCTAATATTTTACACTGGCCGTCGGCTACTTACACAACCTTCCTCATTTACCCGGTCTTGGGTCCAACCACAACTGAGTTTTCTTTTCTTTTTTCTTTTTAAATATATGGGGGAAAATACAATCGTTGACTTGAGTTAGGTAATATGTAACGAAAGACTCAACAAAACATGTAACTTTATAATAATACATATAATGGACTTTAAGATAGAACTTGATTCAACTGACTGCATCTATCCTCTTCTGGATGTTATTTGCAAACTCATTTATGAGTCCATGACTACAAAAAGATGTTAACTCGAACTTGGTCCTTAATGTAGACCCATATTGTTACCAATATAGCTAGTCATTTCAGCTTCGGTCCCTTGCAACAGTATGTTCGATCCCACAATAATCAGGGTCAGATATCATGCCCAATTACGGGTATACTTATATTTGTTATTTGAATTAAAAAGTTACGGGTTTATCGATCTATATTTCTAGTGGTACGAGAAGAAACTGATGTAAATCGCATTCTGCAATCTTACTGCTTGCCATAAAACCTTTCTCGGATTCTTTTCTAAGATTTTAGTCTTTGCCACCTGACATGTGTAATCCGATAATACCATATATCATACGAGAGAAATTTCCACTGGTGATTTCTTTGGTAGATATTTTAAAATTTTGGTAAGCCCCAATTTCTAAACATTTCCTGCGTTGAAAAGGCAGTGTTATGATCTTGTACTGTCTTAGGGAGTAGCTTGTTTTCCTCATCTAACATGAGTACTGCTTCAGCTTTCTCTTTACTTCAGAGTTCCATACCCATCAATGTTGAAAGCTGTGGTTAAAATTATCACTTTCAGGTGCTGTAAATACCTTCTATACAGGTTACCATGATATCTCATTACTTTTGTCTCTCAGATTTGATTACACGGTAGACCCAAATCGCTGCAGTAGGTTTTATCCAGAAATAAGAAAGTATTTTCCAAATCTAAAAGATGGGACACTGGATCCTGGTTATGCAGGCATTAGGGCAAAGGTTTCAGGTCCTGGTCAACCTTCTGCTGACTTTGTCATACAGGTGCGTGTAAATTCATCTATTTAGATTTCATGTTAATTGCATCACTTTTCTTAGAAAACTATCTTCATTTTCTTGAAGTATTATGCAATGCAGTTGTCCTTTTTGTAATATAATTGTATCTCGCCAAAATTCCTTCTCGACTAATTCATCAGTCTACCTTGAATACCAATTAGACTTGGGACATGGAGGTGGAAGCACTTCACTAGACATGCCTAGTCTATGACATAAAAGAAACCAGGTGCATCCTAGATTTTATCTGATGACAAAATACCTATGATATTGTTTTTGTAAGATTTTGTTGAAGATTCTTAGCGGTAAAAGAATCATAGTAAAATCAAAATCAAAACATGGATTCTTGTCGTTTAAGATGGGAAGGATAATCATCCCACTGTGCAGTAGTAGTCTAACATTTGTGTTATTTTGTTGATTCTTCTCATTGAAACATACGGTATAAGGCCATACATAAATTCTCAACTCTCACGAATTGGAAAATGGAGCTAAACACATTTCCATACTACACAAAATACAATTATCCAATTAACTCAAAATCTTCTCCATCTTAAGTATCCCTCCCAAGAAGGAGCATGGAGTCCTCAACTTACACTGTTTAAAAAAATGATATACTTACACATACACATAATACGTGACAATATACACCATCTAGAGGTGCGTGGAAGGGAGATGGAGTGAGAGAGGCGGAAGATGGTGTGGCTCCACTGACCGATGCATGAAGGGGAGAGGGAATGTAAGAGGGCTACCGATATCAAGGAGGGTGAGGTGTAAGAGGGTTACCGATGTAAAAGATCATGGGGAGCAGGGGGCTACCGAACTCGAAGCAGAGAAAGAGGGAGGTTGGGTGCACGTCTCTCCACGCAAGTGCGACCACCGATGTTTTATGTGTGGGGTTTACAACCATCGTGCATCTTCATGCTCCTCGAGGCCACTTTGTTTTGGTTATGGAGATGTGGGCCATCATTGGGCTTCTTGTTCTGGGACCTTTGTTGAACCTCCACAGGCCTTGTCGATGACATCTGTACACGCGGTTACACATTCTTCTGCGATGCGGACTCCATCTTGCTCTTTTGCAGAGGTACTGTATAATGGCAAACCCCGTATTAAGGAGAAAGTATTGTATTCTGATCGGTTCTTGGACAAATGGTGTTGGGATTTGGTTTCGATCAAGTCAGAAATTCTTTGGAGTCTTGGAGATGACTTCTCTGGGGTCATCGTTCTGCTAGATTTGAAGGTTTGTTGTGCTGAGGGCTGACAAAGAAGGAGGTGGATTTGCTGCTCTCCTCGAAGTTGGCTTGTGCTATTCTTTGGAGAGGACTTCACTTCATGAATGGTGAAGCTCCGACCTCATCATTACAGGTCGTACTTATTTTTTAGTGCTCCATTATTTTCATGTATGGTAGAGGCTTTGGGTCTGCCGTTGTGGGAGTTCGGAGTAGTAAGGAAACTTCTGTCTGATGGCTGTTTGCCGGGGTCGAAGCCCCGCATCACCATCATTGTTCTTGAAGGTGCGTGAGTTTTTCCGTTGAAGTGGCCGTGCTCACTATTAGTTGGGTATTCGAGATTCCATCTCATGGTGTAGGTCGTGTCCCCTCCATCGTTGTTGAAGATGCTTCTGTTGTCGATGTAGCATTACCGTCAGAATCACTGTTGCATAAGCTTGAAGAGTCGACCCTCTTGTTGTCATTATTGGAGCCATCATCGAAGATGAGTGTTCAATGGTACCTTCGATGACGAAATCAACGGAGCAGTTATAGGATTCCATGATCTTCTCAGAGAAACATGACGATTCGACGGTGCTATTGTTGGAAGGTCAAGATTCATTATTGAGAATAGAATCACTATAAGATTCAAGTGTGATTTTTTTTGAAAACTTACCATCGAGGTTTGTTGAGGAACACCCTTCTCCAGTTCTTGTGCGGCTCCAGATTGTGTCCTAGTAATCGACTGTTTATAATTTTAAAAATTAAAACCCACAAAAATGTAAGTAAATAGTGTGTACCTATATACATCTATACCTATATTATTTATTTATAGTTATTTATAAATAATATCCTATGCTACTCGGTGTGTTCCTTGAATTCGACCCCTACCTGCTTGTCCACTATACACTTGTTTATAGGGTATACTAAATTTTGATCTACATCCTTCTTGCTTTGATTTCTTCATTATTATTTGTGGGTTGGTTGTTGATTTAGATAAGTGGTCTTTGAGAGTGGTCACTTCGACGATTGCATGTTTGCCTTACGTGACACACACACGTCCCTCATATGGGGACAAGCTTGCAAAAGTCGGCCGACTAGGCCGACTAGTCGGTCCGACTAGTCGAGTCGGGGGGGTAGCCGACTCGACTAGGCCTAGTCGGCCAGTGTTCGGAAATGCGGTCCATGCGGCCGCATATGCGGCCGCATATGCGTATTCGGTCACTTGACCGAAGCGCATATGCCATATGCGGCAATATGCGGTCCAAACGCATATGCGGTCCGCATATGCGGTATATGCGGCCGCATATGCGGCCGCATATCTAATAGGATTCATGTTAATCCATGGCATGTTGATGGCACATTAACTCGATTTTTTTCGGAGCAACTCTTATACCATCATTTGCATTGATGCATCTTTTCATTATTCTCGTATATGTTCCATTTGGGAATATAATCTAGGATATTTTTTCTCTTATCCATTTTTTCCATTGTTCTCAACAATTATTATTGAATTGTTTACTACTTTTTGAATTTTCTATATAATGAAATTCATTCTAATTCATCAAATAAAATATGAAATAATTGACTAACATTCTGACACTTTATATTTTTGTGTTTCTAATAAATTTTATATGCAAACAATCTTCCCCTATATTTTGTGTCAACATATTTTATCCCTTGGAGATATATATATATATGCGTATAATTTTGGGTATATGTACCTATGATTATTCTTTAGCTTTTGTTATCTATAAGATCTATATATACATTAAAGTTTTTCTTATAGAATCAAGTATTCCCTGTTGTATCCAAATTTGTATATGTATATATATGCATTAAATTCAAAATACACACTAAAAAATAATCATATATCTTATTGATTATATTATCTTATTTGAAATTTTTGATTTTGAATTTTGTTAGATCATCAACTTTATATACAAACACATTTTATTGTTTATTTTATAATATTTTAAATTAAAATATTATAAACCGCATGAACCGCATATACTTCCGTATACTCCTCCGCATATCCGCTTACTCGCTTTAGACCGCATGACCGAACGCATACCGCATACCGCATTTCTGAACCTTGTAGTCGGCCCTTAGTCGGTCCACCAGACTAGTCAGGCCGACTAGTCGGCTGACTAATCGTCCGACTTTTACAACAACCTTTTTTATTTTTTTTGTTTTTCACTTTTTTTAGAGCAAACATATTCTAATATGCTTAATGTTATATTTAAAGTCAATTACTTCTTTTGTTTCATCATGATGTCACATAAAATGTACAAATATATGTATATACATACGAATATATGTATAAAAAACAGAATTATATATTTAAAATAATTAAAAAATTCAAAACCGACTAATTCCGACTAGTCACCCGACTGCCGACTAATCCTTTGTAGGTGACCCCGCCGACCGAGTACCGATTACCGCTTTTCTGCAACCATGTATGGGAATTTGGGGTTAGGGCTCTTTTGGAGTGTAGTGCATGATTATTGGGTATTCAAGTTAGATCGGGTATTAATACCCCTCTAACTCTTTTGGAGTCTATTGGCTTTTATTAGGTTTGGTTTCTTAACCAGGTCCACACCTTTGCACCAAGGTGTATTCGACCCTCTTCGACCATGTCTCGACATATCTCATTTCACCTCAAATCCGAAGTTTCTTCAAGGCGATGGTGTCACCCGTTTGTCCCGGAGGCGTTCTTCCCTCTCCTTGTTGTTGCTTATGGGGATGAAGTTGATAGGTCTCAACTCCAACTCGTGGGTTCTCCGCTACTTTCTAGGTGCCCCAATGATCTTTCTGGAGGAGACAGGCTGTTCGGAGCTAGCCCCCTTTGGCTTCGAGCCCTGGTAGAGGCAATGGGCTCGTTGGAAGAGGCTTGCAACCGTGGTCCTTTTATTATGGCCCCTCTCCTTTCTATGAAAATTGAGGGTTCCTCTACTCGTGTTCCACATCCATCCTCCACCTAAAATTCCTTAATCGCGGTGAGGGGGAAGACGGGGAAGGCCCATCGATACTGTAAACATATGAGGGCCTTGGTTCAAATGGCTCTATACATCTCTGTTAGAGTATGCATCATCTCATAGATGGGTAATAGGTTTCCTTCAGGGTCCAATTACCACATGCACTGGTTTAGTCCCTCATATATTGTGAGTGGGACCTAGTCGTACTGGTGGGGTTATATAAGAAGTCTCACACCTATTTGTAGCGATATAATTATGTTTTGTGTATTGTTTCCCGATTTATCTTTACTTATGTAATTTATCTACAGGTCTCTCCTCTATATAAGAGATCCTAGGGTTCCCAAGAATAATTACTTTTCATTCTTTTTCCCAACATGATATTAGAGCAGCGGTCTTAGGCACTCTCATACTCGAGAAAAACCCTAACCATAACCCCACCCGTCAAGCCCTTCTCCCTCTCTCTCGTGATGCCGCTGTCGGGCGCCGCCATCGCCGGCCACCGTCACCCCCTCCAAGCATTGACCCCGTCAGGTGCTGCTGCTGCTGCTGCCGCCTGCCCCTGCCAGGCATTGTGACCGTCATCGGTTCTCCTTGCTACCGACCCTCCTCTTTGTCATCGATGATCCTCTCCAATATTGGTGGATTTGACTGCATAAGTCTACACATACAATCAAATCCCCATATGTCTTTGTAGTCAAAGTTATATTATTCTACAAAACTCTAGTTTCTTCATATGGCAATATGGCAGAGAGCGAAGTTGATATCCCTGCCACATATGCTTTTAGAGGTCCAGCACCGATTGTCAAGATGTGATGGGACGAACGATGAGCTCTGGGCCATGAAGTTCATGAGCCTCATGATGTCTACGGGCAAGAAACATATTCTTACTGAGGATGAGCCGACTGAGAAAACATGGGTCAATGCCTCGTGGGAGGCAGATGATGCGTATGCCAAGGTCTGGCTTTTTGGTATGTTGAGGGATTTCTATCTTTGGTCTTTATTTATATATTTCTATTTTCTCTATCCTCTTTATGTAATTTTTCTCTAGAGTCTTCCTCCTATATAAGAGGACTCTAGGGTTACTTGGAATACAACTTTTCTCTTTCACAATACACATGGTATCAGAGCGACGGGCCTAGACCGGAGCCTGTACCCAAAGCCCTAGTCCCCACCAAAAGTCGTCGCCGCATGTACCTCGCACATTCGCGCCTCGCGCATACCTCCGCTCCTTCATGCACATCCGAGCGTGCGTGCCTCTGTGCCTTTGCGCATCTGCACCTCGTCTCCGCATCAACACGCACAACGCACCAGCGCTCCTGCGCATCTGCGCGTCTCGCACCTGTGCGTGCGTTTGCCTGCACGCGTGCGACTGCCTGCGCGCTCGCCTGCGAGCACAGTAGTGCGCCTCTACGTGCACCAATTCTCTACATACCAGTGTCCTGCGGGCACCAGTGCCCTGTGCGAAGTTTAGGTTCCTGTTTTGGACCTCTAGGGTGTGAAACAATCACCTAAAACACTCTAGCAACCCGAAGGCAATATCAAAGAATGGGAGAGGTCGTGGAATGAGTCTACACCCACAACTATCTTCACATATGTTCGTGTAGACACATATCTTATTTGTTGCAGTCCCAGTCTTGGTGGTAGTTGTCATCATGGGTGACAACAAAGCTGATATTCATCCATGGGGGGTTTCAAAGGTCGAACCCCCATCATCAAGATGGATGGAACGGAATATGTACTGTGGGCCATGCAGTTCATGAGTCTGATGCAGTGTAATGGTAAGAAGCACATCCTTACGGTGGAGGAGCCGAGTGACAAGACTGGGATTAATGCCTCATGGAAGGTAGATGATGCCTATGCGTGGGTATAGCTATCCGGGACGGTGTCTGCAGAGATAGCAAATGACATATTGAGTCAGCCTACTGCAAAGGCTATGTGGGGCATTCTCGCTGTGACATATTCTCCAACGAAGAATGAGTCGAAGATATACATCTTCAACATGATATCTTTACATCGAAGCAGAATGGTAGACCCCTCCGTACTCTCTACACTTCCTTGAGGGGCATGTTTGAGAAGCTACACGGCTACATTCCCTTGACTGCCACTCCACAGCAACTCAAGGTGTACAGAGACTGTGATAACTGGAGTCTTTTTAGCGGCTCTTGATCCTGAATATCACTCAACCCGTGCTTAGATTCTTACAGATGCTACCATACCTCCAATGGAGGAGGCATATCACATGATCAACATGCTATCTATTTTCTCTGGTGGTAATGTGCATTCTTAAACATCATCAGCTATGGCTGCATATCGCGGAAGAGGGAATCCTACTCCGTTTCGTGGTAGAGGAGGTTCTACCCGTGGCAGAGGAGGAGGTGGTTGATTACGTCAGCAGTATACCTTCTGCCACCAGACTAGTCATTCTGAGGAAACCTGCTATTCTAAGCATGGGTTTCCTGCTTCTGCTAGAGTTGCAGAACAGACTCAACAGGTTGGGAGTTTCTCTCTAGTTGCTGATCAGAGATTTGATGAGCTTGTAGCTAGACTCAGGGTGATCATGCCTACTCTAGGACCATCCAACACTTCTTCAGGGCCTTCTGGTTCCTCCGAGGTAGCTGCCTCGGCTAGGTCCTCCTCAGGTACAACATACGCCTTCACTAGTTGTTACAGAGCAGATTTGTCAGAATGGATTATGGACTCAGGTGCATCTCATTACCTCTGTGGTCATAGAAGTCAGTTTACTATTTTTGGCCCAACGTAGATGGGACGATCTGTTGTGATAGTGGATGGAACACATTCCCCAATTACTGGTCAAGGGGAGGTGCAGTTAACTCCTGCATTGAATCTACAGAATGTCCTTTATGCACCTGATTTTTCAATAAACTTATTGTCTATCAGTCAAATTACCAAAGATTTACATTGTCGTGCCATTTTTGACCCTTCTGCTCTTGTGTTTCAGGACATTCTAATGGGTAGGGTGATTGGTATTGGTCGTGAGCAAGGAGGTCTTTACAGACTAGTGCAATCTCCATATACTGGTGCTTCTTCCATTCACACTAGTTCTGTTCCCCCTTACATGTGACATCTTTGTTTTGATCATCTTCCTCTGCAAAAGCTGTGCCATGTTCTTCCACAGATTTCACCTCGCTCTACCTTCCAATGCGAGGCTTGCCAGCTTGGGAAGCGTCATCGATCTACATTTCAGAGTCGTCTGGGTCAAAATCGTCATGGTCTGTTTGAGTTGTTTCATTTCGGTATTTGGGGTCCGAGTCGTGTCCCTGATCATCAGGGGCATAGATTTTATCTTGTTGCTGTTGATGAGTTTTCAAGGTTATCTTGGGTCTATCTTCTTAAGAATAAGTCAGATGCTGGTTCTGTTATTCAATCCTTCATTATTGAAATTGTTAACGCATATAGTAGTGTCTGTATCCCTTCATTATTTTTATTTTCAGTTGTATGCTTTATGTAATTTACCCATAGGCTACTCTCCTATATAAGAGAGCCTAGGGCTTATGGAATAAACAAGCTGTTCATTTTTTCCGAACATGGTATCAGAGCGACGGTCCTAGACTGGAGTTCTCGAAACCCTAACCCTAACCCTACTCCACCCGCCGGCCTCTCTTCCTCTCTCCCTCTCGTTTCGATCGGCGCCGCCCCCACTTGGGCTGCACGCACGGTGGTACCTCGGTCGAATCTGCGCCAGCACGCCTCCTCTGCGCATCTCCCTTGCGCACGCTGCTCCGGTGCCTCGAGCAGTGCTTCTGAAGCATCGCCTGCGCTCGCGCATCGCGCTTGAAGTGTCGCCTGCGCGCACTGCTCCCTTGTGCGTGCGCTTGGTAGCCTGCGCGTGCGTGCGTTGCTCCTAGATCCTTGGTAGCGTGTGGTGCTCCTGAAGCATCACCTGTGCGTGTTCTCTGTATCTTGTGCGGCCGCGTGTGACTCATCACGCACATCAGCGCCACTCAAGCACGCTATCAGTGCACGCATCGCACACCAGTGCGCCTAGTTCTCACGGTTGACTGTACGCGTGCAAGTGCTAAGCCCTAGAGCGTGCGCCTTCGTCTACATGGGTTTAGTTGCTTGAGGTCTACACGTGTAACTAAACCCGTCTATGTCTTTGTAGACAAATCACATTCTCTATCAATCGTTCCAGTCTTCAATATCCAGTATGTCAGAAAGCAAGGCAGATATCCCATCTATTGGCGCATTTCGTGGTCCAGCGCCTATTGTAAAGATGGACGGTACCAACTATGAACTGTGGGCAATGCAGTTCATGAGCATGATGAAATCAACAGGTAAGAAGCACATTCTTACCGAACCTGAGCCTGCTGAGAAGACTGGAACCAATGCCTCTTGGGAGGCTGATGACGCATACGCCAAGGTTTGGCTATCCGGTACGTTGGCAATTGAGATTGCCAATGACATTCTACATCAACCCACGACGAAGGATATGTGGGACATTCTGGCGGCTACATATTCACAGGCGAAGAACGAGACAAAGATTCTGCAACTTCAGCACGATATATTCACTATCAGGCAGAATGGTCGCCCTCTACATTCTCTCTATACATCACTGAGAGGGATGTTCGAGAAGCTCTACAGCTTCATGCCCCTGACAGCCACGCCAGAACAAGAAAAGACATATAGGAACTCGACTATGGTGGGTGTGTTCTTGGCTGCACTTGATCCAGAGTATGAGGCGAAACGATCACAGATTTTGGCCGACTCTACTATTCCTCCCATGGAGGAAGCTTTCCATAGACTGAGTCGGATCACAGTTCCTTCCACGGCCTCGAGTCAGAATACTTCAGCCGTGGCAGCCAACAGGGGTCGCGGATTTCATCACCAGGGCCGTGGACGTGGACCTCGTGGAAGAGGTGGCCGCACTAGGCCAACATGTACCTACTGTCACCGCGTTGGACACAATGAAGACACATGCTACTCGAAGCATGGATTTCCTGCATCCGCACGGGTTGCTGAGCAGATAGAGCCTCCATCTGCTGCTACTTTGGATCAACGGTTCGACGATCTAGTTGCCCATCTGAGGGGCATTATTCCACCATCTGGTCCAGCACCGCCTACGGAGAGTCAATCTGATGCCGCTGCTTCTGCCTCTGCGTCTACCAGTACTTCAGGTAGCATACTTGCATTCACCAGTAGTAAGATCAGATACATTACCATGGATTATGGACTCGGGCGCTACACATCACCTATGTGGCGACCAGAGTTTACTTACAGAATACACTCAGATTCCTCCAGGCCGAACAATAGTAATTGCCAATGGTACACATTCCTCCATCACTGGTTAGGGGGAGATTAGATTGACATCTTCTATGCAGCTCAAAAATGTGCTACATGCACCTGATTTTTCAATGAATTTGTTGTCAATTAGTCAGATTACGAAGGATCTACATTGTCGGGCAATTTTTGATCCATCTTCTTTGATTTTTCAGGACATCCATACGGGCAACGTGATTGGTCGTGGCTATGAGCAAGGAGGTCTCTACCGCCTGAATCAGACCCCATTTGCTGGAACCTCATCCCTTCCCACTGGACAAGTATCTACTTTATTGTGGCATCTGCGCTTTGGACATTTACTGCTTCAGAAGTTGCGTCACGTGTTACCTTATGGTCTTCCTCACACACCTATTCAAGTGAGGCGTGTCAGTTCGGAAAGCATCACAGGTCGTCCTTTCCCAGTCATCCAGGTCGGAGTAGTACCTCCAAGTTCGAGTTATTTCATATTGATGTCTGGGGTCCGAGTCGTGTACCTGATCACCAAGGACACATATTTTATATAGTATTTGTGGATGATTTTTCTAGAGTGTCATGGGTGTTTTTGATGAAAAATAAATCTGAAGCAGGAAATATCATTATCCATTTTCTGAATGAAATACAAAATGTTTTCTCCACATCTGTGAAGTTTGTGAGAAGTGATAATGCTTTAGAATTGTGCACCAATGTTCTTGCCAATTATTACTCCTCAAAAGGGATTGTTCACCAAACATCTTGTGCTCATACATCTCAACAAAACGGCGTTGCTGAAAGGAAACACCGTCACCTTCTTGATGTCACAAGATCACTTCTTATACAGAGTCATGTTCCCTACTCTTACTGGGGTGATGCAGTTCTCACTGCATATTACCTAATCAATCGTATGCCTTCTTCTGTCTTGAATGAACAGATTCCGTTTTCCCTCATCCATCCTGGGAAGGAAATGTTCACTCTTACTCCTCGTGTGTTTGGTTCGGCTGCTTTTGTCCATCAGTTGTCGCCTGGTACTGACAAGCTCTCTCCTAGGGCTGTCAAATGTGTTTTCGTTGGGTACTCCAGAACTCAAAAGGGGTACAAATGTTTTGATCCCCTGCGTCGGCGGTATATGGTCAGTGCAGATGTTACATTTTTTGAATCTGTTATGTATTTTTCAGCCTCGAGAGACAAGCAGCTACCACCTCCATCTACTGATGCTATATACATGACACCACCACCTCAAATGCCGTCATCAACACCACCAACACCACTGCCACCGCCACCACCACATATAACTGTCTCACCGCTACCGTTCCATTATACCCGCAGGCCTCCTCCCGCTCATGGTCATGACTCGTCTCCTAGCTCGCCTATGGTATGTAACGAAAATATTTCTATTGATGGATCTGAGGACATTTCTGAGCAGGATATGTTGCAGGGGCCAGATGAGGCTACAACAGATTTAGATGTTCCCATTGCTCTACGCAAATCGAAGAGGAGCTGTGTTACATATCCATTGTCAGCATCTGTGTCTTTTGAGAGATTATCTGGAGATTTCAGGACATTTGTGGTGGCACTGTCAGCTATAGATATTCCACGGAGTCATCAAGATGCTCTGCAGGATAGTAGATGGCAGCTAGCAATGGAGGAAGAAATGGCGGCACTTCAGTCCAGAGGAACTTGGAGTTTGGTTCCTATACCTCCAGATGTGAACCCGGTGAGCTGTAAGTGGGTGTTTACAGTGAAGCACAATGCAGACGGCTCTATTGATAGGTACAAGGCACGTCTTGTTGCACGTGGCTTTACACAGACATACGGGGTGGATTACCTTGATACATTCTCGCCTGTGGCCCGTCATTCCACTCTCCAGATCTTGTTGTCCGTTGCAGTTGCTAGAGACTGGCCGCTCTATCAGCTGGACGTGAAGAATGCATTCTTATATGGAGATTTGTAGGAGGAAGTCTATATGCAACAGCCACCTGGTTTTGCTGTTGAGGGGGAGTGTTCCAAGGTATGCAGATTACATAAGGCCATCTATGGCCTTAAGCAGAGCCCCAGAGCATGGTTTCAGAAGCTCTCAGACCTCTTTGAGAAACAAGGATACAAACGCTCCAATGCTGATCATTCCTTGTTTGTACAGAAGACTGCTAGAGGTATTATTGCAATTATGGTTTATGTAGATGATATCCTGATCACAGGAGATGATGAGCAGGGCATAAAGCAGGCGAAAGAAATGCTGGGAAGCGAATTTGTCACTAAGGATCTTGGTGTTCTTAGATATTTTCTGGGGCTGGAATTTGCTAGAAATCCATATGGGTTAGTAATGTCACAAAGGAAATATGTTATAGATCTGTTGAGTGAAACATGTATGCTTGGGTGTTGACCTGCTACGACACCAATGGATCCCAGCATGAAGCTCTATGATGATGACACAGAGGAGGTGGACAGGAGAAGATACAGAGAACTGGTAGGCAAACTGTTGTATGTCACGATCACTAGACCAGATATATTATTTGCAGTGAGTCGTGTGAGCCAGTTCATGGAGCAACCACGCCAGGTTCATATGGATGCAATACATATGATTCTTAGATATCTCAAATCATTTCCAGGTGCAGGTCTGCTATTCAAGAAAGGAAAGGGGATTTCTATCTCAGCATGTGCGGATGCAGACTATGCCGGATGTCCCAAGGACAGGAAGTCCACCTCAGGGTATGTCGTCTATGTTGGAGATGCCCTAGTCTCATGGAGAAGCAAGAAACAGATGGTGGTAGCTAGATCTAGTGCTGAATCCGAATATAGGGCTATGGCCCAGGCTACTACAGAAATGATGTGGGTGAAAGCTGTACTTACAGACCTATGTCTAAATGTACCACTTCCTATGAACTTGGAATGTGATAATCAGGCAGCCTTGTTCATTGCAAACAACCCAGCATTCCATGAGCGGACCAAGCACATTGAGGTTGACTGTCACTTCATACGTGACATGATTCAGAAGGGGTTCATTGCTACGTCTCATGTTACCTCAGAGAATCAGACTGCGGATATATTCACCAAAGCATTACTACGAGGCCCATTCCAGAAGTGTGCGCCCAAGCTGAGCATGAGTGATATCTATGCTCCATCTTGAGGGGGAGTGTTAACGCATATAGTAGTGTCTGTATCCCTTCGTTATTTTTATTTTCAGTTGTATGCTTTATGTAATTTACCCATAGGCTACTCTCCTATATAAGAGAGCCTAGGGCTTATGGAATAAACAAGTTGTTCTTTTTTTCCCAACAAAAATAAAGAACATCTTTTCTGCAAAAATCAAATATATACGTTCTGACAATGCTTTGGAGTTTTGTACTGGACATCTTGTCATATTTCTTGCATCTCATGGTATTGTTCATCGAACCTCCTGTGTATATACTGTTATAAAATATGAAGAATGCAGAAGCGATTGATAAACAGAGCATAAACAAGAAAGATCAAACATGGAAGAACAAGATTTAACGTGGAACCCTACTCCGTGAGGAGCGGGATGAAACCACGGGAGAAGCCCTCAACTAGGGCGTGTTTTTCTATTGATTTTCTCAATGAGTACAGGAGGTCTGGGGCTCCTTATATAGCCTTCCCAGAGCCTCCAAGTCCCACCCACAGGCGGTATGGGACTAAACACTGGATGGGGTAAATGTATCTTCTCCAGGATCCATTTACCCTGCTACAACTCAACATGGCGCATTACCAAATACTCTAACACTCCCCCTCAAGCTGGAGCATGCAATGCTCAGCTTGGACAAACAGAAAGAAACTCAACTCATGCTACAGGACACTACGGACAATATCAACCCAACGCGCACATGCTGCAGTCGAGGACGTTGCTTCTCATGCCGTGCAGGTGAGGAGGACGAACGGGCTGGAGTGTGAGTCAACTGAAGACTCGGAACCTGACCATCGAGTCTGAACTTGCGCCTGAAGTCTCCTCGTCGGAGAACTGGGTCTCTCCCATCTGGCTCAGAGAATGGTGCACTGCTCTGGTGTACCTATGATACCACATGAAAACCCTTGCCAACATATGGCATAGGGAATGGTCCTCTACACTGGAGTCCCTATGGCTCACATGAAAACTCTGGCCTGACAACTAGAAGAATGATGGGGACCTCTGGCAATGATGGCAACTTATGCTCATCTGACAATGACCGCACACTCGTGCGTGTCTGAAACTGGAGACTCGGAAATATCTGACGTCGAGTCTGAAACTGGATCTGTAGAGTCTGAACAACGTGCACTGGCCTGGAATAAGAAGATCTGATATCTTTGAATCTGCAACATGACCTGTGACTCTACACAATACTCCCCCTTTCTCCCATACTTGTCGGAAAATTGACATCGACCAAGTTGGGAGAAGACAACAATGATGGGGGATAAAACAAAAACCAGTTAGCCGATCACACATTTATCGGCTTTCAAAATATTCATTTTTTTGAAACATTTTTTTAAGCCGTTGATTGATTTTTTTTCGGCTTTTCATGCATTTTCTAAGCCGTTGATATATATTATTTTTTTCGGCTTTGAAAATCATTTTTTTTTCTGAAAATGCGTACGGCTTTTTTTTTGCTATATGTACGTGCCTTTTTTTTCTCAATTTTTTTAATCTTTTTTTCTCTTCTCCCCCTTTTTTTTTGCAAATTTTTTTTAAGCCGTATCCCTTTTTTTTTGGACGGCTTCCTCCCCTTCTCTCTTTTATTTTTTTTGGAACTTGAATCTCGGCCCAAACGAGGGCCCAATCTCTTTTCTCAATTTTTTTTAAATACTCTCGGCCCATCTCCCCCTTGTTTTTTTTAAACAACCCCCTTCCTCTCTCTCTCTCTCTCTCTCTCTCTTTTATAACGCAGGGCCGCATGCCCTCGGCCGAAATAAAACACCACTTAGGGTTTCCCCATGGGAACCCTTTCTTCGATGCCGCCGCCGGATGTTGGGGGTGTGCCTCATCGCCTGCAGGGAAATCGTCGCCGATTGAAGATCTGAGGGGTTGAACGCCTGCACGTGGAGGTGCCAGCGCGTGGAACTGCGCCGCCTTGCGCCTGGGGTGCGGGACCCTGGAGGTGCGCCGCCTTGCGCCTGCGGCTTCTGCTGCACACGCGCACCATCTACGCTTCGATTTGGGCTCCTCCGCCTGGAGCCATCGGAGGGGATGCCTGCGGCCTGACTGGGGGTGCCGCTGGCGGCTGTGTTGCCGCTCCTTTGGTTCTTCGGGCACGCGCTAGAGATGCGGCTTGGAGGAGGGCTGATGAAGATAGGGCTCGCCGACTCCTCGAGTTTGGATTCGTCTTCGTCGCGTTGGGTTGGAGAAGGGTTGCAACGTCAAACTGAAGCGCGAGAAGAAGGAAGCCCTGGGATCTGGGATCGAAATCTTACGCGACCTCCTCCTGCTTTATGGATCTGCGACGCTGTATCTTCACCAAAAAGAACTCGACTGGAGTTTGATGGCGCGCAAAACCTAGGGTTCCACGATGGAACCCGATGCTGCCGAGAAAAGAACGCCATGATCTGTGATGCCGCCATGGTCTGGGCTTAAAGGCTCGGATCAGCACGAATAGATCTAGGGCTTTAGAAAACCCTTGGAACAGAAACTTTGACCAAACCATATCACGATAATCTTCAATAAAATTTCAGAACATAGCTAGGGTTTCAACAGAAACCCTATACTTAATCTCGAATCTTGAACAAAACAAAGAACGTAATGAAAAACTCCGAGAATCGACCCGCTCTGATACCATGTTATAAAATATGAAGAATGCGGAAGCGATTGATAAACAGAGCATAAACAAGAAAGATCAAACATGGAAGAACAAGATTTAACGTGGAACCCTACTCCGTGAGGAGCGGGATGAAACTACGGGAGAAGCCCTCAACTAGGGTGTGTTTTTCTATTGATTTTCTCAATGAGTACAGGAGGTATGGGGCTCCTTATATAGCCTTCCCAGAGCCTCCAAGTCCCACCCACAGGCGGTATGGGACTAAACACTGGATGGGGTAAATGGATCTTCTCCAGGATCCATTTACCCTACTACAACTCAACATGGCGCATTACCAAATACTCTAACATATACTTCCCAGCAAAATGGGGTGGCTGAAAGAAAACACCGTCACCTCTTGGATGTTACAAGGACTCTTTTGATTCAGAGTCATACTCCTCATTCATACTGGGGAGATGCAATTCTTTGTGTTATCTTGTTAATCACATGCCCTCTTCTGTTCCGGGTGGAAAGATCCCCTTCTCGATTACGTTTCCCGAGATGGATCGCTTTTCTCTTACGCCTAGAGTTTTTAGTTCTGTGACTTTTGTTCACCAGATATCTCCTGGTCTTGACAAGCTCTCTTCTAGAGCTGTCAAATGTGTGTTTGTTGGATACTCTAAGACCCAAAAGGGCTATCGTTGCTTCGACCCGGTTCGACGGAAGTACTATGTCGGCGTTGATGTCACCTTTTATGAATCTATTATGTATTTTTCTCCTACAGGTGACAACCTCATTTCTTCTAATAATGGGGAAGAGGTCTATATGCCTTTACCTCCGATCTCCAATTTACCAGTTCCACCACAGTTACATCATTCACCCCCACCGCCACCACCTGCACCACAGTCCTCTCCACCTTCGTTCTTTCCCCAGGTCTACCAACGTCAACCTCGTGCTCTCGTGCCTCAACCAATATCTAGTACGCCCGAGGTATGTTCTGAATAATTGAGTTTGTCTAATGACAATGGTGATTTGCATAAACAATTTGAGATGCAGGATGTTGACGATACTACCCTTCTGTGAGCACTAATTATCTGAATGTTCCTATTGCTCTACGGAAGCAGAGGCGTGCATGCACTATGTATCCTCTTGCTTCCCATGTGTCACTGGATCACCTTTCTGAGGAATTTCAGAAGCTCGTTATGGGGTTTTCTGCAATGGAGATACCATACTCTTATCAGGATGCGTTGAAGAGTAGTCACTGGCGCCTTGCTATGGAGGAGGAGATGGCAGCTTTACAGTCTAGAGGTACGTGGAGTATTGTGCAGGCTCCCCCCGGTGCGTCTGTTGTTGGGAGCAAGTGGGTGTTTACCGTGAAACACCGGACTGATGGTACTGCTGATGGATATAAAGACAAGGCTGGTTGCTCGTGGGTTCACTTAAACGTATGGGGTGGACTAACAAGATACTTTTCCCTTGTTGCACGTCACTCTACGTTGCGTATTCTCATTGTTGTTGCTATGGTACGCGATTGACAGTTAGATGTAAAGAATGCTTTCTTGTATGACGATTTGCAGGAAGAAGTCTACATGCAGCAACCACCAGGGTTTGCTGATGAGGGGGAGTCTAATACGGTGTGCCGACTTCACAAGGCAATATATGGCCTCAAGCAGAGTCCAAGAGCTTGGTTTCAGAAGCTCTCAGAGTTGTTTGAACAGAATGGATTTGTCAGATCCACTACAGATCGTTCGCTTTTCATCAAGAGAACCCAGAGAGGTACGTTTATTGTTCTGGTGTATGTGGATGATATAGTTGTTACTGGCAGTGATTAACACAGTATTCAGGCAGCGAAGGATTTCCTTGGACGATAGTTCGTAACCAAGGACCTTGGTAAGCTACGTTACTTCCTTGGCTTGGAGTTTGCCCGCAGTCAACAAGGTATGGTTATGACGCAAAGGAAGTATGTCACTGATCTTCTGGATGAGACGGGTATGATAGGTTGTAGACCAGCCACTACACCGGTGGATCCCAATGCTAGACTCAATTATGATGATTCTGAAGAGATAGATAAGAGACGATATAGAGAGCTGGTAGGGAAGCTTCTATATATTACTAATACCAGGCCTGACATATCATTTGTTGTAAGCAGGGTTAGCCAGTTCATGGAGCAATCGAGACAGGTTCATATGGATGCAGTCTGTATGATTATGATATATCTGAAATATTCTCCAGGAGCAGGTCTTTTGTTCAGAAGAGATACATCACTATCGGTTACTGGATGTGCATATGCAGATTATGCTAGGTGTCCCAAATACAGGAAGTCAACCTCAGATTATACTGTGTTCGTTGGTAGCTCACTTGTTTCATGGAATAGTAAGAAACAGACGGTAGTTGCTAGATCCAGTGCTGAATCAGAATATAGGGCTATGGCCCAAGGGAACACGGAAATGATGTGGGTTAAGTCTGTTCTGACTGACCTTGCTATTGAGGTGCTTCTCCCAATGCATCTCAAATGTGATAACCAAGCAGCTCTATTCATAGCCAATAATCCAGTCTTCCATGAGAGAACAAAGCACATCGAAGTAGATTGTCATTATACCTGTGACTTGATCCAGAATGTGCTTATTTCTACCTCACATGTTGCTTCAGGAGATCAGATTGCCGACATGTTCACCAAGGCTCTTGCGAGGGGTCCCTTTCACCGTTGTTCCAAGCTGAGCATGATAGACATATATGCTCCAGCTTGAGGGGGAGTGTTGAGAGAATTCTATCTTTGGTCTTTATTTATATATTTCTAATTTGTCTGTCCTCTTTATGTAATTTTTCTCTAGAGTCTTTCTCCTATATAAGAGTACTATAGGGTTACTTGGAATACAACTTTTCTCTTTCACATTCCACATAGTACATTAGCGATTGAGATTGTCAATGATGTGTTACATCAGCCCACCACTAAGGAGATGTGGGATATCCTCACAGCCACTTATTTCCAAGCGAGGAATGATATTAAGATCCTGCGGCTACAACATGTATATTTATCATAAAGCAGATCGTACGACCCATCCTTTCTCTATACACGTCCCTGTGTGGAGTGTTTGAGAAGCTGCACAGTTTCATGCCCCTTGCATCTACTCTTGAGCAGCAGACGATATATAGGAATGCCACCATGGTCGACGTATTCCTTGCAACACTTGATCCTGAGTATGAGGCAACTCGTTCACAGATACCGGCGGATGCTACTATTTCTCCCATGGAGGAAGATTTTTATAGGCTCAGCAGGATCACATCTTCTGTCTCTAGTCAGACTTCTTCTGCGATGGCAGCCTTTCGAGGTAGATGGGACTCTTCTCAGTTTCGTAGATGTGGACCTCGTCGAAGAGGAGGCCGTATTCGTTAGCTTTACACTTATTGTCATCGCCCTGGACATACAGAGGATACATGCTACTCCAAGCATGGTTTTTCTTCATCAGCTCGTGTAGCAGAGCAAGTAGATCTTCGGGATGCTGCTTCTTCAGATCAGAGGTACGATGACCTCATTGCTCGATTGAGGGACATTTTGCCTTCGGGAATTTCCCTACCTTCTTCGCCTACTCTAGAAGGCCACTCAGATGTTGCTACTTCTATCTCTACCAATAACTCTGCCACTGCCATTACTCCGGGTAGCATTTATGCCCTTACGTCTTGTCGTGAACCTAATATTATTGAACGGATTATGGACTTTGGGCTACACATACTTGTGTGGAGACAGAGATCAACTTATAGCTTACAAACATTCCTCCAGAGCAGGGAGGACAATTGTCATTGCTGTTGGGACTCACTTCCCAGTCACCGATTAAGGGGAGTGCAGTTTGACGCCTTCGATGCACCTGTGCAGAATGTGTTGCATGCACCCGATTTTTCTATGAATTTATTGTTTATTAGTCACATTACGAAGGATTTGCATTGTAGAGCTATTTTTGATCCATCGTCTCTTGTATTTCAGGACATACTTACGGGCATGGTGATTGGCTGTGATCGTGAGCAGGGCGACCTCTATCGATTGGTCCGAACCCCCTATGTAGGTCTATCTTCTCATTCTACTGAACCGGTTTCTCCTTTCATGTGGCACCTGCGCTCTGGTCACCTTCCACTCCAGAAGATGTGTCATGTTCTACCTTAGATCTTACCTCGCTCTTCCTTCCAGTGCGAGGCTTGTCAGTTGGGAAAGCATCATTGATATGCTTTTCCTAGTCGTCAGAGTCGGAGTAGTAGCTTCATTTTTGAGTTATTTCATGTTGATATTTGGGGTCTAAGTCGTGTTCCCAATCACCAGGGACGCATGTTTTACCTAGTTGCCGTTGATTTTTCTCGTTTGTCATGGTTTTTCTTTTGAAGAATAAATCTGAAGCAGGGGACATTATCAAAACTTTTATCAATAAAGTGCAGAATATTTTTTCTTCGTCTATGAAATCTGTGAGAATTGATAATACTTAGAAATTCTCTACGCATGCTCTCTCAAAATTCTTCTCATCCGTGGTATTATTCATCAAAAATCATGTGCCTATACTTCTTAATAGAATGGTTTTGCAGAGAGAAAGCATCGCCATTTACTTGATGTTATCAGAACTCTTCTTATTCAGAGTCATGCCCCACATTCATTCTGAGGTGATGCAGTTCTTACGGTATGTTATCTTGTGAATCACATGCCCTCACCTATTATGGGTGAGAAAATTCCTTTCTATATGGCGTTTCCAGAGAGAGAATTGTTCTCTCGTGTTTTTGGCTCGGTCGCATTTGTCCATCAGTTGTCTCCAGGTCTAGACAAGCCCTCTTGTAGAGCTGTCAAATGTGTTTTTGTTGGGTACTTTAGGACACAGAAGGGATATAGATGCTATGATCCATTGCGCACTAAGTATTATGTTAGTGCTGATGTTACTTTTTTTTGAGTCGGTGATGTACTTTTCTCCTACAGGTGATAGGTTGACTTCATCAGATTCAAACGATGAAGTCTACATGCCACCTCCTCCTATTAGCTCATCACCATCCTAGTCTGTGCTGGTTATTCGAACTCAACCACCACCACCTCCTACACCTCCGTCACCTTCTCCTATACCACCACCTCTGCATGTTGTTCCACCATTTCCACATTATACACAACGACCATCTTCTTCTCATGGTCTATGCTCGTCATACAACACGTCTCATGTATGTTCTGAATACAAGGTTTTTAATGATGGATCTGTAGATGTGTCTGAGTAGGAATCTTTGCAAGAGGCTAGCACTCAATATGAGGAGATTTCCGATGACCTAGATGTTCCTATTGCCATTCGAAAGCAAAACCATACCTGGGCCACATATCCACTAGCCTCCCAGGTCTCCTTTGATTGCTTGACAGGGGATTTCAAGAAGTCTGCCGCTACACTATCTGCCGTGGCAATGCCACAAACTTACTAGGAGGCGTTCAAAGGCGGTTAGTGGCGTCTAGCTATGGAGGAGGAGATGGCTGCTTACAGTCGCGTGGTACCTGGAGCCTGGTCCTTGCTCCCAATAGGGCATCTATTATCTGCTGCAAATGGGTGTTTATAGTGAAACACACTGCATAGGGAAGCATTGATCGTTACAAGGATAGATTGGTTGCACGGGGTTTTACTCAGACGTATGGCATGGATTATCTAGATACCTTTTCACTTGTAGCTTGCTTCTCTACTCTACGAGTTCTTCTGTCAGTTGCAGTGGTACATGATTGGCCTTTATTTCAGCTTGATGTTAAAAATGCATACTTGTATGGTGATCTCTAGGAAGAAGTCTACATGTAGAAGCCTCCGGGGCTTGTTGCTAAGGGGGAGTGTCAACAGGTTTGTTGACTTCACAAGGAAATATATGCCACGAAGCAGAGCTCGAGGGCATGGTTTCAGAAGCTCTCAGATTTAATTGAAAAGCAGATGTTTAGAAGGTCAAATGCATACCATTTACTATTTGTACAGAGGACATCCGCATGTACCGTCATTATCATGGTTTATGTTGATGACATACCTATTACATGAGATGATGTACGGGGGATAAAATGGGCAAAGGAGTTTCTGGGATGTGAGTTTGTCACCAAGGATCTTGACACCCTAAGGTATTTCTTGGGGTTAGAGTTTGCCAGGAATCAACAGGGTCTTGTGATGACCCAGAGGAAGTATTCCACAGATATGCTTTTTGAGACATGCATGATTAGTTGTAGGTCTGCCGCTACTCTTTTGGATCCTATTGTGAGACTATATGATGATACATGTGAGGTAGACATGAGAAAATATAGAGGATTGGTGGGAAAACTTCTCTATGTTACTATCACTAGACCTGATACCTCCTTTGCAGTTAGTCGGGTGAGTCAGTTCATGAAGCAACCCCGACATGTACACATGGATGCTGTATATGTGATACTGCGATAGCTAAAGTCATCTCCACATGCATGATTGTTATTCGGGAAAGGAGCTAATCTTACTATTACATCATGTGCAGATGCATATATACAGGATGTCCCAAGGACAGAAAGTCCACTTCAGTGTTTGCTACATCTATTGGCGGTTCTCTTGTTTCTTGGAAGAGTAAGGAGCAAACTGTGGTTGCTAGGTCAAGTGCTGAATCTGAATATAGGGCTATGGCAAAAGCGAGCATATAGATGATGTGGGTTCGAGCATTGCTAGTAGATTTACATATAGATGCTTCTCTTCCTTTGCATTTACATGTAATAACCGGGGCGCTCTATTCATTGCTAACAACCCTTCATTTCATGAAAGAACTAAACATATTGAGGTGGACTGCCACTATGCTCATCTTTTCAGAAGTGTTTATCCAAGCTGAGCATGATTGAGATTGACACCTGTGTAGTGATATATTTATGTTTTGTGTATTGTCTCTCTATTTATCTTTACTTATGTCTATCTTATGTATAATGTGTCTACCACACAAAAGACCAAGGTTCAAATCCCACTCTTGCAGGGGTTGCACTAGGTAGTCGACGTCTAGTGTAAAAAATAATCGAATCTTTCAACATGGATTTGAGTATGAATCCATGTAACCGACCCTACTTATAAGGCTTAGTACATTTATGTCTATCTTATGTAATTTACCCATACGTCTCTCTTCTATATGAGAAAGCCTAGGGTTCTCGAGAATGGTAACTTTTCATTCTATTATCCAAAACTATTGTAACAGTTGAGAGAGATTGAATAGAAGAATCAACCCTTAGTGGCGTTCTCCCGTGGTTTCATCCCACTCCTTATGTAGTAGGGTTCCACATAAAAATCCCGATGTTCTTCCACTGTTTTTGTTCTGTCTCTGATACGATTCTGCATTATCGTTTTCTACACAGTATTAGAGCGAATTTGATTATCGAGGACTTACTTTATTTTCGTGATTTGTTCGAGGTTCGATTCTTCGAAACTATTATGAAGATTTAAAGTTATGAGGATTCATGTTCAAGATCTGCTCTAAGTTCTTGACCACACATTCCAACAAGATCATCAAGAGCATGTACGATTTTAGATTGAAGATTATTAGTATTATTCATGTTTGTGATTAGTTCAAGATCAAGTTCTAGGGTTTCTTTTGAATCCCTAATTCTACGTCGATGCCAACAATTATCGGGAAACACATGCGATTGGTTTGATTTTGAGATTGAAAGGCATCAAGTATCTTGTTCAAGATTTTGTGATACAATAATGTAGCGAATTTAGGGTTCTTTATGAAAACCCTAAAACCTGCAACCATACTCATGTTTTTCAAATGCAAACTGCATGTTCCAGGAAATCCGCAGATGCTAAGAAAGACATTGTAGCATCATCACATGTGATGTTGGGTTTCCATGTGAAAGTCTAGATTGGCGTGCACACACCTACTGTACACCATCTTCAAGGCGATCTCCGGATCGATGGGTTCCAATGTGAGAACCCAAAGAAGAACAAGAGGAAGAAGAAGAAGGTGATGGTTGTTCATTTGTGATGGGTTCATCCCCATCAAGTGCTCTAAGACATCACCATCGTCAACGTCAATATGATTGACTGCAACGACATGAGACCCTATTTCTATAGCGATCAACTCCGCTTCCAACGCTGCAATTTCCAATTAAAGAAGAAGATTAGGAGATGTCAAGCACCCAATTCATCTCCGTGATCAACACATTATATCTCCAACAGCTAGGATTCTATTCTATCTTTCCATGTGATCTTTGCGCATGATCTCTCGTGTGCGTGCATCCCACTCGCACAAGCAGCAATACCAAATTTCCCTTGCATCGCTGGAAACCACCACAGGAGTCTGCCATGATGAGTTGTTTGGGAACCATATTTTAAAGAAGAGGCGATGGACTCACATCAGAAGGTGCCACTCCAGTACGTGTTCGCCACCAATCTTTGGGCTACCAACTCTAGCCCTATTCATATGTAGAGCACCCCTCCTCGTGACATCAAATCCCCAGGTCACGGCCCACCTCGCTCCGGGCGATTCCAACGAAGTGTGGTGCTCCAAGCTGCACCCATCATTAGGCACCTTGCGAAGAAAACAACCTCCATGTCTTTTCTCTCAAGGAGCATCCGCGTTCGCCTCGTCGCCCAGCCGCGGATCTTGAAAGAAGAAGAGGGAGGCGACACATCTCCCTTCTTCGGTTCTTGGAGTGGTACCCATCCAAGTGCAAGCGGTGGTACTATCTTGCGTGCCACCTCACACAAGCCCTCGTCGAAGGCTATACCCCTAGATATCTCCCAACGATGTTGTTCCTTCGACGCTCGCCGCTATACTTTCACCTGGCCCCCTCCAAGCAGCGGAGGCATCTGTAGTTGGTGTCTAAGGAGGGTTTCCCCCGATGGTAACCCTAATTTTAATTCGGATGAAGATTTAAAGGGGGTGCTTGTCTCTTATATTGGGCTGCTCTAGGCCCAATTGGGTTGAAATCTGCTGCAAATATTTAAAAAAAAGGGAAAAAGGAGATCATATTAGGCCCCATGTTGAGAAGTTTGGCCCCAATTTGGGTCGTGATCTCACAAAAAGGAAATTATTTTTTGGAAAAGATGCGTACATTAAAAAGAAAAAAATCGTACGTGGAAAAAAGTAGACGGCTAAAAAATATAATCGAAAAAATTGATTTGAGAAAAAAAGTCGAGAAAAATGGAGATTAGCTTATGTGATTTTTTGTTTTCCCCCATATTCAAGTCTTCTTCCAACTTGGTGGATGTCATCTATTCTGACCAATATGGGAGAATAGGGGAGTATTATGTAGAGTTCTATAGGACATTCACTTTTTAGTTTAGATCCAGACACCTAGACTTCAGACTCTATCAATTTGATGCGCACATGTATGCGATCATTATTTGAGAGGTCCCCATCTTTGATCTAGACTCAGGGTTTTCATGTGACCCTCATGGATTCCAGAGTAGAGATCCCATTCTCTGGACCTTTGTGGGTTTAGGGTTTTCATGTGGTTTCATAGGAACTCCAGAGTAGAGTTCCCGTTCTCTGAGCCAATATGAGATAGACCCAATTCTTGGACGAGGAGTCTCAGTTCAGATTCCATTCTCCAGCAACTGTGTAATCCAACGAAGATGTTTCCACGACTTTTCTAGTTTGACCCATAAGATAAATGGAACAGTTGTTGGCCAGAGTTCTCCAAATGGAGACTCATTCCAGTTTCAATGACTTTGACAGGCGTAATACATAACACACATTCTCCGACAATGAGACCCGATTCAGTTCAACTCTAGCCCATCACTTCCTCTTCTTTAACACATGAAAAGCAACGTCTTCAATAGGCAACCGATAGAGTATGCGTTGAATTGATATTATCCATAGTATATTGTATTGAGAGCAAGCGTTTTCTTTCTGTTTGTCCAAGCTAAGCATTGCATGTGCTAGCTTGAGGGAGAGTGTTAGAGTATGTGTCATCTCATATATAGGTCCAATTACCGCATCCACTGGATCTACTACGAGTGGGACTTGGTCTTACTAGTGAGGCTATACAAGAAGCCCTACACCCATTGTAACAATTGAGAGAGAAAACGAATAAAAGAATCAGCCCTTAATGACATTCTCTCATGGTTTCATCCACTCCTTATGGAGCAGGGTTTCATGTAAAAACCCTAGTGTTCCTCCACTATTCTTTATTCTTTATCTTTGACACGCTTCTGCATTATTGTTTTCTACAATCTCTGATTATAAGCGTTGGTTGGTGCATATGGGCGGGGTGGTAGCGCTCGCGGCAGATTCTTTATCCCGAAATGAAGGCCTTGACTTGAAATGTCAGGGGTCTGGGTGGCCTGGAGAAGAGGCAACCGGTTGGAGATCTGCTACAGGAATGGAGGTGTGATATTGTTGTACTGCAAGAAACAAAACTAGCCGCTTGTTCATATGCTATGTGGAGTTCCATGGGGGCTAATAGCTCTCAGATTTTAGAACTGTTTATGCATATGCAATATGGGGACCATCATAGTGTGGAAGAATTCACTATTTGTTTTTGTCATTGAACACAAGAGAGACATGTTCAGTCAATCATCCTCCGCTGTTAGAAATATGAAATATAGACAAAAGCATAATCAGAGATAAAGAAATAAAAATATGAAGAACATCAAGATTTTTACAGTTGATAGGAAAAGGCAGAGGGTCAGTGGGCTTATTTGGAAGCTAGATTTCTCGAACATGACTAGGACCCCAGATATCAAAATAAAACAACTCAAACAACTTACTACTGTGACGACTCTAACGACTCGGAAAAGAAGAATGATGGTGCTTCCCAAGCTAACATGCCTCACACTCCAAGGTAGTACGAGTATAGATCTAAGGGAAAACATGACACAGCTTCTGCAGAGGAAGGTGTCCAAAGCGAAGATGCCACATGAAAAGAGAAATAGATCCTGGTGAAATAGTAGCAACACTAGCACACAGAGGTTGGACTTGTCTGTAAAGCCCTCTCTGTTCACGACCATATCCAATCACCCTGTCCGTAAGTATGTCTTGAAACACAAGAGAAGAGGGATCAAATATGGCATGACAATATAAATATGTCTTGAAACACAAGAGAAGAGGGATCAAATATGGCACGACAATATAAATCTTTTATAATTGTTGGGAAACGTGAATAAGTTGTTTATTCCATAGCCCTAGGCTCTCTTATATAGGAGAGTAGCCTATGGGTAAATTACATAAAGAGAATAACAAGAAAATAAAAATAGCAAAGAGACACAATAACTCAATATGCGTCAACACTCCCCCTCAAGATGGAGCATAGATGTCAATCATGCTCAGCTTGGAAGCACACTTCTGAAATGGGCCTCGTAACAATGCCTTGGTGAATATATCTGCAGTCTGGTTCTCTGAAGTAACATGGGATGTGGCAATGAATCCTTTCTGAATCATATCACGTATGAAGTGACAATCCACCTCAATATGCTTGGTCCGTTCATGGAATGCAGGATTGTTTGCAATGAACAAAGCAGCCTGATTATCACACTCCAAGTTCATAGGAAGTGGTATATCTAAGCATAAATCTGTCAGCACCGCTTTCACCCACATCATCTCTGTAGTAGCCTGGGCCATAGCCCTATATTCGGATTCAGCACTGGATCTAGCTACCACAGTTTGCTTCTTGCTCCTCCATGAGACTAGGGCATCTCCAACATAGACGGCATACCCTGAGGTGGACTTTCTATCCTTAGGACATCCTGCATAGTCTGCATCTGCGCATGCTGAGACAGAAATCCCCTTTCCTTTCTTGAATAGCAGACCTTTACCTGGAGAAGATTTGAGATATCTAAGTATCATGTGTATTGCATCCATATGCACCTGGCGTGGCTGCTCCATGAACTGGCTCACACGGCTCACTGCAAATAATATATCTGGCCTAGTGATCGTGACATATAACAATTTGCCTACCAGTTCTCTATATCTTCTCCTGTCAACCTCCTCTGTGTCATCATCATACAGCTTCATGCTAGGGTCCATTGGTGCCGTAGCAGGTCAACACCCTAGCATACCTGTCTCACTCAGTAGATCTGTGACATACTTCCTCTGTGACATGACTAATCCATACGGATTTCTGGCAAACTCCAGCCCCAGAAAATATCTAAGGACTCCCAGATCCTTGGTGACAAACTCGGTCCCCAACCTTTCCTTTGCCTGCTTAATGCCCTGGTCATCATCACCTGTAATCAAGATATCGTCAACATAAACCTTGATTACAACAATACCTCTTGCCGTCTTCTGTACAAACAAGGAATGATCAGCATTTGAGCGTTTGTATCCTTGTTTCTCAAAGAGGTCTGACAGCTTCTGGAACCATGCTCTGGGGCTCTGCTTAAGGCCATAGATAGCCTTATGTAATCTGCAAACCTTGGAACACTCCCCCTCAACAGCAAAACCTGGTGGCTGTTGCATGTAGACTTCCTCCTGCAGGTCGCCATACAGAAAGGCATTCTTCACATCCAGTTGATAGAGTGGCCAGTCTCTAGTAACTGCAACTGATAAGAGGATCCGCAGAGTGGAATGACGAGCCACCGGGGAGAACGTGTCAAGGTAATCTACCCCATATGTCTGTGTAAATCCCCTCGCAACTAGGCGTGCCTTGTACCTGTCAATGGAGCCATCTGCATTATGTTTCACTGTAAACACCCACTTGCAACTCACCGGGTTGACAGCTGGAGGTATAGTAACCAAGCTCCATGTTCCTCTAGACTGAAGTGCCGCCATCTCTTCCTCCATTGCTAGCGGCCATCGAGAATCCTGCAAAGCCTCATGGTGGTTCCGTGGAATATCTGTAGTTGAAAGTGCCAATGCAAACGTCTTGAATGGTCCAGATAGCCTCTCAAACGACACCACTGCTGATACTGGATACTTGGCACAGCTTCTCTTCGGCTTGCGTAGAGCGATTGGAACATCTAGATCCTCTGTTGTATCACCATGCTCCTGTAGTGCATCCTGCTGAGAAATGTCGTCAGATCCATCAACATTAATATGTTCATTACATACCATAGGCGAGCTAGTTGACTGGTCAGGACCATGAGCTTGATTCGGCCTCCGGGTGTAATGGAATGGTAACGGGGATACTAGTGATGACGGTGGTGGTGGCGGTGGTGGTTGAGATGTTGGTGGCGGTTGTGATGTTGGTGGTGCCATGAATACAGTATCAGGGGATATAGGTGGTGGCTGCATGTTCCCGGAATCTGAGAAATACATGATGGATTCAAAGAATGTAACATCTGCACTGATCATATATCGCCGACGCACATGGTCAAACACTTGTACCCCTTTTGAGTTCTGGAGTACCCCACAAAGACACACTTGACAGCCCTAGGAGAGAGCTTGTCAGAATCGGGCGACAACTGATGGACAAATGCGACTGACCCAAACACACGAGGGGTAAGAGTGAACAGATCCTTGTCAGGATAAATAAGTGAGAAAGGAACCTGTTCATTCAAGACAGACGAGGGCATACGATTTATAAGATAACATGCAGTAAGGACTGCATCACCCCAGTAGGAATACGGAACATGACTCTGAATGAGAAGTGACCTTGTGACATCAAGTAGGTGACGGTGTTTTCTTTCTGCAACCCCATTTTGTTGAGACGTATGGGCGCAGGATGTTTGGTGAACAATTCCTTTAGAGGAGTAGTAGTTGGCTAGATTGTTGGTGCACAACTCTAAGGCATTGTCACTTCTCATAATTTTGACAGTTGTGGAAAAAACATTCTGAATCTCATTTAGAAATTGAATAATAATATTTCCAGCTTCAGACTTATTTTTCATTAGAAATACCCATGATGCTCTAGAGAAATCATCCACAAATACAATATAAAACCTGTGCCCCTGATGATCGGGAACACGACTTGGACCCCAGACATCGACATGAAACAACTCAAACTTGGAGTTACTACTCCGACCCTGACTACTGGGAAAGGATAACCTGTGATGTTTTCCCAACTGACACGCCTCACACTGGATAGGTGTGTGAGAAAGACTATAAGGTAAGACAAGACGCAACTTCTGAAGCAGTAGATGACCAAAACGCAGATGCCACAGGAGAGAAGATACTTGTTCTGCGGGAGAAGCTGTGATTCCGACAAACGGGGTCTGGTTCAGACGATAAAGGCCTCCTTGCTCATAGCCATGACCAATCACGTTGCCTGTACGGATGTCCTCAAAAATCAATGAAGATGAATAAAAAATAGCTCGACAATGGAGATCCTTCGTAATCTGACTAATTGACAACAGATTCATAGAAAAATGCGGTGCATGTAAAACATTCTTGAGCTGCATAGAAGACGTCAATCTGATCTCCCCCTGACCTGTGATAGGAGAATGCGTGCCATTGGCAATAACTACTGTCCGTCCTGGAGGAATCTGGGTGTATCCTGTAAGTAGGCTCTGGTCGCCACATAGATGATGTGTAGCGCCGGAGTCCATGATCCATGGCAGTATATCAGATCTACTACTGTGGAGTGCAAGTGGACTACCTGAAGTACTAGTAGAGGCTGAGGCGGAAGCAGCAGTATCAGTATGGTTCTCTGCAGTCGATGCTGGACCAGATGGTGGAATAATGCCCCTGAGACGGGCAACTAGGTCATCAAATCGTTGATCCAGTGTAGCAGCAGACGGGGGCTCTATCTGCTCAGCTGCTCGTGCGGATGCAGGAAATCCATGCTTTGAGTAGCATGTATCTTCAGTATGTCCGACTCGGTGACAATATGAGCATGTTGGCCTAGCGCGGCCACCCCTTCCACAGGGAGTACGTCCACGGCCCTGTTGATGAAAACCACGGCCTCTATTGGCCGCCATGGCTAAGGGATTCTGACTCGCAGCTGCTGAAGGTACTGTGATCCTGCTCAATCTGTGAAAAGCTTCCTCCATGGGAGGAATAGTCGAGTCCGCCAAAATCTGTGAACGTGCTGCCTCATACTCTGGATCGAGTGCAGCGAGAAACACACCCACCATCGTCGCATTCCTGTATGTCTTCTGCTGTTCTGGCGTGGCGGTAAGAGGCATAAAGCTATAAAGCTTCTCAAACATTCCTCTCAAAGATGTATAGAGAGAATGTAACAGGCGACCGTTCTGCTTTATTGTGAATATATCATGTTGTAGTTGCAGGACCTTCGTCTCATTCTTCGCCTGAGAATATGTCGCTGCCAGGATATCCCACATGTCTTTGGCTGTGGGTTGATGTAGAATGTCATTGGCGATTTCAATAGCCAATGTGCCAGATAGCCACACCTTTGCATATGCGTCGTCGGCCTCCCATGAGGTATGAACTCCAGTCTTGTCTGCAGGCTCGGGCTCTGTGAGAATATGCTTCTTGCCTGTGGACTTCATCATACTCATGAACTGCATTGCCCACAGTTCATAGTTCGTACCATCCATCTTGACGATGGGCGCTGGACCACGAAATGCGCCCATAGATGGGATATCTGCTTTGCTTTCTGACATACTGGAGACGGAAGACTGGAGCGAATGACAGTAGATAATATTTGTCTACAATGACATAGACGGGATTAGTTGCATGTGTAGACCTCAAGCAACTATCCCCATGGATCTGCGCGCGCTACGATCCGCATGCGCACAGAATTTACACGCAATATGTAACCCTCACGCGCTGGAGATGATGCGCGCGCTTGGAGATGACGCGCGCTACTACTTTCTGTTGCGCGGTATCTCGTGCCCTAGTGCAGCAGATGCCGCAGATGCAGATGGCGCAGCAGCAGATGCCGCAGATGATGCAGCAGCGCACAGCACGGAAGGATGTCGCTCAGCGTGGGATGCGCTGTGAGCGGGAGGCGCGGGATGCGCTACTGCTTCCTGTGCGCCAGATGCGCGAGAAGCGCAAGGTGCGCGAGAGGCTTAGGCACCGGATGCGCAAGGTGCGCACGATGCACAGGAGGTGCCCTAGACCACCGCAGATCGGAGAAGAAGAGCCTGGCGGCGTCGAGAGAGAGGGAGAGAAGAGAGAGAGCCGGCGGGTGGGGATGGGGTAGGTTTAGGGTTTCGAGAACTCCGGCCTAGGACCGTCGCTCTGATACCATGTTGGGAAACGTGAATAAGTTGTTTATTCCATAGCCCTAGGCTCTCTTATATAGGAGAGTAGCCTATGGGTAAATTACATAAAGAGAATAACAAGAAAATAAAAATAGCAAAGAGACACAATAACTCAATATGCGTCAACAATAATTTTACTAATGAACAAAAGATTCATCTGAAATGCGGGAGGAGACATTCTGCAGACACATCGACGGAGCTAGCACAATCTCCCCCCGACCAACAATTTGTAGATGCACCCCATTAACAATCACCACTAGGGATAGACCTATAAGAATTGAGCTGTGCTCGATCGCCACACATATGATGAGATGCTCCAGAGTTCATGATCCAATCAGTCAAATCTGAACTGATACTGCTGGTAAGCAAGGTTCAGGAAAGCGGTATGCATATGTGTTCGGATAGGTCATTGAATAACGCTTAAGCGGTATGCGGGGGCATATGCGGGGTATATGCGGTTCTATGTGGTATCCTATTTTTTTATTTAAAAATAAATAAATATATACAAAAGTGACTCCAACATAATTAAATTTATGTATAATTGTGGTCCAAGAGAAGATCTAAGAAAAATAACTTTCATATAGAGTTCAAAACAATCTCTATCAATCAAATATCAATACTTCAATAGAACGGTTAGCACACAAAATAATTGACAACAATTAACAAAATAGAAAAGTTAGCACACAAAATGCCTCTATTGTTGAATATAATGTCATTTATCTCTATCGTTTTATAACTGATCCTCCATCAAAAATACCAATTTTTACATATAATATATTGCATTCATAATAATTATTAGTTGACTAAATTAGTTTGCTAAATTATTGGTACATCATTCTTTTTCTTCCTCACGTGTTTACTCCAATCTCGCAGTACAACTATTTTGATGATGGATTTAAATTGTCATGGAATGCTTGGTTGGCATACATGTAAAAGCATGGAAAAACATGGCACAAATAACACAATAAAAATGTGGCACGAATTAAAAAAAATTGTGTATGCGTCCGCACCGCCCGCATATACGGCCTGCATAAATGCACAGGACACAGAGTGGGGGCTTCATGAAAGTGATGTGCTGAAGGCATCACATACGCATATGCGGCCACACGGGCCGCTTCCGTGAACACTGCTGGTAAGTGCATAAGTAATACTTAACGAGCTCGAAGAAGCTATGGCAGCAGTTGCGGCGTTTGAAGAACGTACCGCCGGCTGAAGTGGTTGGAGTAATCATTATCTCTCTTAGTCTGGAAACAATATCATCAAACCGGGCATCATGAGAAGGAGCTGATGTAGGCTCTTTCTTTTCAGAAACACGAGAGGACACATGATACCCATGCTTCAGATAACATGTCTCCTCTGAATGACTTGAACTGTAGCATTGTGAGCATGGACCACGCTGACATCCTCCTGCTCGATCATAGGGTCCGCACCCGCAAAACTGTGAAGTACCCCCTCTGCTACGAGAGGCTGCCATAGCAAAGGGCGTCTAGGCCATGGTAGAAGATGGAGTGATCCTACTCAGCCTTTTGTAGATCTCCTCTATTGGAGGTATCGTCTCTCTAATTAGTAGTTGAGTACGTGTTGTATCGTACTCAGAGTCAAGGGATAACATAAATACTCCTGTCATAGTGGCGTTCCTGTATGCCTGTTGCTACTCAGTGCTAGTAGTAATAGGCATAAAGATATGCAGACGCTCAAACATGCCTCTAAGATGCGATAAGTGGGCATGGAGAGGTCAACCATTCTGCTTGGTCGAAAAGATATCATACTGCAATAGTAGAATCTTGTTCTCATTCTTCGCCTGTCCATATGTGTCTGCTAAGATGTACCATATAGCCTTCGCTGCGGGTTGATTGATGATGTCGTTGGCAATCTCTGTGGTGAGCGTCCCAGAGAGTCAAATCCGCGCATAGGCATCATCTTCCTTCCAAGAAGCATTAGCCCTAGTCTTGTCCATCGGCCCTGAATTCGTCAGGATGTACTCCTTGTTATAGCACTGCATAAGGGTGTGAAACTACATGGACCACAACTCATAGTTGGTCCCATCCATCTTCACGATGGGAGACAGGCCCTTGAAGGAACCGAACGATGAAAAAACATCACCCTTGTTCTCTGAATGGTTAAAAAATCGTCGACAATACGTAACAAAACTGAGTAGACTACTCTGTGCGAGTCTACACAATCATATAGACGCTCATACAACCATCATCGTCAATCCTTGTTGTTGTCTAGGGTCAGAAGACGTGATTTATAGGTTCAAAATCACGAAATCTGAACAAAGTCAAATCGTATAGGCCTGCAGAAACTGTCGAACTGCAGCCCACATAATGTAGGACGACCTACAAAGCGATGACGAGCAACATGGCCGTGAGGAGGGAACCGACAGCTGGGGAGGTCGGTTCGGTAGGCTGTGACGGCCTGCTGAGCGGCGACCTGATGTGCAGAGTCCCACTGGAGGCTGCGACATCCTGTTGGGCTGTCGGCCGTGGAGAGAGGGGCTGCCGGCAGCTAGGCGGCGTGCGAGGGGGGGGGTAGGGTTAAGGTTGGTGGGATATGGAAACCCTGGTCTAGGACCGTTGCTTTTATACCATGTTGGGAGAAAAGAGTTGCTTATTCATGAAGAGACCCTAGGACTCGTTTATATAGGAGAAAAGACCCGGGTTAATTACGTAAGAGGTATACAAAGAAAATAGAAATAAGAAATGAATATAAAGAGAAAAATATCTCAACATGGGATATTCCAAAAATCAAAAGAGATACCGTTGTCTTGATCATGTTCGACGAAAACATTATGTTAGTGTGGATGTCACTTTTTTTGAGTCTATTATGTTTTTCTCTCTTACAAGTGATAGGTTGTCTCTTTGAATTCTGGAGAAAAGGTATACATGCCTCTACCTACGGTTTCTTCTACCAAACCTCCCACTCCATCTCATGTTCCATCGATCCCTCTATCTCCACCACTTTCACCATCATCAACACTATCTCTTCCTTTACCACCTCCACCGACAACCTTTATCTTTTTGCTACGGGTTTACACTCACTGACCTCGTGCTCATGAGCCTCTTCCACCATCCAACACGTCCCATATATGTTTTGAGTACTTAGTTTCTACTGATGGCACCGGTGATTTTCATTTAGAGCAGGATGAGCAGGTGTATATAAATGTTCCTGCCTTAGTCGCTAGGGAGACTGAGGACCTTGACGTGCCCATTGCTTTACGAAAGCTACATGTGCTAAGTGCCGTCTTGCTTCTCATGTTTATCTTGCACGTCTCTCAGAGGAGCCTCAGAGGTTCATTGTAGGACTATATGCGGTTGACATACCACATGCATATCAAGAGGCGTTACAGATTAGTCAGTGGCTCCTTTCTATGGGAGAAGAGATGACTGCGTTACAATCTCATGGCAAGTGGAGTGTTGTCCCTGCTCCACCTGGTGTATTTGTTGTAGGGAGCAAGTGGGTGTTTACGATGAAACACCTTGTAGATAGTAGTGTAGATAGATACAAGGCCATACTTGTTGCTCGTGGGTTCACACAAACATATGGAATGGACTATCAGGATACGTTTTCTCATGTAGATAGGCAATCTGCATTGAGGATTCTTTTTTTGTTGCAGTCGTACGTGATTGGCCTCTCTTTCAGCTGGATGTCAAGAATGCATTCTTCTATGGTGACTTGTAGGAGGAAGTTTACATGCAGCAACCACCAGATTTGGCTGTTGAGGGGGAGTCTCATATGGTTTGTAGGCTTTGCAAGGTTATTTACGGTCTTAAGCAGAGTCTGAGGGCTTGGTTCCATAAGCTCTCTAAGTTGATTGAGCAGCAGGGATTTGTCCGATCAACTACAGATCACTCTCTTTTGGTTTAGAGATTTAGAAAGGCACTATTGCTATTTTGGTTATGTGGATGACATCATTGTTACAAGGGATAATAAGAGGGGTATTCATGCAGCTAAGTATTTCCTTGGACAACAATTTGTGACCAAGGACCTTGGCAATCTTAGTTATTTTCTTGGTATTGAATTTGCAAGGAACCAACATGACATGGTGATGACACAAAGGAAGTATGCTATTGATCTCCTAGCTGAGACATGCATGACAGGATGTAGGCCTGCTACTACTCCTATGTATCCGAGTATGAAACTCTATGATGATGACACTGAGGTTGATAAGAGACAATATAGAGAGCTTGTAGGGAAGCTTTTATATGTCACCATTACCAAACCTGATATATCTTTTGCAACGAGCAGAGTTAGTCAGTTTATGGAGTATCTCAAGCAGGTACATATGGATGTAGTTCACTTCATTTTGAGATATTTAAAGATTTCTTCAGGTGCAAGACTCTTGTTCAGTTGAGACATCCCTTGCATTTACAACATGTGTTGATGCAGATTACGCAGGATGCTCCAAAGGCAGGAAGTTGACCTCAGGCTTTGCTGTCTTGGAGTTCACTTGTTTCTTGAAAGAGTAAGAAACAGACGGTTGTTGCTAGATCTAGTGCCCAATCGGAATATAGAGCCATGTCACAAGGAAACATACAGATGATGCAGGTTAGATCCGTCCTGACTGACCTGACTATTGAAGTGCCACTTCTTATGCACCTTGTTGGAGTATTTGGTTGTGTGCCACCTGAGTTGTAGATGGGTAAATGGATCACTCCAGGATCCATTTACCTCATCCCAGTGTGTAGTTTCACATCTACCAGTGGTGGGACTTGGAGGCTCTGTGGAGGAAAGATAAGGAGCCCCCGACCTCCTATATCTATGGAGAAAGTTCAATGAATAAATCAACCCTTTGAGGCGTTCTCCCGTGATTTCATCCTGCTCCTTAGGGAGTAGAGTTCCACGTAAAAATCTTGTTTTTCCATGCTTCATATTTCTGTTCTTATTGTATGTTTGTCATTCCGCTTCCGTATTCCTTTTTTTTAACATGGTATCAGAACGGGCCGTTCTTGGTCGATTTTGAAGTTTGTTCTTGAAGATTTTTTTGTTCAAAATTGTACCAAGTTCAGTTTCAATTTTAGGGTTTTCATGAAACCCTAGATTTCAAAACATGATTCGTGTCATGATTGAGGATTCTGCAAAATCATCAAGTTTCAATTTTTCTGAAACCCTAGTTTTCAGATCAGATCTGTTCTAATGTCCTGGAGATCTTCTCTTGCACACTCCAGATCCAGGTCTGGTGGCTTACACGATCATCCTCTTCCAGGAGGTTGGCTCTCCCCATCAGGAGCCCTAAAGGAAGAAGGCGGCAACGCTTCGACATCACGGGCAACGCCGTCAGGTGCAGCTTCTGCACAAACCTCCACATCACCATCGCATGTTCCTCCAGGTGATGCCCTCACGGAGACCCACCTTCATCTTCCAGTTCGATCCAGGGAGATCTCTTTCGAAACTCCAGTGTTCTCATGAACATCAGTCTGCATGATGGAATAATATGATCAATTAACATCATCGAGATGCCCAGGCAGTGGCCTCTTCCATGCCGATCGAGTCCAAGCCTGATGATGGCCTCCATCATGTGTTCCAGGCGCAAGCACTGCGCCTCGCCTCCAGGTGGCCTCTCCACTCGCATCTTCCTCCGTCGCGTGAACTCCTGGCGCGACGACTCCCAAGCAGCGACATCGTTCCTCTATTGGCGACTTCTTTCCTCTATCTCCTGGCGACACAAGCTGCATGGCTGACCATGTGACGTAATATGGTGTAACGATTGGTTATGACTGGCTGGACATTTCTATTCCTTTTCTCTGATATGCATACGATGACATATTGTTTATTGAAGGTGGGTGTGATAAGGCAAGGGGGATGGATTTGACCTTGGAGTTCTTTAGTGAACTCTCTAACCTTAACCTCAACTGAAGCAAATCAATAGTAGTCCCTTTTGGCATGTCAGAAAAAGAGGCTTTAACATGTATAGAGGAATTAGAGAGAGAGAGAGAGTGAGAGAGAGCGTGGCTCGTTACCAATCAGATATCTTGGTCTACCCTTGATTTGTTGCAAACTTAGATACGTCGATTGGCTCCTTATTATTGAGAAGATGGAAAAAGCTGTTTGAATGGAAGGTGTCTATCCCCTCTAGAAGTGGTAGATTCGTGCTCATGAAGGATGTTCTATTGGAGAATCCTGTTGTTGAACAGGGAAATCCAAGGGTTTAATTTAATTCAATTATCAAGTGTCGATGCAACCCTAATTGTCCCTAAACAAAAATTTTATTTCACTCTCAAACCGAAAATAAATCAATCAGATGTAAGCAAGAGAAATTTTGCTATTTATTTACTTGTATAGCGTAAAGGATCGAACTCAAGTGGGCGATGAAAAACATGAGGGTTATTTAAATCAATGAATAATCAAAGAAATAAAAGAGGAGTCTCTTCAAGTAATACTTGGTTTTTGTGGATTTTTTAATTTTTTTTATTTTTTAATGGTTTTCTAATTTGTGTATTTTTATTTTTCAATTTGAAAATGTTTTAAGATTTTTAATAAAAGAAAACAAAGAAGGAAAAAAAATAAAAAAGAAAGACAAACGTTGTTTTTTATTTTTTAATATTGTAAAAATATACAGAAAACTCAAATAAAATTATTTTTGGGGTTTTGATATTTTTCTACTATTTTTGTGATTTTTCGAGAATTTTAAATTTTTAAAAATTTCAAATTAATTAAAAACAGGAAATCAAATACATAGAAAATGCAACAATTGTTTTTGGATTTTTAAATATAAGTAAAATAAAAAATGGAGAAAATAAGCATTAATAGAAAGATTATTTTTCAAAGAATCCAGAAAGGTTTTTTATTCAAAATTTGGAATTTCAATGATTTTCTATGAATATTTAGTGTTTTTAATGTTTTACTATTTTTTTAGTTTTTATGAGGAATTTGAAGATGAAATTTGGCTAGAAATTTAAACAATTCAACTCAAGCAATTGAAAAATTTTATGGAATTTTTGGAAAGGTTTTATATAATTTCTATTAATCTTTTAATATAATCAAGGAAAATTTTTGTGGTTTTTAAATTATTGAAAATAATGGAAATAATTAATGAGCCAAACAAAAATTAGGGATGAGAGAAGATCAACAGGTACTTATAAGAATTTTCATGGTATTTTTTATTATGATTAACTAATTAATTGAAGCTATTAATAAATAAATAAATAAATTAAAAGACTGACTCACAGGGTTATAACTGCAAACAAGTTTTTTTAATGGACCAAACAAATAAAAAAATAAAGAAATCTGAGGGCCAAGATGCGCTTTACCCAACTGGGGTGCTTACTGGTGCACATGAGATGCGCTGGCACAAACCCCAGTGGGAATAATTTAATTCCAAGGGCCTATCTATAACGACAAGTATAACATGTTCTATTGTAATTATTCAAAAATCTCACGTGCTTAAATAATGCAAACGTAATGGGTTTACATGCAAATGTTCTAACCGCCAAAGTCAAATACGTGTCCCCTGAGGGATTTATTCACATAACAAAAAAACGGACTAAAGATGCAATGTGGTCACCGTTCACGTGCGAAACTCGTGTTGATCTGTCGGTGCTGCTTTGATCTGGGATATGAGATCTACGACTGAAATTTGGGCACACACGGATGATAGAGATACGAACTGGAGGACTTCGTTCTTGATATGATGGTGCTGAACTTGTCCGGAGGAACTCGGATGAATGTCTCCACCGGTGACTTTCAATTGGCCTGAACTGAGTAGATTTTGGTTGAGGGTAGCTTCTGAAAGGATGTATCCGATACTGCGGTGTTCCTCCTTGAAGCTGATGGTTCAATGAAGCGTGAAGGGCATCAGATGATAATCTGGAGTTTCGAATGGTTGGCGGCTTCAGGCAAGCTCCGGATCCTTATTCTGAGCTCCAAAGAGATTCTAAGCACCTGCAAATAAATCCTCTGCTCGGAGGCGATACTCTTGTCTTCTTATTAGCATCAAAAGCAAGGAAAATGGTGAAGAATGAGGATCTCCGGCGAGGGAAGAAGGGAAGGAGTTCAGATCCATATCTCGACTGAATTTGGAGGGGTCAGGTGTAAAAGGAAGACCGAGAATGTAATTGTGAGTGTGAAGGTCAGGTCGGGTATGAAGATAGGTGATCGGAGTAGCTCCGATCATGCAGATCGGAGCTCGAGGATAAAGGTCTAATCTACGCTAGAAACAAGAAATAAAAAGCGAAATTAAAGACAAATCGAATGCAACTCTACCTAGGATTACCTGCGGTGGACTCACGGCGGAGCTCTGGCGAGTAGATGGATCTCGATCCTCATGGATGCCTCGCACTCCCGATTGTGGGAATTAAAGCCCTGCACTGCTCGATCTACCATGCTCAGCTCGAGTGAGAAAACCTCATGGAAACGGATCAACTGGCACGAGGAATGATGTGGATCTGTAAATAGGCGCGAGTTCAGTGAGTTTTGGAATTCAAAATGCATGCGAATCGAGGCATGAAAGGCAGAATTGATTGTTAGGCGATGAAGTTGGTTGATTAGGCTGGAAGATCAAAGAAGAATGCGGAGGCATTTAGTATCTGGAATGGTTGGAAAAAATAGAGAAGTAGAGCCGACTAGCGGATGACGCAGGTTGGTTGGATGATTGAGGAGTTGACCCGGATCAAAAGACCCATGCTCAACCAATCGGAATGCGCCTTCACTGTAAAACAAACCTGTAAAACGACAAAAAGATGGAAAATGTCAAATTAATTAAAATCGAAAATGAATTCAAATAAAAAGGTTTTGAACATAAAAATGTTAGCAATTAAATTAGCTTATTTACGGTGATTTTTAATAATTTAAATAAATTATATAGGTAAAAGTAAATAAACCATTTTATTCATAGCCTATATATACAATATTTGGATTTTAATACATTATTTTTACAAATATACTAATAATTTTCTAATTTATTATTTTACAATATCTTACCAAGTTTTCAAAAATATTTTTATTAGATTTTTAGGAATTGATTTATTAGGTCAAATAAATAGTGATAATTACAATATTTATAGTGGTATATGTACAATATTTACAATAGTTTATTTTTAGTTCTTTTTGGTTTTGTGATTTTTATTTGTAGTTTATATAAGTCAAATACAATATATATATATAAATAGTTAAAAAATATAATTTATACAAAAATACAAGGAAAATAAATATACGTACATAATACACATATTCATAATATAATAGTACCCCCAAAACCCACATTTGACATCTTAACTTCGATTTTTATGAAACCACTTCCATTTTAAAGATTATTTAATTTGGAATGCAATGAAGTGAGTTTGATTCATTTTGAGTTTTTGTAGAGAAGATATTGATCTGACAAGTTGAGCTTTGCGACTTTTCCAAAGGATTGTTATTTATAAACTATACAATGATTATTCTTACAATTATTTTTAATATTTACAATTTATTTTTATGTACATGTTCCAAGAAGACACATTTTTATTTGGAGTGAATTTGATGATAAATAGATTAGTGCACAAAATCTATAATATATACAATGATATGCAAATGATGAATATGCACATATGAGAGTTGATTTCTTGATTATTTTGGTGATTAGGCTTTATCTCCCCGTACTTTATTCCTTGTCGATCATGTCAAGTATTGACTCTCTCGGGATCGAAGTCAACCTATATTTATTTTATATATATAGTCTTTTATTTTCTTTATTTTTCATTTATTTCTTTATTTATGTATTTTAGGTTAAAATAGTGATAAATATACAATATTTACATAAGAATTAGGGTTGGTAAAAGGAGTGATTTATTGATATTTACCGGTATTATATAAGGGATTTTAAGATGGAATAAATGAATAAAGATGATGGAATGTAGATTCATCATGCCCTTATGTTTTACCTTTGCTAGCCCCTTATCAAACACTTATTTAAGAATAAGTGATTAAAAGAAAAGAAAAGAATAAAGGCAAAATCAAGAACTTAGAACAATGTTGATTGTTAAACTTTTCTTCATAACATCAAAGTATGGAACTCGGTCAGACCTTTGGATTATTAGTTTGGCGGAACCTTATTGGGAGGATTTAAAACTCAACAACCCTCTAGTTCCTCAATTCTATGTTCTAATCGCCTCAATAGTCAGGTCAGAACAAGTCTATACGCAAAATCTTAGGACTATGAATCTTTAATAGTACTGGGTAAGTGGAATATAGCTCCCCACTTCAGAAATGACAAAGAAACAACCTCCTCTAATAAGGTAACCTTAATTCCCCGCTCTAGCTACTCTTTCCTCGAGGAGCGGGCTATTCCCTTCCAAGTCCAAGTACAACTAGCTCAAGAAGAGGAAGTAGAGAAGAGAATGGACTATGACCAATGTAGCCACATATCCTTAGAGCTTGACCAGTGTAGCCAAGTCTCCAACTGCAGTCTTCCTTGATGTAAGATTTTGAAACATATGCCTTATGAAAAAAAATATATCTTCCCTTTTTTTGAATATACGTAAAGGTGCAACATGTATACAAGGAGTTTTTCTTCTTGAGCTAGTAGACTATCCCTCTTTTGAAGCTTTATTGCAATCCACAATATCCTGTCATTATACGTCGGTGCCACTAGACTAGGTTGTGATACACTGGCCACTTATTGTGACTGCGAATGTTTCCACTCGCGTGTTTCCCCAAGCTAAAGGATTATGCCTCCTCACCACCTCACCTGTGTTGGGCTACCTGTAAAGTGCTTGTCCAAGTTAAGTCATTATTTAAAAGGGTCATGTGTGTGTTGTTAAATATTCTACTTAGACTAATCAAGATGACATGTGAACATAGCCTTAAGAACTCAAATAATTAAGTCACTTTACCTGAAAAGGCCTAACTCTAGTTCCTATAAGGTTCCTCTGAAATTAAGTGGATTAAGGTCTTACCAAGCTCAATTCTTTGGATATTATTCCATATTAGTTTAAATGTCAATGCCATTCTGAAAAACGCACATGCAAATGCAACAAGAACTTTTTTTTGCGAGAAAAGAAAAGAACACATTTTTGAAAGGTTTTTCAAAAAGTTATGCCGATTTTTATAGATTTTAGACATTGCAATTGTTTTTTCAAGAAAGAAAATCAAAGAGTTAGGGATTAAATATATCTACAAGGATTAATAAGGATTATGTACATGTTTACAAGGATGTTATACAACTTATAAACACAAGTATATGCAAGTTTTATATAAGATTTTATTTTAAATAGGATTTTATTTACATGTTTTAAATACAAATTTCATAAAAGAATTTTATATATAACAAAGAATTTAATTTACATAAATAGACGTAATTACAACTTTTATGCACACATGGATTTTACAACAAACATATACATCACATAATTTTATCTCATTTGACAAAGTAATTTTACAAAAAAATTACAAATCTTTTTAAATCATTTTGCAAATATTTACAACATATTTTACAAAAGGTTTACAAATTCTTTTCAAACTATTTTACATTTTACAAATCATTTTACAAAAGTTTACAAACAGGTTTTTGCAAGCATTTTATTTTCAAAAATTGTACAAACATTTTGTATAATATGCATAATTTTGATACAAGAATAATTTACAAATCATTTTAAAAACAACATATTTTTCAAATAAATTTACAAAAAATATACAAAAATAATTTTACAATTTTTTCACAAACATTTTACAAGCAGTTCACAAACAATTCTACAAAAAAAATTTACAAATATTTTACAAATATTTTTTAAAACTTTTTACAAAAGATTTTTGTAAATAATTTTACAAATATTTTTTCAAAACCTTTTTTAATAATATCCATATTGTTAACAAACAAAAGAACGAGTTATGTCTAAAGTATATATACAATATATACGACATCCTCCTATACTTAGCTCGAACTATATCCTCGTAGTGAGCAAGAAGCGACAATGGAAGACATAACTCATGCTAAGTATTAAAAAATTTAAAAGAATCTATACAACGACTTAAAAAATAAATGAAAAGAAGAGAAGTCACTGGATCCACCCTATATTTAGGATTAATAACTATAGAAGACTGTATAAATGAGGAAAATCGAGGAAAAGAATGTACAAACTTAACGACTAGACTTGTTCTCCCCTATACTTAGGGTAAAAGATCCCTAAGTATAGAAAAAGAATATCAACAAGTTGAAGGACAAGCAAGGGAACAAAAAAATAAAAAAACAAAATAAGAACGAAATGAACGACCTCACCCCCCTATTGTTAGGGTAAAAGGTCTCTTAGTATAGGCAAAAATAATAAGAGTAATGAAACGAAAAGAAAGAACAACTCTAGGCTTTCACCTCCCCTATTCTTAGGGTAGAGTACGCACTAAGTATAGCACACACACGTACACGTGAAAGAGGTGAATGATAGGAACGTAAGAAGAAAGAATAAAAAGAAAGGATATATACAAAAGAATATCAGCTCATGTATTAGATGCAGAAGATATCAAAGAATCATCGTGTGATATCATATGGATGGAATCTACCACAGACATGAATGTCTCATGATATGACTTCAACAACCGTCCTTTCACAACAAATGGCTGTGCGTCAGATGACAACCCAGATATGACAATACTACCATCGCCACACACAACTCTAACAATGAACGATCTTGACCATTTGCTTTTGAGTTTGCCGGAAAACAAGTTCAATTTCGCATCAAACAACCAATCTTTCTGATCAGGGATGAAAGTCTTCATCATAATGTGTCCATCATGCCAACACTTGACTTTCTCCTTATACAAGAGTAAGTTGTCGTAGGAGAAATCTCGGAATTCCAACAATCCATTAAGATTCAATTTCCTACTCTGGCATGGTCTCTCATAATCTAGGTTGCATACACGGAGTGCCCATAAAGATTTGTGAATCAGCTCAACTAGCAAGTGGCAAGGGTTTTTATAAACCAATCTATAGGGTGACATGTCTAATGGAGACTTGTACGTCATCCGATAAGCCCATAAAACCGAGTCAAGCATCTGAGACCAGTTCTTCCTATCTAGATTTACAAGTTTCTGAATTATCGTCTTGATCTTCCTATTCGAAGTCTCAACCAAGCTGTTAGTTTGTGGGTAGTAAGGAAATGCAACTCTATGCTTAATAGTTTACTCCTTCACAAGCTTTCTGACCTCTCTATTTATGAAATGGCTTCCCCATCAGAAATGAGTGTCTTGGGGATCACGAACCGTATAATAATGTTGTCTTTGAAAAAGGAACAAACTGTACGACTATCAGGGGTCTCCGGCGAGGATAGCCTCCACCCATTGACTAACATAATCCACGACAAGAAGGATGTACTGAAATCCCTGACTGACAGGAAATGAGCCCATGAAGTCTATGCTCTAAGGATAAAAAACATCTGAAATCTGAATATTCCTCAGGGACATGTTATCTTTAGAATCAACGATTTTCCCATTTTCCGACAATCAATACAACCTCGAATATAATTTCTAGTATCCTTAAATAGAGTTGGCCACCATAGGTCGCATTGTAAAATCTTTGCTGCCATGCGCTTCCCCAAATGATGCCCACCGGGCTCTAATCTATGACAATGCTCAAGCACGCTGATGTATTCCTCCTAAGGAATGCACCTTCTCCAGATACAATCCTCATCCTCACGAAATGGGTACATATCCTTCCACTAGTGAAAATGAATCTCTGACAAGAACCTGTCTACCTTGTATTTTGGCCAATATTATGGAACTTTCTTGGAGATAAGATAGTTCACAACATTAACGTACCATGGGAGTGAGGCAATAGAAAAGATAGCCTCATCTGGAAAGGTCTCAGAAATCAGAAGTATTATCTGCTCCGAGGATTCCACATCCATGATCCGAGAAATGTGATCTGCCGCAACATTTTTCACTCCAGGTTTATCTCAAATCTCTAAATCGAACTCCTAAAGAAGAAGGATCCATCTGATAAGGCGTGGTTTGGCATCCTTCTTTGCCTATAAGTACTGTATGACAATGCGATCCGTGTAAACAATGACATGTGAACTGAGTAGGTATGAGCAGAACTTCTCTAAAGCAAACACCACTGCTAACATCTCCTTCTCTGTAACTGTATAATTATGTTGTGATTTATCCAGCGTCTTGCTAGCATAGTCTATGGCAAATGATATCCCATCCCGTCTTTGCCTTAAAACAACTCCAACTGCATAGTCTTGACGCGTTCGTCATGATCTTAAAGGGGAGAGACCAATCAGGTGGCTGATGGACAAGAGTTCTAGTAACCATGTCTTTCATCTGATGAAATGCATCATCAACTAGAAACTCGCTCTCCTTGCACAGAAGCTCAGTCATAGGCCTGACGATTTTGTTGAAGTCCTTAATGAATCGCCTATAAAATCCAACATGACCAAGGACCGACCTCAACTTCTTCAAATTCTGCAGCGGCTCTGGTTTGGAGATCACATCAATCTTAGCCAGGTCAACCTCTATACCATGTTTGGAGATGATGTGGTCCAATACAATTTCATTAGTCACCATAAAGTGACTCTTCTCTCACAAGAGCACTAAGTTCACCTCACAACATTGCTGAAGTAATCGGTTTAAATGAGTAAGACGTGTTAAAACTATCCCCGTAGATCGAGAAATCGTCCATGAAGACCTCTATAAAACTACCTGCCATGTCCGCAAAAATGGCCAACATACATCTCTGGAATGTAACAGGGGCGTTACACAATCCGAAGAGCATCCATCTAAAGGCGTATGTACCAAACATAAAAGTAAAAGTAGTTCTCTCTTGATTTTCATGAGCGACTGCAACTTGATTATATCCCGAGTACCCATCCAAGAAACAAAAGAATTCCTTTCCTGCTAACCTCTCAATAATCTGATCAATAAAAGGCAAACATGCCATGAGCTGGGTGCACGAGTCAGAATCCCCCATCTTGATCATCCATCACGATAGTAATTCCAGATTTCTTCAGAACCACATGCAACATGCTGACCCACATGGAAATTGAAATTGGATAAATGAAGCCAACATCACATTATTTCTTGATCTCTTTCATGACAACATCCCTGAGATTCGAATTTAGACGGTGCTTGCACTCACGGGTTAGTTTGTTGTCATCCTCTAAGTAGATATGATGTGAGCACAAAGCTGGACTAATCCCACGAAGATCCGAAATATTCCAGCCTATGGCCTTATGGTTTCTCTCGAGAACCTCTAGCAAGCGAGATTCCTGATCGTCGGTCAACTGCGAACTGATGATGACCGAAAACATTTAGGGCGCACCTGCAAGGAAGACATATTTCAGTGTTGAGGGTAGAGATTTGATCTCAGGTGGGGTTTGAATCTGCTCTAGAACAACCTCTGCAACTGCAATGGTAGAAGGTATATGATTTGCACTATGTTAACTGTCCACCGTGGCTACTGTAGGCTCAACAAGTAATGTCTCATAAAGATAGTCGATGAATAATCTCGTCTTAAAAAGGGATGATTCATCAGGATGCTCAAAGATCTCAGAAAACAAAAAAATCTCAGATATCTCAGCAAGAGGTATGCCATCAGTAATCTCAAAAGAAATCTCAGGTATATCAAAATGTACCTCCAAAAGTAACTCAGATTGATCCTCAGAAAACAGTTCAAACGATCCTTCAAGTGACAACTCAGAATAATCAACATGGGAGCTAATATCGATTGTACTTTCGAGAGGTTCCTTTTGGGAAAGGAACTCCTGGGTGTCCATCAAATCTGCAAAAATATATGTATATCGAAACTCTGCAAGAAAATCACAATCCCTAGAATCTGATGTAACTGTCTCTGTCTCATATGCTATTGGTGATGATGATGTTTTCGGATCTTAGATCGTCTATATCTTAACCTTGTCACTGAGGGAGTGAAAGATCATCTATCCAGTACCATAATCAACTACCGCTTTGGCCGTTCGATGGAATAACTGACCAAGTTTGATCAAGATATGGAATAACGATGCAGAGGTATCCATATCCATGACAACAAAATCAATCGGGAATCTCATTTCTTGCACCGTTACGATAATGTCCTCGAAGATACCCCTCAGCCTCTTGATCGATCTATCAGCAAACTAAAGGATCATCCTAGTGAATCTAAGAGGTCCCAACCCAAACTCAATGAATAGCGAGGATAACATGAGATTAATGGATGATCCGTTATCGAGTAGAGACTGTAGAGTACGATCAAACTCTTCATCAAAAATCTGGCAACGGATGTGAGGTACTCCCTTATCTTTCTTTTTTGGGTGGGAGGTTGTTGATGGCATGAACTGTGGTCGTGATCAATATGCGCTTCTCTGTCTATTTTCGTCTATTGTGCATTGGTTGATGTTTTTGGGTACACACTTCTTTCATTTCCTTTTTGATTGCGGACATGTACTCCATGACCTTAAGGAGTGACATTTCTAAAAAGATGTTTTGAAGTATCTTTGCCACTCTAGGATCAGATAGTGCTGTTTTTAATTTTTTAGTTTTTCTAGTTTTATTAAAGCGGAAGGAAATGGAACAGAATCAAAGAAACATCAGACTACTCATTTCTCTTATTCAAATCAGAATTATCATGTACATGTGGATGAACAGAATAAGTTTGTACAATGTCATCTAATATAGGAGGAGAAAAAGAAAAAAAGCAAAACTAAACGGACTGCTCGGTCTGCTGGTGCTGAAGAAGACTCCGTGACGGGTATGTTCTCCTTTGTGGATGACTCGGTAATGCATTTTCCTTCATTATCTTTTTGGGATTTTCTGAATAACGGTGGTGATGGTGGGGAAGAAGTAGAAGGTGATGGTGATCCTCCATGCTATGGCTTCGTAATACTAGATCGCTGCTCAACTGGTGAAGAAGATGATGTAGTTGGTGTAGCTCGATCAGTGGCTCTATCTCCCAATCCCATCTGCTGTGTGGGTGGCGACAATATCCTACTGTTCCTAAGATGAATGCCATCAGATAAACAAGTAAAATCAAGGGCCATACCTGTCTCAGGGGTGAATGGATTATGGGCTACCCGCTCCTTGCGTTTGAAGTTGTTCGGATTGGCTTCGACTTAGACTGGTATCAATGTCTTCGTGGTGGTTTTATTTGCACTGTCCACCCTATTCACATCTTGAGATGTCGCCATGTTGACGGCCTTGTGGGGTACTGAAGGAGCAGGAACATGATGCTTCTGAAAAGCACGTGAAGAAGACAGAGCAGCAGAGCTCTCCGCCATCTCCTCAAAAATCTGATAGAGGACATCCTCATCCTTATTGAAGTGAAACCTCCCACAAGGGACTTCTACCAATCTTTAATTTTCAATGCCCAGACCCCTAAAGAAATTTTGCACAAGGCTAGTCTTTGATATATCGTGATGGATGCACTTCTCCGTCAAGTCTCTGAAATGTTCCCATGCCTCGTGAATTGGCTCATGTGACATCTTGGAGAAGTTAGCTATCAATGACCGCATCTGATTTTGTCATCTTAGAGGATAAAACTTCCTCAGGAAGGCAGATCTCAGTTCCTCCCAGGACATGACAACTTTCCCTAAATGATTAACCCAATGCAATGCCTTGTCCATCCGACTGAACGAGAACGCTGACATCTTTACGACCTCTAACAGAATGTTAGAGTAGTGTATAGTGCTGCAAATACGGTCAAACTGCTGGAGGTGTATGTAAGGTTCTTTATGTATGTGCTTGTGGAATATGGGGAGTAAAGGAAAAATCGTGGGCTTCAGCTCGAAATGCCCATAAATCGTATCCATGTATTAATCTGTCCTGCACCTGGATTATAGACATCTTTAAGTGTGAACTTAGCCACTGGCTCAACTAATGGATCTGCTCCTCCTCCCCTATTCCCATCTCCATTCGACTGCTCACCCTCCTCTCTCCTATTTGCTATATCATTCCTCAGCTCGAAGATTATATCTCTCAATTCGGCCTAGATGTCAGTTTGCTCAGTCATCTATACCTGAATAGCGTGAATAGAAGCTAACATCATATTGTTGATCTCACTCTACTTTGCCATAGTATTCTTGCCCTGCGTGGAATCAAGTACTTAGAATCTATCTCTGGAAATGTATACATCACTTGATTAGTACTTAGAAATGATGGAGTTTCAAATGAAAGTTCGAGATTACAGTCAATCTTAAACAACGGATTTATTGATGAAAAGACTGGTGATGTAGAGAAAGAGGGATACTCGGGAAGGGAGTCTTCCTGAATAAAAGATGTCGAACTGGAGTGTGAAATGAGCTCACAAAGTCCGAAGAAGGAATACTCCAATCCAACATCTTCGATGACAAAAGGAGAGATGCGAGAATATGACGTCAAGTCAAGAAGAAAAATGAGGAAAAGGCATGAATGGCGCGGATGGATCTTTACACTAACAAACACAATACAAACCTCGATTCACCAACTGAACACCATACGATGATCGTAAGAGTTCGGTCTTTTATCTTTTCAATTTTAAGTTTAGTGAATTTACAAAAAGTTACTACCAAGTACACAAGGTGAGTCATCGCTATCGCTCAGCGTACGTCCTCAAACCTCCCGAAACAGTGGAACCATCTTCCTGGGCTGTCGGGTTCAATATCAGACCCAAAAGGAGATAGGAGGCGGAGCACACCAAAATGATTTTCTAATGTCTGAGGCAAGTGATTGCATCTCAACCGTGCATCAAAGAGTAACGTAAATGAGAAAATGACACAAGTCTAGAGATTTGCGCTCTATCCTTGTGGCTACACCCTCACCTACTCTTTCTAGAGGTAAGTACTTGCAAACAATGAGGGGTTTACTCGCCCCAAAACAATGATTTGATCGTTACATTTGTTTTAGATCAAGTATAATTAGCAGTCTCTTTTTATTGGGTTATCACTTCTTTTGATTTTTTTCAAGAAATTGATCTAACGAATTTTCCAATTCCTTTATTTCTTAAGTGTGAAAAATCAAGGGTGGAGGTCGGAAAAGCCCATGCGACGGAAATCAATGATGCATGCACGAGATAAGAATTGTGTACCTTGCTTCAATAGTCTACATGCAAAATGATCTTCGCATAAAAATAAAGGCAGAAAAATAAACTAACCTAAACAATGCACGAGAAGCGTTCTAAGTAGTGACACTTCTTAGCGGGCAAGAACCAATTAATTTGATTTAGTCCAATCCTATGATCTAGTCTATCAGAATAGATATTCTCGTTCAGGGGCTTTGGACTTAATCGATTACCTGGCTCAGCCAAGGAAATACAACCTACTTGTAAGGGCTCAAGCACACAAATCCACGAGAAACAAATAAAAATTAAAGCAATGGAAAACAAAAACCAACGAGGTTCGCCAAGTGCTCCAGCACTTGGTGAAATAGACGCCGCAATCCACAAGGGTATATAATGGCCTTAGAAAAAACAGAAAAAGACGCAAGTGCCAAAAGAATTATTACAAAATTTTACAAGAATAAATGGAAATAAAAGACTAAAAAGAAAACAAAAATATATGTGCAAAAATTTTTGCTCCAAAATCTTCCAAGTTTTTTGTTTCTTCCTACTATGCTCTCTTGCTGCTCGATGAAGAAGTGAGCCACCTCCGCATCGCTCGGGTGCACCGACACTCCTAAGAATGCTGCCCTCGCTCGTCGGGCCCTCGCTAGAAAGAGAGAAACAAACGATATTTCAGATCAAAATTATGAAAAATATGAGCAAAATAGAAGAAAATAAGAACAAAAAATAGACAAAAAAAACACCCAGAGGTGTATATGAAGCAAAATGAGAAGAATAAGTAAAAGCAATCTCAAATGAATTCCTAAGTTAGATTTTGGGGAGCTTTCAGTGTCCGACAAATCGGATCTTGCAAATGCTATATAAGCTCCCCCACGGCACGCGGTACTCAAAATGAGTCTTCACTCAACACAATGTAAATCCACGACAATATATATACACAAATAAAAAACAAATAAATGAAAGAAAATAAGATACAAAAATATAGACAAGACAATAAAAGAAGAAATGATAGGAATATAAACAAGAGAGAATATGTATAGACAGAAAAGACAAAAATAAAAGAATGAGAAACTATATACAAAATCCAAGAATAGTAGGCTAAAGTGAAAACCTAGCTATCCTCATCGTGCCTCCCCGACAATGGCGCCATTTATTGAACATGGAAATCCAGGAGTTTAATTTAATTGATTTTTCAAGTGTAGATGCAACACTAATTATCCCTCAACAAAAAATTTATTTAATTCTCAAGCCAAATATAATTCAATTAGATGTAATTTGCTTTTTATTTACTTGTATAGCGTACATGATCAAACTCAGGGAGGCGACAATAATCCCGAGGGTTATTTAAATCAATGAAAAATCAAAGAAATAAAAGAGGAGTCTCTTTATGCAATTCTTGATTTTTGTGATTTTTTATTTTTTATTTAATATTTTTTATGATTTTCGTATTTGTATTTTTTTTATGATTTTTAAATTTGCAAATGTTTTTAGATTTTTAATAAAGGAAAGCATACAAAGAAAAAGAATAAAAACAAAAGAAAGGAAAACAAGGTTTTTGCATTTTTTAATTTAGCACAAATATACAGAAAATTCAAATAAAATTATTTTTGGTTTTTATATATTTTCTACTATTTTGTATTTTTTAGAGAATTTTCAAATTTTTTAGGATTTTCAAATTAATTAAAAAATAGGAAATCAAGCAATACAACCATTGTTGTTTGGATTTTTAAAACAGAAAACAAAATCAAAAATGAAAATAAGAATTAATAGAAAGATTATTTTTCAAAGAATCCAAAAAGGTATTTTATTCATTTGTTTGAAATTTTCAATAACTTTCTATGAATTCTTTAGTGTTTTTAATGTTTTGCTATTTTTGTTTTTTTAGGAATTTGAAGATGAAATTTGGATAGAAATTAAAACAATTCAACTAATGCAAACACAAATTTTTATGGAATTTGGGAATATTTTTTATAATTTTTCTTAATTTTCTAACACAAACAGGAAATTTTTTTGTGGTTTGAAAATAATAAAAAAACAAAAATTAGGGATGTAAGAACATATCAACATGTACTTACAAGAATTTTCATGGGATTTTTGGTGATGATTAACTAATTAATTAAAGCAATTAATAAACAAATTAAAAGACTGACTCACAAGGGCGTAACCACAAACAAGCTTATTTAATGGACCAAACAAATAACAAAATATAGAAATCCGAGGACCAACAAGATGCACTTTACCCAACAGGGGCACGTGTCAGCGCACATCAGGTGCACTGTGGGAATAATTTATTCCAAGGGCCTATCTATAACAACAAGTATAACATATTCTATTGCAATTATTCAAAAATCTCACGTGCTGCTCATGTTATACATTTCAAACATGACTTAAATGTAAATAATGTAAACATAGAGGGTTATCATGCAAATGTTCAAACAACCAAAGTCAGACACATGTCCCCTGAGGGATTTATTCACATACTAAAAAGGATGGACTAAAGATGTAATGTGGTCATCATTTACATGCGAAACTCGTGTTGATTTGTCGATGCTGCTTCGATCTGGGATACGAGATCTACGACTGAAATTTGGGCGCATACGGACGATAGAGATACGAACAAGAGGACTTTGTTCTTCATCTGATGGTGCTGAACTTGTTTGGAAGAACTCGGATGAATGTCTCCACTGACGAATTTCAATCATCTTAAACTGAGCAGATTTTGGTCGAAGGCGGCTTCTTAATGGCTGTATCCGATATTGCGGTGCTCCTCCTTGAAGATGATGGTTCAATGAAGCGTGAAGGGCACCGGATGAGAATATGGGGTTTTGAATGTCTGGCGGCTTCAGGCAAGCTCCAGATCCTTATTCTGAGCTCCAAGGAGGTTCTAAGCACCTGCAAATAAATCCTATGCTCGGAGGTGATACTCCGATCTTGTTATTTACAGGAAAAGAAAGGAAAACAGTGAAGAATGAGGATCTTCGACGAGGGCATAAGGGAAGGAGATCGTTTCCAGATTTCAACTAGATATGGGGGGGGGGTCATACATGAAAGGAAGACAAAGAACATGATTGTGAGTGTAAAGGTCAGGTCTTGTATGTGGATAAGTGATTGGGGTAGCTCTGATCGTGCATATTGGAGCTTGAGGATGACGGTTTGATCTACTTTAGAAACAAGAAATAAAAAGTGAAATCAAAGACAATCGAATGAAAATCTACCTAGGATTACCTACGGTAGACAAACGGTGGTGATCACCTCGATCTGTGGCATGGAACAGAGAAGTGTGGGCTCGTAGAGGAGCTCCGACGAGTAGATGGATCTCGATACTCAAGGGTGCCTCATACTCCCGACTGTGAGAATCAAAGCCCTGTCACTGCTCGATCTACCAGACCCAATCTAAGGCGAGAAAACCTCATAGAAACGGATCAACCGACGCGGGGGGCAATTTAGATTTATAAACAGGCGTGAGTCTAGCGAGTTTTGGAATTCAAAATGCATGTGAACCAAGGCATGAAAGACGGGAATTCAAAATGCACGTGAACCAAGGCATGAAAGGCGGAATTGATTGTTAGGTGATGAAGTTGGTTGATTAAGCTGGAAGATCGAAGAAGAATGTGAAGGCATTTGGTGACTGGAATGGTTGGAAAATAAATCGAGAAGTAGGGCCGGTGAGCGGATGACGTGGTGGGCTGGATGATTGGGGAGTTGACCCGCATCAATAGACCCATGCTCAACCAACCAGAACATGCCTTCACTACAAGACAAAACATCAAAACGACAAAAAAGGTGGAAAATGTCAAATTACTTAAAAATAAAATAAAAAATGAATTCAAATAAAAAAGTTTTGAACATAAAAAATGTTTGCAATTAAATTAGCTTATTTATGGTGATTTTTAATAATTTAAATAAATTATATACATAGATAAAAATAAATAAAACATTTTATTCTTTGGTATATATACTTATATATAAGTAGGGCCGATGAGCGGATGGCGTGGGTGGGCTGGATGATTGGGAGTTGACTCGCATCAACAGACCCAGGCTCAACCAAGTAGTAGTACAGTGTGTCTTACCACATATAATGCCAGTGTTCTGTAGAGATACATCACTTTATGTTATTTATTTTCTTATCTCTGTACTGTTTCTTAATTCCCCGCACTTATGAATGCCATACGTAATTTACCCATTGGCTCCTCTCCTATATAAGAGAGACTAGGGTTCACAAAATAAACAATTCTCTTATTTTTCCCAACATGGTATCGGAGCGACGGTCCTATGCCGGAGCTCTCATACCCAAAACCCTAACCCTAGACGTCCACCCTCATCCCCATCGCTACCGAGCGTCGCCGCTGCCCAGCGGCTCCCGCACTGCCACCCAGCGGCTCCCGCCGCTTCATCTCGCGGCCCCAGCCGCGCCGCCAACGGACTCCCGTGGTCCCAGCCGCGCAGCGGCTTCGCCGCATCTTCCTGCGGCCTCGCTGCATCTTCCTGCGGCCCCGGCCGAGTCGTTCTGCGGCAGGCGTGCCGCATCGGGCTGTATAACCGTCCCTAGGTTCCCGTATGAGATTGCCTTGCACACATCGCCTTTGTGCGCAACGTGCCATCTAGCTGATCTATCGTAAGGTCTCCCCGTGGATTTGATAGATTTGGGTGCATAAGTCTACATAGGCATTCAAATCCACTTATGGTTGTGTAGACATTGATTATTTGGTCTACAAAACCCACAGTTATCTACATCCAGTAATATGTTAGAGAGTAAAGTTGATGTACCCACCACGGGTGCCTTCAGAGATCTAGCGTCTATTATCAAAATGGACGAGACAAACTATGAACTGTCGGCTATGCAGTTCATGAGCATGATGAACTCCACCGGTAAGAAACACATTCTTACTGAACAAGAGCCAACTGAGAAGACCAGAGTTAACACATCATGGGAGGCGGATGATGCGTATGCCAAGGTTTGGCTTTCAGGCACGTTGGCCTTAAAGATTGCCCATGATATACTCCATCAGCCCACAACCAAGGCGATGTGGGATATTCTTGCTGCCACTTATTCACAAGCGAAGAACGAGACCAAGATCCTACAGCTCGAGCATGATATTTTTACTATCGAGCGGAATGGACAGCCACTTCACTCGCTTTATACATCCTTGCGTGGGATGTTTGAGAAGCTCTATAGCTTCATGCCTCTTACATTTACCTCTGAGCAGCAGAAGACGTATAGGAATGCCACCATGGTCGGTGCATTCCTGGCGGAGTTAGACAACACGTCACATGTAGGAGAGAAATACATAATAGACTCAAAAAATGTGACATCAACACTCACATAATACTTTCTCTCTATAGGATCAAAACATGTATACCCTTTTAGGGTACGAGAATAGCCAATGAACACACATTTCATAGCTCTTTGGGAGAGCTTCTCATGACCAGGAGTAAAATTGTGGACAAAGGCCACAGAACCAAAGACCCTGGGAATAAGGGAGAATAGGCCCTTCTCGGGAAACACAATCAAGAAAGGAACCTTTTCTCCAAGGATAGTGAAAGACATGCGGTTCACTAAGTAGCATGCAGCGTGGACTACATCATCCCAGAACAAATGAAGAACTCGACTCTGAATTAAAAGAGTCCTCATGACATCAAGAAGATGACAATGTTTACGTTCAGCAACACCATTCTACTGCGAAGTGTAAGCACAATAAGTCTGATGAACAATACCAAGAGACATGAGAAAGTCGACGATCGATGGAGGGAGTTACAGGCAACTTGCAGGGGGGTGCTGCAATCGACAGCGACAGGATGGGGCACTACAGGCGATCAACGTTCGGTAGAGGGGCTAGGCAGCGACCGACTGTCGGGAGGGGGGTGGATAGGGTTACGGTTTTTGGTGAGATATTGGGAACCTTGATCTAGGATTATTGCTCTGATACCATTTTGGAAGAATAGAATCTTCATATCATTGAAGAGACCCTAGGGCTCTCTTATATATGAGAAAAGCCCTAGGTTAATTACATAAGAGGCACTTAAAGAAAAAAGGAAAACTCTAAATCTTGAAGGGTAATGATGACTGCCACATCTTGAAGGGTAATGATCATCTCGCATGAATTTGCGCAGGTCACTCCAGACATTGTCCCTCCTATCACTATTGGACCATCAACCCGTAGTCCCATGATGACTGCCGCATCTTGAAGGGTAATGATCATCTCTCCATTGGCCATGTGGAACGTGTGTGTCTCGAACCGCCAATACTCAACTAGTGCTATAATCAGGTGCCAGTTCAAGGCGATAAACTCTAAATCTTTAACCCGTGTAAATCTGACCTGAGCTACTTTTGGATGGATGCACTCCTCTAGAAGGATATGTTGCGCATGTGTCTCCCATCAATGATAGCGCAACCATGAGGAAGCCTGCATTTATGAAAAGGTCACAGGACACCAGCAAAAAAATATATTTATTATTTTTCATGGCTTAAATCATTTACATCATCCCAAGCACAGCATGAATAATGTCGCTCCTGCTGTGTCAATATTGAAGCGTGAAGAGGTCCGCGATCCATCTGCGATCAACATCTAAGAGATCAGTAAGCAGAAGAGAAAGGAAATTAACTTTGTTATTTATAGTAAATAAAATAATTTAAAGCAAGAAAATGGACCCAATATAGTTAGTAAATAAACGATGAACTTACTCAAAGCTGGGCATTTTCTTTTATTGGGACCTTTACCTCCACACGTACCACATTTATTTTTGTTCCTAGCGAAGGGTTGCACGTTACATTTAGATACTTGTGAGGTGGATGCCTGCATGTTTTTATGTTTGGATAACGGAGATTGCTTACGACATCACATAATGAACACATATTTTGCCTTAGGACTCCCTACCACCCATTTCAAACTCTGGTTGAATGTGGGCGACCCTTGCTACACTTATGCTTTTTATCGGGATGCAATTCTGAGTACTCCAATTGTGGCCATTTATCTTGATCCCCAATTGGAAAAAACCTCCCTTCGTACACCTTAAGCTAATTCTTCCATGCTTACCATTCGCCAACATATGTATCTACCTCAGTCCGCCTTTGAGAAATGACCGCGATAACATGAGAACAAGTAATGTGATATATCTGCCATTTATTACATGTGTGTGTCTACTGTCCCTAGTTAATCATGTACCTTTTGCGACCTCGAACTCCAAACTATGTTTGTCGTACATGAGAACAAGTAATGTGATATATCTGCCATTTATTACATGTGTGTGTCTACTGTCCCTAGTTAATCATGTACCTTTTGCGACCTCGAACTCCAAACTATATTTGTCGGACACCGCTGACAACCTCAAATATAGAGTTTGGTTGCCATTGTATGCACGTCATCGTGTGTCCATTTGTAGTTGCACTCCACTTGTGGAGGTTAGTTGCTGCAATTTTCATGAATTTTTTACCCATCGCAAGTCTAGCAGTAGTTTCTTCTACATGCTTGTTGAAGTATAAGACATAATTATAGATATTCTTGTTTATTAATGCAGCAATGCGTGAACACCGTGCATCCTTAGGTATCACATTGCAACTTTCACTACGATTTGTCGTCATTTGCCTAAATCTATACCCACTATCATAAGCTAAAGTGACAGTCGAGAGTGAAAACCATCTACCTACATCCAGGTTCCATCCCTGTAATTTTCTCATGAAGGAAGCAAACTTCCTGGTAAACATCTGTAGAGTTGTAGCATGTACCAACACCTTCATAGAACAATTATTAAATACACTGTTGAAATTGTTGGCGATATGCTTAGAACAAAATCACCTATTTGCAAATGGTGGTAAGAAAATAACATCCGCATCATTCATTGATGAGTTTTTACCAGGATGACAATAAAAAATGATACATATATGCCCCTTATGCATGCCTACTACTTTGATGCGAACCGGCAAAAGGAACCATTTCCAAGTACGGCTAGATTCCTCATCAACTATACCGAATGCAAGAGGCACCTCATGGTTATCTCCATCATTCCCACATACAATCAACAGTTTTTTTCTTGTACTTGCCTTACAAATGAGTCCCCTCCATGCTTATCACCTGCCTAAAATGTTTGAAATCTTCAATGCATGGGGCAAACACCCAAAAGCAACGCTGAAATCTATGACAATGGGGTTTCCGTGTGTCGGAGTGTTCGGTATGTTGGATGTCCATTTTAGTCCCTAGAATGGCAACCTTCAATGCATAGAGAAGATAAGGCATCTCCACGTAAGATTTCCTCCAATCACCAAATATTATTTCATTTGCTTTTATCCTAACATCCCACATTCTTTTTGTAATCCAATACGTGTAGTTGTCGTGAATGTGAGCCCTCAAGCTCGACACCCAAACATCGAAGTCGTGAATCTCCTAAAATGATCATGATTAACAAATAGATTTATGCAAGTGTAATGCAAGTGTGTAGGCCGTCGATCTTTAAAGATCGCCTACACACCATCGAATCTCCTGAAATGACCACGTAGAAACCAAAGACAACCTTTCGATGCAAAAAATAGATTAAACCAAGATTGTGGATTCTTTAATCGTGATGTTGTAGTGGGTAAGGATGTGATGTTTCTTCGCAATATAAATCAAATCATCCTTAGTCCTGAATGTTCTACCCTTTCGAAGTCATCGCCAAAACTGTGGAGACCAGATGTGATATTTCTTCCCAATATAAATCAATTCATCCTTAGTCCTGAATGTTCTATCCTTTTGAAGTTCATCGTCGAAACTGTGGAGACCAAAATTCTTTTGAAAATCATCCTCAAATGTTGCACGGGTGTCACAACCTCTAACTCCAAAAAACGGTACATGAGGAACAATTGTTTGACAAATCGATATATCAGCTTCTGTCTGGTTATTCACAACAATATTGTCGTCAAGTTCTTGGTCACTTTCCTCGTCCAACTTGTCATCCATTACCCCTGGGATGTTATCATTTAGGACATGATTAACTTCGCTCAAGAAAGCGTCACTTATGAATTCATGAGGGTGTGGGATGCGTAGGGTCACTAGTACTCCAAACCACATAAGAACCCAACATGAAGCGATCATGAAGGTCGTCCGCAGTCGCTGCCACAACGGAACCTGAAAGACTCTCAATAATAATCCCAGTGGGTGCCGGTTTCCCAATTGTCTTGCATATAGAAAAACATCATGTAAGTCGTCATCATCTAAGATAGATGTTTACATAGTCTCTTCACCTGCCCCGCATAGGATGGATGTGACAATTTGATTTGGTGGTTGTTCTTGTCCAAGATGAACTTCCGATGAGCTAGATCGAACAACTCATCGTAAACTCAAAACCACACACATCGGTGTTCGACGAATCCCCAACTGTATCCTTCAAATGGAACATGCAATTAATCGACTCCATTCCAACCTAACACATGGGTGGGTAACAAATTTGTAAGTACACAAAACAATAACCAATCATCACAAGAACTTCAATTTGGTGGAAAAATAGATCATTCACAAATTAACAAAATTGCAACACCGAAGAGTTTCGTCTGTACCTAGGGCTTAGAGACCTTTGTGGGGGAGCAAAAATGATGGAAGCATGGCAGGAAAAGGAGGTGCCAAAGATCTCCGGAGCTCGAGAGATGCGGCATTGGCAAGGGAGGCGAGGAGGTGCCGCATTAGCGGAGAGGGAGCTGCTGGAGAAGCGCTATTGTCGTCTCCCGAACAAAACACTTGTGTCGACTGAGTAGAGAAGTGGCATGGAGGGAGCGTCGTAGGGACTTAAACATTTTAAGGGTTGCAGGGCATATCACATCTTTTACATGCGTTATGTATGTGTCGCATTCACAAAATGCGATGTTGAGTAGCGCATATAGAGAGTGTGACATCCCTATAGTTTAAAGTAAAAAAAGTATGCAGTACAGTACCCAGGGAATAATGTACTCCTGGAACACTACTAAGGAATTTACCTCGCCTCAAAGCATTATTCACCCCCTCTGGTGGTGTTGTGATCACCGAACTCCCAAGAGTTACCTTTTCTTTTATAATAAATTATATGGCTAGGATGCACTCCTAATAATAATCAATGGTTGAGATTAATTTGCAATCTCCACGATTACATGTAATCTTCAAGAATTCAAGTTGGACCAACTATTGCAATCAATCATCATGTATAATGTGAAAAGGAGTAGCCCTCTTCCTACTACGGGGTATACGACCACAATAGTGGAAGCCACTATGGCCGTTCACTCCATATTTGGAGGATTTTTCTACTCCTTTTCCTAATGTGGTATAATCTCTATTAGCACCAAATTTATATATGTTGCATATATTTTTTTCGGGTCTGGGCCTAGGGCTTGCACTCGGAAAGATCCCGTCTCGTAGTAGAGGAATTGAAATTCAAGCGATGATTAGGCAGGAAATGGAAGCACAACAATCGACAACTATGAAGTGACGGAAAACGTCGTGCATTTTTTTAATTGAATTATCAATAAATAATTCCAATTTTTTTACAATTACAAAATAAACCATTGATAATTATGAATCATATTCGACCATCAAAAAGTAAATGCAAATCATATTTACATTTTATTGTATATGTAAACCCAATTTACATTATCATTCAAATTGTTAATCCTATTCATAACTAACTCTCTATTCATAATTAACTCTCTCTATGATATTGTGGATCTCATCCACATTATCCATGACTATTGTGGATAGTATTATCCACATTATCTCATTTATGATAATTAAATCTAATTTAATTATCTAAGATGTCTCTCTATACATGTGTAAATAATGTCAATCATATCCACATTATTTATGATAGTTAAAATCCAGTTTAATTATCATTAATTCTCCTTATTTTTCAATGCTAAAATATGGTCTCTAAAGGAATAATTCTTGTACTCTTTCAAGAATAGTGTGCCTTCTCCATAAATATATGGAAATAAAGACATGACAATTGTATATGCCATGTCTAGTAACTTGGATAGCGAGATCTAATATTATATCCAGATCTAGGAGACCTCTTAGAGATGTATGATCATATCAAACAGTATATCCAATCTTCTCATTGCATCCGAATCAACTTCAGACCAATCTCCAACATTTGGACCAAGATTGGATAACTAGTCTACCGAGCAGAGTTACTAAAATCCAAACATGTTTCATCACTTTCTCGGAGTGGAAGTTTCATCGTATACAATCGATTAAGATCACATCACCATCAAGTATTTCCAATACATGTATATCCCGCGTATTGTAAGGGCTTGATTAAACCCGATGTTCTAATCTTATTTGAACCATCTTGTTCAGGGTTTTAGTGTTAAGTTTTTCATTCGATCATTAGGAGTTGGTATCAATCATATACTTCTCAAAAATATATATCATACCTACAAATCCTATCTTACTTACAAAGCAAGATGACTATCGATGGGATTTGGTTGGTCTCGATATCTCATGAGCGGGCTCATGTCTTTAGGTTCAGTAGTGAACATGTATAATCCCTTTAAGAGATCGTATTACTTACTCATATGCCCTTCTATGCAGACCATCTCGTCAGTGTATAGACCTTGATTATGTCATCAACCTAATGATCTACCTAATACACATACTTAAATATATAGTAACACATCTGTCTCTGATTAGAGGATGTGTGTCTATATTGTGACATCATACGATATAGGTCCTAGCTATCTCAATCTTGCTAAGTCAACTCTTTGACTTAACTCATCCAAACATCTATGAATCTCTATTCCTATGCAGATGACCTACAGCAAGAGGTCGGTTGGATGTTAGCCTTTGGAGTAAGGATTGAAATCTCCTTCTCAGGTTGGAGATCCTTTCTTGATAATCAGTTAACAATGCTAGTTGTATCCTCAATCTAACTCTTTAGATATCATCTTAGCACTAGCCTTTATGATCCAACCATTGGATCAATAGTTGTATGATTATCAAAGCAGCCATGATACATAACTCTAATTGCACTAGAGGAATTATTATGCAAATTAGTTGTTCTTCATTTCAGATTTAACAAGTGATTTGCAATAACTTTTATTGCATAATGGTTCATTATGGGCTCACATGTCCAACACATTGTTATTAGAAGGCTTATTAGGTGTCTTTATATTTCCCCCTCATTGTTTAGTTCCATATTGTTTATGCACTACTTTGACCACCTTGCTTGCCTTTACTAGGATTGAACTAGAAATCGAATTTTTTGTAAGGGTTACTTTTCAAGATCGGATGACATGGAGAGAAAAATATGATTGGTATTGTTGGGAATAATACAGAATTTGTTTTATTACGAGGGACCTAAATGGTATGAAACTAAACAATGACATTGTGATACTTCCTTTTAGGATTTTTATCAGTTGTGCCTTTTGAGATATTGTAATTTCAGTTATGCCCCTCCTGTTTTGGGAATATCAATTGTGCCCCTGACTTCTTTCCGTTCAATCACTTGTGTCCCTCGAGTTAGTGGTTGTCTATACCCAATGCAAACATATATTATATTTGGAGACACAAGGGGAGCTAAATTTAAAAAAAGAGCTAGAAAATCATCCCCATCCTCTTTCTCCTCCTCCATCTTCTTCCTCCTCTTCTCTTCCTCCTCCCTGGTAGGGGTGCTAATTGAATCGAATACCTTCGAATCTGCCAGGATTCAGATTCAATTCGTTATAGAAGTTTCGAATTCGAACTCGAATCGAATTTTAAACGAATTTCTTAACTTAAATTCATATTCAATTCATTTTGAGTTTCGGAGATTCAAATTCGATTAATTTTATTTCGAATTTGAAATGTTAATTGATTTTTTTTAAGTTTATATAAATAATATTATATGAAGAATAATATAATATAAATATTTTATTATATAATTCTAATTTTAAATATATTATTAAGATAAGTTGAAAAAACTAAATAATCAGGAAAAATATCAAACCAATACAAGAGTAGATAAAAATGCCTAATTTATAAGATTGTTATGTGTTTTTACAATCTAAAACTATTCTTTTTTCTACGATGAAGAAATATATAAATACAATATAATTATATGAGCCTATCAAAGAGATAGAATATCAATGACGAAAAAGATGAACACATGAATATCAATGACGAAAAAGATGAACACATTATAATTACCATTGCATGTTAAAGCAAGACAAGTTCAAACTTATATAGAAAGCTGACACAAATTAATATTATTATTTGAAATAATGGAAATAGTAAAAATAAGCACGATGATCTTCAATATTGAAAAATTAAGCAATGGAAATGAAATATATAGAATTTTTGATGTACAAACGAACAACTTACACTATGGTGAGAAGAACTTGTATAATACTCATGTGATGATAAATGTCGTTATGATAATGATAATCGTCATGGATTGCCATGTAAGGAAAATCAAAACAACAAAAAAGTAGAAGAGAGATATCTAGATAAATTTCGAGCCACGACAAATGTTGAGAAACTCGAAGTAGAAAAATCATAATTTTCACATGCTAGGAGAAATGCCATCATAATATAACATGGGTTTTTGGGATCTTTCGTAGATAATAAAAAGGGGAATGGAAAAGATAGTATAAGGAATGTGGGAACATATAAATAAATGTGTGGGTGAGGAATTAGAATAATAATCTTATACATTTGATCTTTTCTTGTAGATTTTATAACTAGTACTTTTTACTCTTTTTTATATTCAATATTTAGTCTTTAACTGTTGGGAAACGTGAATGAGTTATTCTATTCCATAGCCCTAGGCTCTCTTATATAGGAGAGTAGCCTATGGGTAAATTACATAAAGAGAATAACAAGAAAATAAAATAACAAAGAGATACAAAAATAGCCTATGCGTCAACACTCCCCCTCAAGATGGAGCATAGATATCAATCATGCTCAGCTTGGACGCACACTTCTGGAATGGGCCTCTAAATAATGCCTTGGTGAAAATATCAGCAGTCTGATTCTCTGATGTGACGTGAGATGTAGCAATGAACCCCTTCTGAATCATGTCACGTATGTAGTGACAGTCGACCTCAATATGCTTGGTCCTCTCATGAAAAACTGGGTTATTTGCAATGAACAAGGCAGCCTGATTGTCACATTCCAACATCATAGGAAGAGGTATATCAATGCATAGGTCTGCAAGTAAGGATTTTACCCACATCATTTCTGTGCTCGCCTGGGCCATAGCCCTATATTCTGATTCAGCACTGGATCTAGCTACAACTGTCTACTTCTTGCTCTTCCACGAAACTAGAGCATCTCCAACATAGACTGCAAACCCTGATGTTGACTTCCTGTCCTTGGGGCATCCTGCATAGTCTGCATCCGCACATCCTGTAACAGAAATCTCCTTTCCTTTCTTAAATAGCAAGCCTGCACCTGGAGATGATTTTAGATATCTCAGAATCATGTGTATGGCATCCATATGGACCTGGCGTGGTTGCTCCATGAACTGGCTCACACAACTCACTGCAAACTGTATATCAGGTCTAGTGATAGTGACATACAGTAATTTGCCTACCAGTTCTCTGTACCTTCTCTGATCCACCTCTTCCGTGTCATCATCATACAGCTTCATGCTAGGGTCCATTGGTGTCGTAGCAGGTCGACACCCTAACATACCTGTCTCACTCAGTAGATCTGTGACATACTTCCTCTGTGTCATGACTAATCCATATGGATTTCTAGCAAATTCCATCCCCAGAAAATATCTAAGGACTCCCAAGTCCTTGGTGACAAACTCGGTCCCCAGCCTTTCCTTTGCTTGCTTAATGCCTTGGTCATCATCACTTGTAATCAAGATATCATCAACATAAACCATGATTACAATGATACCTCTTGTCGTCTTCTGCACGAACAAGGAATGATCAGCATTGGAGCGTTTATATCCTTGTTTCTCAAAGAGGTCTGAAAGCTTCTGAAACCATGCTCTGGGGCTCTGCTTAAGACCATAGATGGCCTTATGCAATCTGCAAACCTTGGAACACTCCCCCTCAACAGCAAAACCAGGTGGCTGTTGCATATAGACTTCCTCCTGCAAGTCTCCATACAAAAATGCATTCTTTACGTCCAGTTGATAGAGTGGCCAGTCTTTAGCAACCGCAACAGATAGCACGATCCGTAAAGTGGAATGACGCGCCACAGGGGAGAAGGTGTCTAGGTAATCTACCCCATATGTCTGCGTGAAGCCCCTAGCAACAAGGCGTGCCTTGTACCTGTCAATGGAACCATCTGCATTGTGCTTAACTGTAAACACCCATTTGCAACTCACCGGGCTAACATCTGGAGGTATAGGAACCAAACTCCAGGTTCCTCTAGACTGAAGTGCCTCCATCTCTTCTTCCATTGCTAGTCGCCATCTAGCATCCTGCATAGCGTCCTGGTGGTTCCGTGGAATGGCCGTAGCTGAAAGTGCCAATGCAAACGTCCTGAATGGTCCAGATAGCCTCTCAAACGACACCACCGCTGAAACTGGATACTTGACGCAGCTTCTCTTCGGCTTGCGTAGAGCGATTGGAACATCTAGGTCCTCTGTGGTATCACCATGCTCCTGTAATGCATCCTGCTGAGAAATGTCGTCAGATCCATCAACATTAATATTCTCATTACATACCATAGGCGAGCTAGTTGACTGGTCAGGACCATGAGCTTGATTCGGCCTCCGGGTGTAATGGAATGGTAACGGAGATACTATTGATGGCGGTGGCGGTGGTGGTGGTGGTTCAGATGTTGGTGGCGGTTGTGATGTTGGTGGTGCCATGAATACAATGTCAGGGGATATAGGTGGCGGCTGCATCTTCCCAGAATCTGAGAAATACATGATGGATTCAAAGAATGTAACATCTGCACTGATCATATACCGCCGACGCACAGGGTCAAAACACTTGTACCCCTTTTGAGTTCTGGAGTACCCCACAAAGACACACTTGACAGCCCTAGGAGAGAGCTTGTCAGAACCGGGCGACAACTGATGGACAAATGCGACTGACCCAAACACACGAGGGGTAAGAGTGAACAGATCCTTGTCAGGATAAATCAGTGAGAAAGGAACCTGTTCATTCAAGACAGACGAGGGCATACAATTTATAAGATAACATGCAGTAAGGACTGCATCACCCCAGTATGAATACGGAACATGACTCTGAATGAGAAGTGACCTTGTGACATCAAGTAGGTGACGGTGTTTTCTTTCTGCAACCCCATTTTGTTGAGACGCATGGGCACAGGATGTTTGGTGAACAATTCCTTTAGAGGAGTAGTAGTTGGCTAGATTATTGGTGCACAACTCTAAGGCATTGTCACTTCTCATAATTTTGACAGTTGTGGAAAAAACATTCTGAATCTCATTTAGAAATTGAATAATAATATTTCCAGCTTCAGACTTATTTTTCATTAGAAATACCCATGATGCTCTAGAGAAATCATCCACAAAAACAATATAAAACCTGTGCCCCTGATGATCGGGAACACGACTTGGACCTCAGACATCAACATGAAACAACTCAAATTTGGAGTTACTACTCCGACCTTGACTACTGGGAAACGATGACCTGTGATGTTTTCCCAACTGACACGCCTCACACTGGGTAGGTGTGTGAGAAAGACTATAAGGTAAGACAAGACGCAACTTCTGAAGCGGTAGATGACCAAAACGCAGATGCCACATGAGAGAAGATACTTGTCCAGCGGGAGAAGATGTGATTCCGGCAAATGGGGTCTGGTTCAGACGATAGAGGCCTCCTTGCTCATAGCCATGACCAATCACGTTGCCCGTACGGATGTCCTGAAAAATCAAAGAAGATGGATCAAAAATAGCTCGACATTGGAGATCCTTCGTAATCTGACTGATTGACAAAAGATTCATAGAAAAATGCGGTGCATGTAAAACATTCTTGAGTTGCATAGAGGATGTCAATCTAATCTCCCCCTGACCCGTGATGGGGGAATGTGTGCCATTGGCAATCACTACTGTCCGTCCTGGAGGGATCTGAGTATATCCTGAAAGTAGACTCTGGTCGCCACATAGATGATGTGTAGCGCCTGAGTCCATGATCCATGGCAATGTATCCGATCTACTACTATGAAGTGCAAGTGTACTACCTGAAGTACTCGTAGAGGCAGAAGCAGAAGCAGAAACATCAGTATGACTCTCTGTCGTCGGTGCTGGGCCAGATGGTGGTATAATGCCCCTGAGGCGGGCAACCAGATCATCAAAACGCTGATCCAGTGAAGCAGCAGAAGGAGGCTCTATCTGCTCAGCGACTCGTGCAGATGCAGGAAATCCATGCTTTGAGTAGCATGTGTCCTCAGTATGTCCGATGCGGTGACAATATGAGCATGTAGGCCTAGTGCGACCACCCCTTCCACGGGGAGTACGTCCACGGCCCTGGTAATGAGAACCACGGCCCCTGTTGGCCGCCATGGCTGAGGGATTCTGACTAGCAGCTGCTGAAGGTACAGTTATCCTACTCAATCTGTGAAACGCCTCCTCCATGGGAGGAATAGTCGAGTCCGCCAAGATCTGTGAACGTGCGGCCTCATACTCTGGATCAAGTGCAGCGAGAAACACACCTACCATCGTTGCATTCCTGTATGTCTTCTGCTGCTCTGGTGTGGCGGTAAGAGGCATGAAGCTATAAAGCTTCTCAAACATTCCTCTCAAAGATGTATAGAGAGAATGTAATGGGCGGCCATTCTGCTTTATCGTGAATATATCATGTTGTAGTTGCAGGATCTTCGTTTCATTCTTTGCCTGAGAATAGGTCGCTGCGAGGATATCCCACATGTCTTTGGCTGTGGGTTGATGTAGAATGTCATTGGCGATTTCAATAGCCAATGTGCCAGATAGCCACACCTTGGCATATGCGTCGTCTGCCTCCCATGAGGCATGAACTCCAATCTTCTCTGCAGGCTCGGGCTCTGTGAGAATATGCTTCTTGCCCGTGGACTTCATCATACTCATGAACTGCATTGCCCACAGTTCATAGTTCGTACCATCCATCTTGACGATGGGCGCTGGACCACGAAACGCGCCCATAGATGGGGTATCTGCCTTGCTTTCTGACATACTGGAGACTGAAGACTGGAGCGTATGACAATGGATAAAATTTGTCTACAATGACATAGACGGGATTAGTTGCATGTGTAGACCTCAAGCAACTATCCCCATGGATCTGCGCGCGCTACAATCCGCACGCGAACAAACTTTACACGCAGTATGTAACCCTCACGCGCTGAAGATGATGCACGCGCTTGAAGATGGCGCGCGCTGCTGCTTCCTGTTGCGCGGTATCTCGTGCAGCAGCAGATGATGCAGATGGCGCAGTGGATGCACAGCACAGGATGTCGCTCAGCGCGGGATGCGCTGTGAGCGAGAAGCGCGGATGTCGCTCAGCGTGGGATGCGCTGTGAGCGAGCGGCGCGGGATGCGCTACTGCTTCCTGTGCGCCAGATGCGCGAGGGGCTTAGGCACCGGATGCGCAGGATGCGCACGGTGCGCAGGCGGCACCCTAGACCACCACAGATCGGCGGAGAAGAGCCTGGCGGTGGAGAAGAGCCTGGCGGCGCCGAGAGAGAGAGAGAGAGAGAGAAGAGAGAGCCGGCGGGTGGGGATTAGGTTTAGGGTTTCGAGAACTCCGGTCTAGGACCGTCGCTCTGATACCATGTTGGGAAACGTGAATGAGTTATTCTATTCCATAGCCCTAGGCTCTCTTATATAGGAGAGTAGCCTATGGGTAAATTACATAAAGAGAATAACAAGAAAATAAAATAACAAAGAGATACAAAAATAGCCTATGCGTCAACATTAACTAATAGGGTTTTACATGCATATATATACATGCATATTAAATTAGTCTGTCTTAGCATGCTAAGATTGATTATTGTATTTATACAAAGTAACCCATATGTGATCTACAATCACTAGGATAAAATAAGAAGTAAAGACGAGAACTTAGATGTTTTGTATAACCGAATAATTGATACATGAAGAACATACATCTCTGACTCATAATGTACTTAGTTATAAACGAGAATGGAAAGAGTTGGTCTCACAAGTGGGGGACTAATGTTGTATATACACTCAAGCATTGATAAGTCACATCGATGTAGTATGGGAGTATAAAAATCATAGCGGTGAAGTATTGGCATGCTAAATCATATCAACGGAGCTTAGATATGATTATAATTAAAAATAACCACTTAATCATTGTAGTAAGTTGGCTTGAGTATATGTAGATGCGTGCACATGTTATGCTTAGTGATAACCCGAATGCTAAATTTTTCTGTGTAAATTGACGCCATAACTTTTTCAATACATATCCATATATTGTACTCTGCATCCATTTACTTTCCAATGAATTCAATAAATGCATGTCAACCTTTTGACGTAATTATGCTATAATTCCGTGCACAAGAATATTCAGAAAAATACTAATCGACCAAGAGTGGGGTTATTACACATATGTATGCATTACATGTATGTATAGATGTATGTACTATGTATACGAATATAAATATACGGATACACACAAATATATATATATATATATATATATATACAATTATATAATTATAGAATCGAATTATTATCGAACGAATTTAGGTTAATTCATGTTATAAAATAGAAAGCGGAAGCGGAATAACATAATAAAGAAGAATAATCACGAAGAACACAAAGATTTTTATGTGGAACCCTACTCCGTGAGGAGCGGGATGAAACCACAGGAGAAGCCCTCAACGGGGCGGATATTCTATTAGAATTTCTCATCTGTTACAGGAGGCCTGGGGCTCCTTATATAGCTTCCACAGGACCTCCAAGTCCCACCACTAGGCGGTATGGGACTAAACTCAGTGGTGGGGTAAATGGACCCTGGAGGGATCCATTTACCCACCTATTACATAAGTGACGCATGCTCCAAATACTCTAACACTCCCCCTCAAGCTGGAGCATGCAATGCTCAGCTTGGACAAACAGGAAGAAACTCAACTCACAATACATGACACTACAGACAATATCAACCCAACGCACACAGCTGCTGCAGTCGAGGACGTTGCTTCTCATGGCGTGCATGTGAGGAGGACGAACGGGGCTGGAGTGTCTATCTGGCTCAGAGAATGGTACTCTACTGTGGAGTCCCTATGATACCACATGAAAACCCTTGCCCTTAATGGCATAGGGAATAGTCCTCTGCTATGGAGTCCCTTTGGCTCACATGAAAGCTCTGGCCGACCAACAAGAATGATTGGCATGCGTCATCGTCGAGTCTGAATATGAAATTTGTAGAGTCTGAATATCTGACCGGTCTGGAAAATCTGATATCCGAATCTTATAACAAGACCTGTGACTCTACATATACTCCCCCTTTCTCCCATACTGGTCGGAATGACATTATATGACCACGTTGGGAGAAGATAAAATAATACATAAATATGAGGAAAACATGAATATTCTCAAAAGATTTCAAAAGATTCCTTGCGGCTTTTCATAATAATTTTTTTTAAGCCATCTCATCATCATTTTTTTTTGAAACATTTTTTTTAAAAAAATAAGCTGTTACCTTTTTTTTTGTAAGCCGTTCCTTTTTTTTTCGGCTATTGCATCACACTTTTTTTTTCTTTTTTTTTCTCTCCTTTTTTTTGCAAATTTTTTTTAATTGCGTACGACTTTTCTTTGTACGCGTTTTTTTTTCAAAATACTTGCGTACGGCTTTTTCAAATGTACGCGCCTTTTTTTTTGAACAAACTCCTCCCTTTTTTTTTTTGAAATCAAAAAATATTTTTTTTTCCGGCCCCAATTTTGGGCCCATGACAAGCAGCCCCCCACAAATTTTTCTCCTTTTTTTTGACGTAACTCACGGCCCAGAGGGCACCTCCTTTTTTTTCCTTTTGGGGCTTTAAAGCATCTTGCAAATAATGCACCGCCCCCCAAAAATTTTATAAGTGTGGGCCCCTTTAGGGTTTCCCACGAGGAAGCTCTTCCCTGGAAAGAAAAAATTCCGCCGCCAGGAGTTGAAGCGGCACGGAGGCTCGAAGGTGTGATGTTGAAGGAGATGCGTCGAGGAGGATCTCGCCGACTGCGGAGAGGCGGCATCGCCGCCTGGAATCTGGCATCGCCGCTGACTGGGATGTTGTCGAGGAGGAAAGGGCTGGAATGGGAGCGCCGCCCTCAGCATGTGATGCGCCAGATGCAGGTGATGGATGGAGAGCCGCCAAGGAGAATAAGAGACCCCCCCTGGAGCATCTCCTTCTGTGCGAGTGAATGATGACGAAGGAAGGGGGGTCTCAATCTATTGCTTCTTCAACCAGTTCTTGTGAGCAACGCGCGCCGCCTGCGCGTGGAGTCACGGCATCGCCCATCGCTTGAGATCTCGAGCGGCTGCAAAGGGAAAAATAGAAACCCTTCGGCCTGGAAGTGCTAACCAGAGGATCTGATTAGCGACTTTGAGTGTTTTGCCGCTAGAACTGTGCATAGATCTGGAGCTGGATGTCACGCCAAGAATAACTAGAGTTTCAGAAAACCCTAGAGGCGTGGATCTAGAGGATAGCATCAATCCAGATCTTCAAAAAAAAACTCAACGACTCGATCATCTTTAACAAATCTTCAAGAACATTTTGATAATCGAATCTCGGAAAAAAAAATATATTCAAGAACAACTCCTCAAGAATCGAACCGCTCTGATACCATGTTATAAAATAGAAAGCGGAAGCGAAATAACATAATAAAGAATAATAATCACGAAGAACACAAAGATTTTTATGTGGAACCCTACTCCGTGAGGAGCGGGATGAAACCACAGGAGAAGCCCTCAACGGGGCGGATATTCTATTAGAATTTCTCATCTGTTACAGGAGGCCTGGGGCTCCTTATATAGCTTCCACAGGACCTCCAAGTCCCACCAGTAGGCGGTATGGGACTAAACTCAGTGGTGGGGTAAATGGACCCTGGAGGGATCCATTTACCCACCTATTACATAAGTGACGCATGCTCCAAATACTCTAACAATTCAGATTCGATTCATTTGGGAATCGAATCCACAAGTTAAATTCAAATTCAGTTCATTTGGTTTGGAATCAAACTTTTTTTTTGAATTTTTATCGATCAAATCCTAATCGAATTTGAATGATTCAGTTCAATTAGCTGCCCTACTTCCTGGCCTCATGCTCCTCCTCCATCACCTCCTCCCCTCGCCCCCAGTTCCTCCCTCCGCCCCAGCTGCTCCCCCCATGCCTCCGACTCAACGCCTGCTCCTCCTTTGTCGCCTCCTCCGCCCTGAGCTCCACTCCTTCACCCCACTGCCCCCTGCCACCTCCTCCACCGACCACCTCATCCTTACAATCCCTCCACCTCCTCCCCAACTCGCCCATGTACCTCCTCCTCTGCCCCTCCTACCTAGCCCGCCCCCTCCAGTCCCTCCTTCCAGCCCCTTCTCCCCAACCCGACCCTCACACCTCCTCTATCCCCTCCCCAGCCCCTCCCCCCTCCAACCCCTCCTTATGCCCCCTCCTCACCAACCTGACCCCCTCCATCCACTCCTCCTTCGTCCCCTCTGTCCCTCCTCCACCCTCTCCTCCCCAGCCCATCCCCTCCAGCCCCTCTACCGACCACCTCCTCCTCCTCCTCATAATCCCGCCCCTCCTTCCCAATCCACCCCCTCCAACCCATCCTCCTCCCCAACCCAGCCTCATTCAGATATGCCTTGCCCCCTCTCGGTCTTGTCGAGGCCCGACCCAATGCCACACCCCTACTCTTCTGTTCTATCTTGGAGGTCGTTCAACATCAGGAGCCACACACTCGAGAAGGCGCTCGGGGAGGAGGCGCATGACAACATGAGGAGAGGAGGTCAAGCTTGTGGGGTTAGAGGGAAAGGAAGGAGAGATTTTGTTCTGACCATAGTGCCCCTCTTAACTACATCGTGGTTTAAATAAATCATGATTATTTTAATTCTTTGACGGCCAATCTAACGGAATGGTACAAGTGATAAAAGAGAAAGAAGTTAGGGGTACTGCTAATATTTCAAAAAGAGAGGGACGTAACTGAAATTGCAATATTTCAGAGGGGCACAACTGATGAAAACCCTTCCTTTTATTGCGATAATGACATTAAATTCATATGCAAGTGTGGAATAGTCAAAACTACAGACTATTCACAACTGATAGTACAATGTAATATGCGTGCTTTAAGAAAGAGTTTGATCATTGATCTATTATGAGGGCCTTATCTTACGTTAGTTTTGGAGAGGCTGCTACGATGACTCGAACTCATGGCTTCCTAGTCAAATATTGACAACTTTTACCTTTTTGCCTATGTTCCACTTCGATCTGGTGAAAACACATATTGGTTTTGAAAAACAACTATTTATTATCACTTGGTTAATCACCCATCATCTGAGCTATAAGAAAATGATTTTTCCTATCTGTAAAAGATGCAAAAATTATTACTTAAAAGTTTAAAGGTTGATTATTCAAGCACCCACCAAAAATCATCTAAAACTTGAACCTCTATGGACCTAGGAAGTTGCAAGCTAGTAGCAAAATTGTACAAGGCTGTAATAAAAAACTCACAAACAACATTTATTCAATTTTTCTTTTGTTGTCTTTTTGTAATGTATCAACTGAATCTAGCTCTGGTCGAGTTTTCTTGGGGACACTAAGATTATTGAATTTTATGACTCATTTGGATAAGGACTTTCACTTTTAAACCAAAACAAGAATTTATAACCATGTTGGAATTTCTAATTGCTGGCATTAGACAATTCCTAAATTTTTGTTTAATTTGTTTTTTTTTAAATTTTGGCTCCAGGGAGAGGATATCCATGGCATACCTGATTTGGTGAACCTGTTCGGCATAGAATCACCTGGTCTTACCTCTAGCCTGGCGATTGCTGAATACATCTCATCGAGGTTTTTAAGATGATGCTAATTATTGTCCATGACTGTCTCCTTTTCTTCTCTTACCGAGTGCCAGGTCCCTTTTTTAAATTTTGTCTTTTTCACGATTATCTTTGTTTCAACGTAATATGAAACACCTTAATATATTTGTATGAAACACAATGGTCAAATATTTTCCTGCATGAAAAGATAATCTATGTTTCTTTTTGTTGAGGAGTCTACTTGAGTAAACTGATTTCAGGTGTGGTTCTGATTACATGTTACCCTATAAATATTGTACACACCTCACATTTGATGATTATGTAGAAAAAAATAGCAGCCTCCTGTATGTGCTACGTAATCCCATCCTACGAGGTTTCTCTTCCGCTTTGAAAGGTTTCCAGGTAAATTCTTTGTTGCGTTTTATTGTTTGTTTGCATGTTTTTTTAACGTGATATCATAACCAAAACTGATGGGAAATTTGGAAATTTGTGGAGGTTTTATGTGTATTTCCTACATGGTGAGATAATTTGCAAAATCGGGTGTGTCGTTTGAAATTGTAGAGGTTTACGTTATATCTTGATGTACCATTATGTATTTCTTATTTATCTCCTGTACATCTATGTAATTTACCGAAGGGTTTTCTCTCTATATAAGAGATCCTAGGGCTCTATGGAATAACAACTGAGTATTTTGCTCTAACATGGTATCAGAGCCAAAACCCTAACCTAGGGTTTTTCTCCACCACCGCCCCCCTCCTTCGCCCACCTCCCGCCGCTGCCACCGCCCATCCCCTCACTTCGCCCACCTCCCGTCGCCGCTGCCAGCCGAGGCCCCCGCCTCCTCGCCATCAACCGAGGCCCCCGCCTCCTCTCCCGCAGCCAGCCGAGGCCCCCCGCCTCCTACTCTCCCGACGCGGTCGACGCAACCCTCTCTCTCGGGCTCTTCTCCTTCGGTCGGCACCTATTCATTCATGGATTCAGGTGCATAAAGTCTACATATGCACTTGAATCCAATCCAGTCTTTGTAGACACCAGTTCTTTTGTCTATTATCCCTAGGTCTTCAATGTCCAAGAAACACGAGAAAATCATCAACCACTACCAGATAAAACTTGTCCCTGATGATCAGGTGCACGACTAGGACCCCAAATGTCTATATGAAACAACTCAAACGGGGAACTACTGCTCCGACTCTGACGACTAGGGAAGCTAGAACGACGATGCTTCCCTAATTGACAAGATTCACAACGAAATGAGGAATTCGGAGAGATCTGAGGCAGGAGGTGATACATTATCTTGAGCAGAAGGTGACCAAATCGAAGATGCCATGTATACGGGGAAACAGATCCATGTGAGTGAAGAGAGACACCAGCATAGGAATTCTGGACCAGACGATATAGGCCATTGTGCTCAGAACCACAACCAATCACTCTGCCCGTTAGTATGTCTTGAAAAATGAGAGATGATGGGTCAAATATAGCACGACAATGCAAGTCTTTTGTAATTTGATAATAAATTCATGGAAAACTCAGGTGCATGTAGAATATTCAGTAAGTGCATGGAGGGTGATAAGGAGATCTATCCATGTCCCATAATAGGAAAATGAGTGCCATCAACTATGATAACGGAGCGACCCGAAGAAATATCCGTGTAGGACTCAAGTTTATCTCTGTCACGGCAAAGATGATGGGTGGCTCCGGAGTCGACAATCCAACCAGATAGATCATGGCAAGGACGAAAGGCAGTACTACCTAAGGTACTGGCAGCAGCAGAGGTACTGGCCGATGTAGAAGCTACAATATCAGAGGTACTGGCAGCATCCGACGATGACTGCGGCATAATGTCACGAAGCCGCGCCACAAGTTCCTCGAACCTGTGATCTGGAGTAGATGCTGAAGGAGACTGAACATGTTCGACTACCCGTGCCGAAGCTGGAAACCCGTGCTTGGAGTAGTATGTGCCCTCGGAGTGACCAGTACGATGACAGAACTAGCACGTCTGACGAATACGTCCTCCCCGGCCACGTGTACCACGGCCACGAAAAGAAGACGAACCACCTCTCCCTCGTGACATTGCCATTGCCGAAGGAGGTGGAGTAGCTGTGCTGGAGGAAACAGAGATACGACTGAGCCTCCTGTAGACTTCCTCCATAGGAGGAATAGTAGCATCGGCGAGGATCTGAGAGCGGGCGGCCTCGTACTCAGGATCAAGAGCTGCAAGTAATACTCCCACCATGGTAGCATTGCGAAAGGTCTTCTGTTGCTCGGGAGTAGCTGTGAGCGGAATGGTACTGTATAATTTCTCGAACATCCCCGCAGTGACGTGTATAGAGAGTGAAATGGCCGCCCATTTTGCTTCATCGTAAAAATATCATGCTGCAACTGCAGCATCTTAGTCTTGTTCCACACTCGAGAATATGTAGTAGCCAGAATATCCCTCATCGCCTTGGCGGTGGGCTGATGGAGGACGTCATTGGCAATCTCCATCGAAAGTGTCCCCGATAGCCAGACCTTGGCATACGCATCATCAGCCTCCCAAGAGGCATATATCCCCGTCTTCTCTGCCGGCTCATCTTCGGTAAGAATGTGTTTCTTACCACCCGACTTCATGAGGCTCATGAACTGCATAGCCCAAAGCTCATAGGGAAAGAAACTGAGAAAGAGAACGAGTGCAAAATTCCAATGCATTATCCGTGCACACATATTTAACATTAGAAGAGAAAACATTCTGCACTTCATCGATAAGATTTTTGATAATAATTCCTACTTCAGATTTATTCTTTAGACGCCAACCATCCATCACGCCTCAGGTATGCTTCGATGTTGTTCCTAATGATGGGTTAGATAATGTACCAGTGCAGGAATCTTTGTTACAGGAGGTGGATCCGTCGGTCAGTACAGTGGATAATGATCATGATATTCCTATTGCACTTAAGAAGCAGAAGAGGAAATGTGTGACCTATCCTCTTGCGTCTCAGGTGTCTTTTCATCGTCTTACTGGTGATTTCCAGAGGTTTGTTGCAGTTGTGTCTTCAGTAGAGATACCACGGAGCTATCAGGACACCATGAAGATTGATCGTTGGAGGATAGCCATGGAGGAAGAGATGCGTGCTTTGTAGTCTAGAGGGACTTGGACCCTGGTTCTTATTCCATCTGGTGCATCTGTGGTTAGTTGCAAATGGATGTTCACAGTTAAATATCATGCAGATGGACGTCTCGATCGGTACAAGGCAAGGCTTGTTGCACGGGGCTTCACCCAAACCTATGGTGTCGACTATTTGGATACATTTTCACCAGTGGCTCGACACTCGACGCTTCGCATACTTCTATCCGTTGCTGTGGTACGTGACTGGCCCATTTTTCAACTTGATATCAAGAATGCATTCTTGTATGGAGATCTACAGGAGGAAGTCTACATGCAGCAATCACCAGATTTTGCTGCTGAGGGGGAGACTCACATGGTGTGTAGACTTCATAAGGCAATTTATGGCCTTAAACAGAGTCCAAGGGCATGGTTCCAGAAGCTTTCTCAGCTGACTGAACGACAAGGGCTCAAAAGATCAAATGCGGATCATTCGTTGTTTATTCAAAAGACTCCCAGAGGTACAATTGTTGTCATGGTATATGTTGATGATATTCTGGTGACAGGAGACGATGCTCAGGGAGTCGAGATGACTAAAGCACTCTTGGGCAGTCAGTTTGTTACGAAAGATCTAGGTACCATACGATACTTTCTGGGGATAGAATTTGCGAGAAATGCACAAGGTATGGTGATGACCCAAAGGAAATATGTTACAGACTTGCTTGTTGAAACATGAATGGTTGGATGCAGACCATCGAGCACTCCTATGGACCCAAGTATGAAACTGTATGACAATGATACTGAAGAGGTGGACAAAAGAAGATATAGAGAGATGGTGGGTAAGCTTCTATACATCACCATAACTTCGACCCGATATTGCTTTTGCAGTAAACCGGGTGAGTCAGTTTATGGAGCAGCCTAGGCAAGTCCATATGGAAGCCCTGTACATGATACTGAGATACCTAAAGTCTTATCCAGGCTCAGGTTTGCTATTTAGAAAGAACACAGATTTGTCCATTTCCGCTTTTGCAGACGCAGACTATGCAGGGTGCCCAAAGGATCGTAAGTCTACTTCAGGATTTGCTATCTTTATAGGAAGCGCTCTGGTTTCTTGGAAAAGCAAGAAACAAACTGTTGTGGCAAGATCTAGTGCTGAATCCGAATATAGAGCCATGGCACAAGCAAGCACAGAAATGATGTGGGTTCGAGCAGTCTTGGAAGATTTGAATGTAAATGTCTCTTTACCCATGCAGCTTCAGTGTGACAACCAGGCAACGTTGTTCATTGCCATTAATCCAACATTTCACGAAAGAACAAAGCATATCGAGGTAGGTTGTCACTACACTAGAGACATGATCCAGAAGGGCTTGATTTCCACTTAACATGTCAATTCAGAGGACCAGACTGCTGATATATTTACCAAGGCATTGCTCAGAGGACCTTTCCAGAGATGTTCTTCCAAGCTGAGCATGATTGATATCTATGCTCCATCTTGAGGGGGAGTGTAGAGGTTTACGTTATGTCTTGAATCTCTTGATGTACCGTACGTATTTCTTATTTATCTCCTGTACACCTACGTAATTTACCTAAAGGTTTTCTCTCTATATAAGAGACCCTAGGGCTCTATGGAATAACAACTGAGTATTTTGCTCTAACAGAAATCATTGCCTTTACACCAAGGTCTTAAGCATAATGATGTGCTATTTCTTTGTGGATGATGTAAACATGAAGATCTTCTAGATGATCGATGGCCCTTGGAGGCATTCAGTGTGTTTTGAATTTCTGGATCATTATCGCTACCAGTCACAAGAAACAAAAACTGATCGATCAGAGTTAACTCATAGACCTTGTATTGATTCAGCATTATGATAGATTCATTGTACTCCCTATTAAAAAAACATCATAAATCCTGATAAAATCGGTCACATAGTGGTTATGATCGATCACATCTTTCAACCTAATCCCTATTGTTATGCGTGATTAATATAGCCTACCTGATCGGTTACTTGAGACTTTTTTATTAATCACTATTTGTATCTTAGTTAATTATCCCTTGTTTCTGTCTTGTAAAGTGATCGATCACACGATAGCTTTATTCTAAACACTCTGAATAGATTCTACTCGTGTTGGGCTCTTCCTATCATGGTGGGAACATATGTCAAGACCATATGGCTACTCTTCGTCAAGCTCGAAGGTGAGTCATATGAGAATGAATGCAATTTTATTTTTGTTTGTCTGAATGCTTTCAGGGAGCAGTCTAAATCAAAGGACGTGAGAAAGTTGGCTTTCATTGAAGTTAATTAAGAAAACATAATTTTGAAAATATCAACTGTGCGACATGTCCACAATATGGATACACAAGTGAAAGGGTTCTATAACCAAATTCACATATACCAAAAGGCATTGAGTAACGTTTTAGCTTGTGTTAAGAGCTTTGAGAAGTTCGAACACAAATCACAACTTTGAAAGTCACTGCTTCGTCGAAGATGTCAGAGATTCTACATGAACTCTTATTATTAAAGGGAAGGAAAAATATATCTTGAGATGGTACTTTTTTTATCAGTGGATTGCGAGGTTATTCAATCAATGCAAACTTGAATATCGTTGTAAACAAATTGTCTTAGTCAATTAGGTCAAGTGTTATTGTTGCGGGAAAAGAGAAATGATTGGTGATTGATTCCCTTTAGCTAATTCATTACATGGTCCTGACATACCTTTGAAAATGTTCTCCATTTGCAAAATCATTGAAGAGCTCCAGTTGCCTCTCCCTACAAAGTCAGCCAGATGGAAAAAAGATCAGAATTGATGGGATGCAGAAGCTTCTTCTAAAAGTTACGTCTACATTGGCAACTGGTAGAGAGATAGAGGCAATTTATTATTATTATCATTGTTGTTGTTGTGCATAATTGACTTGGTCCCCTTTAGGGTGGTTTGGCCATGTGCACAGAAGGTCAGCTGATGCAATGGTTAGGAGATGTGAGTTTTGGAATGTTGAGTCGGTTAAAAGAGGGCGTAGAAGCCTTAAGAAGTGTTGGAATGAGACTATACGAAGGGCTCTTAGTTTTTGGATCTAAGTCCGAGAATGACCCAAGATAGATCTGAATGGAGGTAAAAAATACATATAGCCGACCCTAATTAAAGTGAGAAAGCTTTGTTGTTGTTTCTTTGTTATTTGACTTGGTCCCCTTTATTTTGCAGCTTTGAAGAGGCTCGTCCTTGATTTGGTCAAGGGCTTCAAAACGAAGTCTTTGGAGTGCAAAGTGCACTGCCTTGCAAAACACACAAGAAGCATCTATCCTATATATGTGAATGAAGAGATCATGTTTCTTCCAATATTTGGGATCGTGCACAGATTAGTTGTACTAATTGCTATTAGTATTGTCATTTTTATTGATGATTCTTCCATATTTGTATTAGTGTATCTTCGTAGGAAAATATTTGAAATTTCTATAATTGTGCAAACTTTGTCAGGAAGGTTGAGAATCAGCATGATACATTGCTCAAGATCATTCAAATTGATAATGTTGAGGAGTATACGGTTGTGTCTTTGTACAATCTTTCTACAATAGAAGGGCATCATTCATGAACTTCATGCAGTTAAAGATGCCAACAGAGGTGTTGCACAACCGAAGTACAATCAGCTTCTTGACACCAACAAAGCTTTGCTATAGTAGGTTTCCACTCCAAAAAACTTATCCTAATATTATAGCGACATTCTTGTACATTATTAATAAGATGAATTCTTTTGTCCATCAAGGGATAACATTGTAATCGGTTTTGCACTCTTTGGGACAACTGCACTCTCTTAGTATTTTTAGGCGTCCTTTCTACATACAACATTGCACTATTGCAAGTGGGAAACTTAGTCCCGCTCTATAAAGGAGTTTCTTGGGTTTTCACAACCAATTTGAAATCTTCTGGAGAATAATACCAAGCACATCACAACCAATTAATCAAGTAAGCACACAACACATGATATTTATGTGGAAATTTAATCGGACGAAAACCATAATGTGAATTACCTCACTCAGGATTTCTGGTATGTTAAACCAACCAAACGCTTCACTATAAAGATTGAGATATTTGTGCAGATATTTCAACCATTTACGAAGTGTTTTTTACAGCCTTGTATCAGACACCAAAATCAACACTGCATATCAAACCTTACCGCGACTCAATTTAGAAAATACCAAATTTATAATATGTATGCAATTATAACGTGTATCATAAATGATTTTTCTACCATAGGAGTTATCCCAAATTGCTGATTATTAAAATAATGAATATATTAAAATATTTTGGCTATCTATGGAATGGGATTAAAAAAATGATTATGTATCAAATCACGAGTATCTCATTAATCAATAAGAATAATTACCAAATTAATTGAAAATGCCTGAAAAATCTGTTGATAAGAATGATCTCAAAAATATATAGTATGATTCATATACATAATTTTTCTGATTTTAATATAAATAAAATAGAAAAAATAACATAAAAGCTATTGTAATTTTTTTCTAATATGAAAAGTTAATTGAATTTGTTATTATAGAAATTACAAATTATATTAATTGTAAATATTATAAAATTATAATATATATAGTATATACATAATATACATATTATATATATAATAAAAAATAAATATAAAACAAGGAAATAAATAAATTGCTATGATATTTTTAAATTCTTAATGATTTTTAGCTTTCTGGAAAATAACATGTTATGTTAATCAAGAACTTCCTGCGAACTTATGGTCTGTTTGGTTACATGGTTACTCTAGGTAACCTTGTTCATCTCTCTCCATTCATGGGTTGGAATTCCATCACAAATCAATGTGACATCACATCACATTCCGTATTCCAACTCTCTCCAATCCTCATAACCATCCAAACATCTAGTATTCACAAGAGGTTACTCCAACACACTCCTTTCCAGACAATTATGGATTGAGACCAAAAGTTCCTATATGGAAAGGTTAAGGATAGAAACAAATACTTCACAATATTGTGAAATATCTTCTCTTTCAACAATATTGCAAGTAATTCTCAATTATAAGCATTTGCAAGAATAATTGCAAATATATTCTCTTACGTAAGCACAAGCAATTATATCATGTATTACACATGTATTACACATGTAAATACATAAATATATCTCTAATAAAATATCATTGAAGCATATCACTTGCCAAAAGTAATTCGACTGATGTTAAAGAGATTTGGATGCTTTGAGGCAATCAAACGTTGCTTGCTTAATGAGTTCTTGCACAAAGTTATCTTCAAAAAACATTCCGCTTAAAGTATTGAAGAATATGAAGAACAAGAGATATAATAATAGAATATTCACTAGAGAGAGTGAGAGATTGGTGTGTCTTCTAATGTGGGTAATAAGGTTACAAAAAATATGCTCATTAAAAATAAATTAGGTATGAAATAAGTGATGATTTGAAAATCGATTTAACTTGTAAAACTGGGTGATCAATCATATCAAAATGATAGATCATGCCACAATGTCAGTTGATTAGTTGATGATCATTGGAGGATCCTGGATTCAAATCTTGACTGATCATTAAGGAGAGTTTGACGATCATATGTTTTCGATAAGTAGAAACAATTAGTCGATCACGGTTGATCGTTCAAAATAGTTCAATTCTGAGTTTTTTATGTCTTGATTATGAAGGTTTTGTAGTTGATGTTACACTTTTTGTCAAAATACAAAGTAAATAATGCAACAACAAGAATGTTAAGAGTACACTACCTGACACTGATGTTCACTTCGTAGAGCATCTTCCTCTAAGATATCCTACAATCATGTAAACAAGTATATAAGCGAGCTAGTGCGATATATGTGTCATCTTTAAAACTGGCTTGGAGAAACAAAAAACAACCAATCTCTCTCTTTTTAATCAAAAACATTTAAATGCTTAAATAAATGAAAACATGCAAATATGTAACTTTGTATATAATCAAAAAACTTTCAAGTCATGTTTTTATTTACATATTTTTAGTTTATCCCAATTACTAAAGAATCGTAAAAATAATCTTTTAAATCTTTACTTGTAAGGTGGGTGAATGTTTATTGGGAGTAAAAAAAATCATATTTTTTCATTTCTCCTCCTTAAATCTTATTCAGTATTTAACCAAGTTCTTAGTTTATCCCCCCTTTGTTAACAATAAAAAGGTAGACAAGATAAATAATTGAAAAACATGCAATGCATCTTTGAATAAAATAATCTTGAATCTTGAGTGATAACAAGATAGCGAAAATGCCTTTTGTGGCTTTTATGCTACTTTCTTTAGTAGCAAATTGAAATTGCATAGCTAAATAAATGCTACGGGATATATTAGGTTTTCCCGTAGATAGACCTCCTCACACCTCCATAAAGTCTATGGTCATATGGATTACCTGGCTTGTCTAGGTCAAAAAGTGTTGATGGAGCAAGTGGTGTATCTTTCCTAAAAACTTCTCAAAACTAAATTTCTTTAAGATCTCCTTTGTGTACTTCTATTGTGAAAAGAAAATACCGAACTCGATTTAGGTGACTAGCAAGCCTAGGAAAAATATCATTTCTCCCATAATGCTCATCTCAAATTGTTCCTGCATAGATTCAAACAAATTTCTTGCAAAGAGTTATATTAGTAGAAAAAAATACAATATCTTCAACATATACTTGCACAATCAATTAATTAGAAACATCATAAATAAAGTGCAATCAATTTTGGCTACTTTAAAACTTGAGGTGAGTAGAACGTTTCTAAGTCGATCATATCATGCTCGAGGAACTTGTTTAAGTCCATAAAGTTCTTTACTAAGCTTGAAAACATATTCCGATCTAGAAGGGTCTTCAAAATATAGTGGTTGCTTGGCATCAACTTCTTCTTTGAGGAAGCCATTTAATAACATTCTTTTGACATCCATTTGATAAAGTTTGATTCGCTTGAAACAAAAAATCTAACATTATTATAATTGACTTAACCCTAGCAACATGAGTATAGATTTTGTTGAAATTGATGCCTTTATTGTTTAGTATAACCTTGTGTAACAAGTGTTGCCTTCTTCCTGACAGTTGTCCCTGACTCACCCAATTTATTTTTAAAGGCCCGCTTGATTTCATTAATCGTATGGTTCTGAGATTTGTGTCCAAGGTCCCAAACATGGTTCGTTTCAAACCAGGCAAGTTCATCTTGCATTTCTATTAACAAATAAACAATATTGCGAGCCTCGTCGATTGACTTTGATTCAACTAAGGATACACAAGCATATAAAGCAAATGAATTATAATGTAATTTGATTTGGGTTCCTTTTGAGATATCCCCAATCATCAACTCCTTGCGTTGATTTAACAAATCTGAAGTCCTCAGAAGGACCGTGAGAATTACTATCCTCAGGTATACTTAAAGGATATACTTCAGCATCTTCCTTTCATTTTCTAATTCCTCTAGTTAAGGATTCTTACGCAAGTTCTCATCAAAAGAAACGTTAACTGCCTCCACATCATTTATTATTTTCTCAATCAAGAGCTTGTAAGCTTTAGTACGTATAAAGTATCCTAGGAAGATACCTTCTTCATTTCTTGGGTTAAACATGTCAAGATATTCCTTAGTATTATGAACAAAACATTTACTTCCAAAAACATGAAAACAATTTATCCTTGGTGAACGTCCATAATCAAGCTCAAAAGGAGTCTTCTTTAATCTTAGTAGGATCATATTATTGTTTACGATATAGCAAATTGTATTTATGGTTTTTACTAAAAATATCTTGCTAAGATGTAATCTCATAGCATAGTACATGCTACATTCTTGAAGAGCTTGATTCTTCTGCTCCACTATATTATTCTGAGCTATTATTTAAGGTGTTAAAAATCACTCTTCATTCCAGCTTTGCACAATACTCTAAAAAATCTCATTCTCGAACTACCCACCATGGACATTTATTAACTTAGTGGTAGTAGTTCCTTGTTCCTCCTAAATATGCTTAGTTAGATTTTCAGCTCCGACAGATCTAATTCTTTGGACGAAATAAACAAAACCAAAGTAAAACATGAGTAGTCATCTACTATGATAAAAAATAGCAACTTCCACTTAAACTTTCAGATTTTGTAGGTTCAAACAAGTTAAGGTGTAGTAGTTCTAAAGGTTTAGAGAAACTTTTAAACTGTTTGGTTTGTAGTATTTTCCATGGAGTTTTCCTAATTCACATGCTAAGAATGTCCACCTTCTTGTAGGATAACTTACACAAATCCTTAACTAGGTCAACTTTCTAAGCATGTTGATGAGTATAATGTGACCTACTCTTTTATGCCATAATAGCGAATCTTCTTCTGATGCCAATAGGTAATCTAATGATGAACGCTCATCAGACCCAAATGTATGTAAACTTTATGCCCATATCCCCTAACTGCAACTTCTAATGTGTCTTCTTTAACATCTTCTAAACAATCTTTAGAAAACAACACTTTACACCTTTGTCAAATATCTAAGAAAATTTCAATAGGTTGTATTTTCAGACCCTCAACAAGGCAAATACAATTAATAAAAATTATAGAGTTTTCAATCACACATTCTCCAATGATCATACTTTTGTTATAATTTCCAAATATGGCTATCTTTGAGGAAGATGTCTTTCTTTCTAGTCATATGCACATAGCATCCTCTATTCATGATCTATTTTCCATTTCTTTCGTGCTTGATATCATTTGGTTATGATTTGAGTTACATGGTGTCTCCAATTGGAAGAAACCTTTAGTTCTACAAAATAGTTCATGGAGTTCTTTGGTAGCCATTGTTTTTACGTCCTTGGTTGGTTGGGGTGGTTCCTTGGATGTCTCCAAATTCTGACACCTTAATCGTTTTGACTTGGGTAGATAAAATTTTAACAAATCTAGTAGTTTTAGCTAATTTAGAACTACTTGCTTCAGTTGATTCATTACCAATCCCAAACTTTGTTCCTATATGATAATTACTCCCAAATAAAAGTGAATTTTGTTAAATCATTAACTATGGAGTGTGTATTTCTCTTTAATTCTATAATGGTGGTTGTCAAGTTTATCTATATCGATTCTAAGAGATTTAATTTATTTTTCATGGAATTGCTTAGATAAGGAAAGACATTTGGTTAGTTCATGATAAGTAAACCTACTTCATTTTTCATGTTTTTCTATGGTGGGGCATGCAGTAGATTTTAGCAACTTATTTTCTCTTTCAATTTAACAAGCTAATTCTTGGAAAGTATAAATAATATATTAATGTTAAGAGGTTTCATTAATAATTACCTCATCATTCCCTAGTGCCATTAATCCGAGCAAGGCCTCTTCTTTGTTCGAGGTATTCGTGTCATTTTTGAAAGAACTAAAGGAGTATGAGGAGTCCATGTTGCTTGCATAGATTTCTATATGGGTTATTGTGATAGTTTATTTGAGTTTTTCTCCTTTTTTTTCCCACTCCACTCCTTTGCTTTTGCTGGATTTTTGGCTCTTTGACTCTTGATTGCTGCTCTGTCTGAGCCTAGGACAATATTTCTTGAAATGTTCCTTCTTCTTGCAGTTGATTGCTCCTTTTCTATGGTCACCTTTGTTGAAAAATATTTTTGAATTTACAGGTGAATATAAGAAGGTCATCTTCAGAGCTTTCATGTCTTCCAGTATGCAGAATCAAAACTTCAAGTTTATTCTACGTTTTCCATTATGTAGTATGCATGTGTATTGGAAATACTCGAGGGTGATGTCGTCTTAGTAGATTGTATAAACATGACAATTTCATTCTGAGGGAGTGATAGAATATGTTTGTATTTTAGTGGCTATGCTTAGTAGACTATTTATTCAAAAGTCCAAATGTTGGACATTGATCTAAATTTGATTCGGATGCAATAACAAGATAGGATATTATGTCTTACTTGATCAAACATATCTGAGAGATCTTTTAGATACGGATATGAGATTAGATATCACTATCCAAGTTAGTATACATAGAATGTGCAGTTGCCCTGTCCTTAACTCCAAGTATCCCTAGAGATGGCACACTATTCTTGAAAGAGTTCAAGAATAGGTCCATTATTGTTAACTTCTAAGCATTGAAAATTTTAATATTAAATTGTATTTAATTATCAATAATAATGTGTATACAATTCACATTATTTGGACATGTTATGAGAGGTATCTAAGATAATTAAATTGAATTTAATTGTCATAGATAAAATTAATGAGGACAACACTATCCACAATAATTATGGGCTATGATTGTGATCCGCAATATCATATAGATAATTAATTGTGAATAGAATTCACAATTTAAATAATAATGTGAATTGGGAAATTAATCGTAGATGTGGTTTACATTTATTTTTGGATGGATGGATATAATTCATAATTATCAATGGCTTATTCACAACTATTACAAATAATTTGCAAATTATTTCGTGATATGTTATAGATAAATAATTCTATAAATAAGGATTTAATATAATAAGATTACATTAAAGAAGATTGGAGAGAGAAAATCTCTCTCTAATCTCCATGGTGGACGTCGACCCTCAATAAGAGGAAGGAACCTATATCCCGTCCTCACTAATGGAAGGTGGATCTCTTGTTTCCTCTTTATTCTTAAGAATAAGATTAATTTTGATATTGAATTTGGATAAGACACTAATAAATGATTTACTAATTCTAAATTCTATTTCACTTGGAGTACAAGTAAAATTATTTAGTCTTAACCTTTGATCAATAAATAGGAGGGCACATTCATCATCTAATTGGTTATAAAAGAAAGGCTAACCGTTGCTCTTTCTCTACGCAATTAAGTTGAAATAATGGTAGCAACAACTATCTCTCCCCCCATTCCACATGTCATCTCTCTCTCTCTCTCAATTCTTGGTGGCCATCCATTTAGAGTTTGTTGAGAGGTCCATCATCATCACACTGTCGTCATGTTGCCAAACCGACTTTTCATGGATCTCCATCTTCTTCAATCCTCATGCACATGCAGGAGACATCAGATTTCTTATGATGAAATCGGGAGGTTATCTTGTTCAATGTCTTCTTCAATGTACCTTCCAAATGTTCTAATCAATTCCAATAAAGTGTGGTGGTCTGACGGTTGATTGACTTTCAAAGTCCTTGCTTGTTGAAGTTGTTATATGTATTTTGAGTAGTTACTTTGAGATATTGATCCTTGCTCTGATATCGAATGTGAGTTACATGATTATGACACCACTAGGAGGTAGATAGTGGTTTGAGATAGTCTTGCAAATCATTGTGGAATAAATAATAAATATAGATAAAATATTCAAGCAGGCCAATCAACACTCTTTCAGCAGTATTTTTACGTGGAAATCCACATGCGTAAAAACCACAACTTGAGTCTTCTTATTGAGGATTTCTTTATTAGTCGAGCTAATCAACTGCTTCACTAATGCTTGAGATATTTATGGTTATATCTCAATTGTTTACAAAGTTGAAACTCCACAATCTTGAATCAAACACCAAGATCAACATTACAGATCAAACATTGTAGTACAAGAAAAAGAACATGCAAGCTTTCTACTTTCTTTGTGCTTCCTTGTAGGTCTCACGTCCAAGAAATCCTTTGCATACTTAGGTTTAAATACCTAGAGTCCCGCTGAAAGATGCTAACTAGAAAAAAGATATATAATAATGATATTATCTAAAAAGGTTATCCCCATATATATCAATAATATAATTCTCCAAAAAAAATAGAAGATTATATCTTGAGATAAGGACAATCGTATAATTACACAAATAATTCTCAAGGAATAACACAAGCAATTATACTACAAATATCACAAGTTGATAAGTAATATCAAACAATATAATAATTATCACCGTGCAGAGATGAGGTTGCCAAAAAATATTTTGTCTGAAGTAGAAGAACTTGTAAAATTGCTAGTGAATCAACACTTCTAATCTGAAAAATTTGCTTTTCATCTTTTCAACCACAAATATTCTTCTCAAAAAAATGAACGAGTCGAAGAACATGAGAAAGAATATTAAGATAATCGCTTAAAGAGAGAGCATCTCATTTTTTAGTAAAAGTAAGAGTAATTACTCGAGTGTTGTGTCTTCCAATACTTCGTATGGGGTCCTTTACATATGAGCTCAAGAAAAGTAGCCACCGGAAACAAAAAATGGTATGAAATCAAATGAGATTTTTTGATATGATATATCAGGTTAACATGTATAATCGATCAACTGTAAATGATTGGTTAACTACATATCTATGATCGACTAGTTGATGACCATTTGAATAATAATTAAATAACGATAGATAAGTTCTGTTGACATGATCGATAATGCATGATCAAATAGTTCAATATACATTATCAACAAGTTATGATCGATAGGCGTGAAAAGATGATCGATAAGCTCGCGAAAATTTCAACATTACAGAAAATTTGAAACTTGCTAGAATTATAAATTTTGCAAACCTAAAACAGATAAACTATTACAAGTCTTTTGAACAAAGAAATAATAAGACTGGGCATTTGCACTACTTCTTCATGAAATCAAGTCAAACTAAGGTCCACACTTGCATTCCTACAGTCATAGAGAATATGTAGGAGATTAAATATATTCTTATAAGTATTATCTTTAAAATATTAGAGGTCCAAAATGCTAACATCCTTTCCCCCTCTATTGTTGTCCCCCTACTCCAGCATTGACGACATACATGTCCAAATCATCCTCACATGGCTCTGCCTATCGTTATACCGTCAGATAGGAAGTCTCTTATTTTAGAGACTTAAAGATCACGATAATGCTTTGGGTTTATCCTCTAAACTTGTATGATCTTGATGGAATATATTGGGAATGTTTTGCAATCCATGTGGTTCCATAGTATTTTTTTAATTCCGCTGTTATAATGACTTATACATGAAGTTGGTTCTGATCGGACATAATCCGGTCCACATGTTTTTGTGATACATGAGGCATGTCAACCTTCCTTCATATGCAGATTAGAAAGGGGATTGTTCTTGCAAGCGGTTTGGCTTCTTGAATGTGGGAGGTGAATGTTATGGGAGCACCTTAAGCACATCACGGAAGCGTGATGTGCATCCAATGCAATCGGGAGAGACTAGTCGTATTAGTTGCTCGGGGCAGTGGGATTTTAAAAAAATTGAAGGCGATGAAACCACATGATCTAAGAACACTTCTCGTATTGTTTCATCTAAACCAAAAAGTGGTATTAGTGTTACCTATTTAAGCGTGGTTGCGATCGAAATCTCTATATGAAGAGACCTCCTGACTCAAGTCCGATCTGATGGATGAGACACTTACGAGCACGTTGATGAGATGCATGCTTCTCATAATCCAAGATGATTCTTGGGTCAGCGAATCTCATGATCTTATCACACGAGATCCGATATCTTCTTCATGAGCAAGAAGTACCAAAGAAGATGGAGATCCACAAGTAGTCAATCTATCAGCACAACGACATCACGGTGACTACGATTCTCTCTAGCGCAAGGGGTGCACGACCACAATTGAGAGAGAGAGGGGCATGTGATGAAAATTAGAGAGGGAAAGCTGAAAAAAAATTAGTATAAAGAAGAGCTAGGGTTACCTCTTAATATTTTGAGAGTCCATGGATCACATTCCATTTGAAACACAACATCAATGGTCGAGATTGATTTGTGTTTCCATTCAATGACCATGATTTTTTGTAAAAATACAACAACAATTAAATTATATTAAATTAAATATATTAATAATCAATATAATTCCATTTGAGCTAAATCAATTAGCATAGAAGGATTATGAAAGAGGCCAACTACCTTCCTAAAAAAGAGGGGACGATCACCATTGAGAACAAGTCAAAGGGTGGTTGTCCACCATCCATTAAATGCATGGTGTTGACCTTCTAATATAATTCTTCAATATATTTACAACAACTTTTGTTGTAAATTAATTCACAAAAATAACTCCAAATTACTTTTGTGAATATTCAAATCATGATATTAAATAATTGCGAATCATATTCACAACCCAAAATAAAATGTAAATTGCATTTTCAATTAATTTCCAATGTGAATTAAATTCACATCAACAATTAATTTGAAGATGCTATTTACAATAAGATCTTCTTATATATTATAAATCACATTTATAATATATATATATATAAATAATATGAATATTACTATCCACATTACTCATATCCTTGATAATTAAATATCATTTAATTATCTTGGATCATTATTCTCATGCATTTAAACATGAATCATATTCACATTATTCATGATAATTAAATCATATTTAATTATAAATATCTTAATGCTCAGATACATAATTCATCAATGGAATTATTGTTGAACTCTTTCAAGAATAATGCGCTTTCTTCGCGGATACTTGGAGATAAGGACATAGAGATCACACGTTCTACGTATAGTGACTTGGATATTGAGATCATATCTCAAATCCAGATCAAGGAGGCATCCTAAAGATGTTTTACTAAATAAAATATGTAAATCTAATCTTCTTATTGCATCTGAATTATATTCATTCATTGTCTAACATTTGAACTAAGATTAGATTTCTTCTCTATTTAGAGGAGTCACTAAAATCCAGACCTATTTCATCACTCCTTAAGAATGGAAGTGTCATGGTTATACAATCATTTATTGATCACATCACCCTCAGGTGTTCTTAATACCTGTACATCCTACATAATAGAAGATCTAGTATAAAACTGAAGTTTTAGATCTTATTTAGACTGTTTCCTTCAAGGTTTTATCATTAACTTTCTCATTTGATTATTGAAAGTGGTATCGATATATACATTCCAAAAGCATATATCATACCCAGGTATTGATCATATACTTTCAAAAAAATATATATCAAACATACAAATTTAGTAAAGCTTCCAAAGAGAGATGACCATGCACGGAATTTGATTCCCAATCTCTCATGAGTGAGCTCATGTTTTTCGATTCAGTAATGAACCTGTATGATCCCTTTGAGAGATCGTACTACTCATATGCCCTTGTATCCATACCAATGCATCGATGTATAGATCTTGATTAGATCATCAACCTATTGGTCTGCGATATATATATATATATATATATATATATATATATATATATACTCAGGCATATAGTAACACATATGTCTCCAGTTAGAGGATGTGTGCCTATATCATGATAGCATACGACATAGTTCTTGGTTATCTTGATCTCATTAAGTCAACTCTTTGACCTAACTTATCTAACACCTCTGAATCTCTATTCCTATGCAAAGGACTTGCATCAAGAGGTCGGTTAGATAGATATCAACCCATTAGAGAAAGGATTTCCATCTCCTATTTAGGTTGGCGATCCTCTATTAACAATCACTTGACGGTGCTTGATGAGTCCTCAATCTAACTCTTTAAATATCACCCAAGCACTAGCCTCTATGATTCAACAAATGAAACACGAGCTGTATGATCATCAAGATGGCCATGGTACATAACCTTAATTGTACTAAGAGACCTTTTATACAAATTAATTATTCTTTATTTCCGACCAGGGAATGATATTTGCAATAACATTTATTACATAATGGCTCGCCATGGACTCACATGGCCAACAATCTTCCACTATACCAAAGAACCATTAACGAGCTAATCATTTAAACCCACACTTATGTTCTAATCATAAGCTATTTAGAAAAATAGATAGGTCAGCTGACTATTTTGTTCTCAAGAGACTCAAGAGACTACGTTAAGTCATTTTATGGTACTTCCTTATCTCCTAGTAATAGTGCTCCCATCCAATGCGAATGTTGCATCTTATGCAACTCATACTCAATATTGTTAAAGCAGTTCTAGTGTCTTTGACACTACAACTCAATAATCGTTATAACCAGTATGTAATATCGATTATCCTTATTAGAATACTCATATTCCCAAAGATCTCTATGTCCTAAGACTAAGACCTACTTTGAAGTCTTTTTAAGGCATCTGCAATCAAGACCTTTAGATCACTATCTATAAAGTCTTAAGTTCTTGAAGATAAGACTTTGAGATCACTATCTTAAAAATCTTGTAATCGTTGAAGTTGTTTTATTACTGCAAACAAGTGTTTTATTTCCATAGTAGGATTAGTAATAGTACCACTGGCTTTTGTATACATCTAGCAAACACCAGGATTCTCATAAATAATGCATAAGGGCAAGCAGTTTAAGCATTCACTTCCTCAATCTTTGAGGAGTTTTCCCTTCAGATAGGTCAGTACCATTTCTGAAGGACAGAAACCTTACTTGGGATTTTCCATGGAACATGTCCATGATGTACCACTAATGTGATGGTCGTAATGCCCTCTTTTCTTTGCTTCTGAACATATTCATAACAAAGATCTAAGATGTTCTCTTGAGATCATATCTCAAGGTATAGATAACATATAACACTTATTATCATCCTTATATCATTACAAATGATTAGGATATTATCTACATATTACGATGAACATCATGGTACTCCAACTAGGCTTTCATGGTATATCAAGATTCTATCTGAAATCATAACATTTATAATTTCATCAAATATGATGTTACAACTACTAGAAGCTTATTTGAGTCCATAGATGGAGTTCTTTAGCTTGCACATCATGATTTCCTCAACTATGAAGCACTGTGCCTACTTCATATGAATATCCTCGGTGAGGAATTCATAACAGAATACAATCTTAACTTCCATCTTATAGATGTCATAGTAAAGTTGTGTAATTACGGTTAGGAATATTCTCACGGTTTTAAGCAAAGTCACTAAAGATCAAGCCTCATCGTAAGTGATGTCTTCTCTTCATGTGTATCTTATTGATACAAACTGTACTTTGAAGGTCTCTACCTTCTCATCAGGTTCTCTCTTTCTCTTGAAGATCCATTTACACCTAAACAAATTTTACCCTTTTAGGTGGATCCTCGAGGGTCCATATACAAGAATTATATATGAAGTCTAATTTAGACTTTATTGCTAACATCCATCTTTCCATGTCATGATCCACATAAGCTTCATTATATGAAGTCAGATTGTTGTCAGACTTATCTGACACATAAAATCCATCCTCAAAGTAATTTGAATAGGTATTAATGTTTCATCTTTAATTGTCCTTTTAATTTCCGATTTCAGGAGTGCCATTATCTTCTCAAGATTCATTGAGTTCCTTTACTTCATTTTCATCTTGATTCTCAAGAAAGTCATCATCTAAGAATCATATCCTCAGAGATGAAATCTTTTAAGAATCTCAAGGTCCTAAAGTAGGTATCCAATACTATCTTTTATTTTTATAATGAAGTTGCACTCTCCGGTGCTAGATTCCGGCTTATTTATATACATGACATGGTTATGGACCAAGCAAACCTAAATCCTCAAGTGTCCAACACTAGGCTAGGTTCTAAATCATAGCTTATGAGGGTTTTCTGTTTATATTTGCGTGGAACCTTATTAATGATGTATATTATAGTCTCTACTATATATATACCTGGAAACTAAGAGGTAATTATGATAATATTCATCATTGATCAAATCATGTCACATATGATCCAATTGCATCTCCCTACAACTCCATTGAGTTTAGGTGTATCGGGAGGAGTGAGATAAGAATGATATTCCTATCTCCACAAGGTATTACATAAATTCATCTAATGGCTACTGACTACTTAGGTTAGATAAAATATATTCATCTTCCTTCAAACTATTGTTTCTAAGTCAAATTGTGAAATCTTTGAACATTTCGAAGGTTTCTAAGGTGAAGGGTACACAACTCATAAAAAACATCAATTTATGATACAGATGATCCACAAACACAAATATATATGAGATCTTGAATTCCTTGGCATCTTACACCATTCCCAGAGAAGAGTGTATTGGGCATTTTACTTTGAATACAATATTCACAAATATGTAAGATTTGAAATTTCAGATAATCTAAAGTTTCATCTCCTACTAGTCTATTGATATCATTAACAAACATATGTCCAAGGCTTGATGCTAGATCATTGTCAAATGATCTTCATCCTCTTATTGATCTTATTAAGGTTTAGTTTTCGGTATTTAGAAAGGTTAACGAGCCATTAATTAATATTATAATTTAATAGAGTCCGCCAGATGTCAGATTGATATCTGAAATATATCCATCACAACTCTTTAAGATAGGTCTATTCCATAATTCATGTTTATTTCCAACATTTAGACATAAACAAAGAATGTATACTAATATCTAAGTCATAGAGACATTATCTAAGATTAAGGGCTCTTTCACTAAAATATGAAGTGTATGTATCTAATAGAGAATGTTGCAACAATTGCATCAATATTCATGTGGATGACTATTAAACCTTAAGATCAAATTTTCTAGTTTTCTAAAACATATGCAACCAATTGCAAGTGTTATCAGAAGAGTGGGATACAATTATCAAACTTTGATCTTATCTAACAAGCAAAACAATTTCAATGATTATATGTAGATTATTTCGATGCACTATGTAAGTCCTTCCCTAAGGATCTTCGATAGTCTTGATAGTGATACTATCTATACATTGGCTTGTTGTAGTATTGGCATTCATACAATTCTTTAGATGTCATATGTGTAGAAACCATAGAAGTGAAATCGAATCTTTGATTTTCCTTCATACTTTGGCCAGACCCATGCTTCCATTGATCTTTCATCATCTATAAACAACCATTGCTTAAGAAAAAAAAGGGTCTCTTATGTTGAACTGAAAAGATTTCAAAATAAGAGCATTTCGACATTTATATATGCTTCATGTAATTCATACAGTATGAATATTATAATGCTTCATGAATGGCTTGAGTATAGATAGTAGAATGATGATGCTTAATGTATCTACATCCATCGTAACCCTTAAAGACTTTAGTTTAGGTAGGTACCCAAGCATTTTGAGTATATCTTCTCTTATCGAGCCAAGCATTATAGGTAGGTACCCAAGCATTTTTCATAATGCATGGAACCGTGTCATTCATGATTAAATGTTGAGAGCACATATATGTGCCAAAAATATCCTCTTAGGTTTTATAAGGATTTTCGATAATTACGATCATCATCGACACGATACTTCCTAAGCACACTCTATGAGAGATCAAGAATATATAGATATACAAACCCAATGTTGTTGTCCTATTTTCCTATTCAAATGTTATTCCTCATCATTACGAGGAAACTTGCACATTGCAACCACATACATTTTGTGTTTAATTGCAAGTACAATATCTTGATCATGGATCCAATCCATGATATTTACTGGTTATTATTGAGCATAATTTTTGAGTGGGTTTAATGTAGTTTATATGAAATAAGAAGTTTGCATAAATATATATTTTACTTTGATTTAAAATTTTTATATCAAAGTTATCTTGCCTTGTCAATACTGAAAGTTCATTCCCTTATTCACTTTTAAAGTAAGAGATATACTTACCATTATATCTCAAACAAGATCTGGGATCTCCTTTCTTACTTTTGTTACATCCCAATTATATAATAACTTGTAACTAGTATAAAAAGAAGCGGGAACTCATTCTGCCTTACAAGTCCAACTTGCATTTCCCATTTTGATCTTTAACACTAGGACCCACTAACGCCTAAGGTGATGTTGACCTGTTATTAATTGAATGAACCTTTAACAGGAATAGCACTCGCTTTATGCAATCCAATATCTCCCCAATAATATGAGGACCCGATATTGGGTTCACTATTCATATTGTGCGCTTGTATGTAGGAGGTGTAGATTCAGACATGTCTCCTACATACAATTAATAGCGACGGAACCCTTCACCTTGATGGGAGATCATGGATGTCACTTATGTGATCCTCCATATCATGTTCAAATTCTAATTAATTATTATGAATCGTATTCACATAATTATTCTTCCAAGGAAAATCCTACTCTATTCATAAATGAAGAGTTTAATTGGATATAATTCATTTAATCATATTAAATCAGTTATCAATCTAATTCAAAAACAAACAAATAATTTTGATTGTTACTTGAAGGATGGTATAATCTTAAAATATGTATTATTCAAATTTTAATAATTAGAAAAATACCTCATGATCATTTGAAGCTTTATCCTTTCCTTACCCATTGTCATGTCCAGTACGCAAAGGATGTGTGACAGACCACTCATGGAGTAACCTGCTACCCCATCGATCCTTGACTAGACACTATATTTGCCTTATGTCAGGATAATGTGATTTGATCATATTGTATTTGAGATGATATTTGATCTTTCAATCGAAGTTATACCATATAATATTTATCTAATTCTTTTTTAATAATATTATAAGGAGATTTCCTAAATAAATCCCCAATCATATTCAAGTAACAATGTCTTGCACATAAAGATTGTCCTACAACTATTGTTGGATAAACTAGGATTTTCATGAATCACACATTAAATGACATATAATTATTAATATATATTTTTCATAATTATTAGGAATCATAATTTAATCAAGGCAAATTTCTAATTTTCATGATTTTCATTGAATTATAAACACATTAAGTAAAGAGGTTTTATGATCTACTTAATCCAAGTATTTATTTAATATTTCATGATGAGAAAACAATAAGCAAAAATAATTTTCTTACATATCCTTGAGTACATGTAAAACAACTTGTACAGCGGGAACTCTTCGAATCATTTTCATGCACTTTTGGTACTAATATTAGCTTTTTGGACATATTTATACATTCTAATTACATTTTATTAACCAAAAAACATGTCCAAACAATGCATATAGAGTAGGTTTTTATTTATGAAAAATCGATTCGAATCTTGCATCCAATGTAAAAACAAAGAGTCCCATGCATCCGAAACATGAACCTTGATTGCTTAGGATTTTAAATCATATCCAAGACCTCAACCTAGATATTATACCACTTGAAGTTATGGGGAGAACCTTAAGAGCATCGCGGAACGTTATGATCACATCTAATGCCATCGAGAGCTACTAGTCATACTGGTCACTCAAAGCAACATAATATAAAAAAATTTAAATACGATGAAACCACATAATCCACGAACACTTCTCAGATCATTTCATCTAAATCACAAAGGGTTATTAGGGTTACCTCTTTAAGCTTTCTTGCGATTGAAGTCTTTAAATGAAGAGACCTCCTGTCTCAAGTCCGACCCGACAGGGGAAACACTTTCAAGCACGCTGATGAGACACGAGATTCATGCAACCTAAGATGATTATCCAAGCGGTGAATTTCCTGATCTTATCACATGAGATCTGGTCTTCTTCATGAGAAAGAAGCACCAAAGAAGATGGAGATCCACAAGAAGTCAATCCGGCATCATGACGCTGCCACGATGAGGACGATTCTCTCTAGTATAAGGGTTGGACAACCACACTTGAGAGAGAGAGGACGTGTGACGAGAATGAGAGAGAGAGAGAGTTGAAAAAATGTATCGTAAAAGAAGAGATAAGTTTACTTCTTTTTTATGGTATTTTGCGAGTCCATGGAATACAATCCATGTGAAACGCAAAATCAATGGTTGAGATTGATTTGTGTTTCTATTCAATGACTATAATTTTGTTGTAAAAATACAATAACAATTAATTTAGAATAAATTTAATATATTAGATAATCAACATAATTTAATTTGAACTAAATCAATTAGCATAGAAGGATTAAGAAGGAGGCTAACCACCTTCCTAAAAAGGGGGGATGACCATCCTTAACAATAATTCAAAGGGTGGCCATCAACCATCCATTAAATGGATGATGTTGGCTTTCTAATATAATCCTTCATTCATATTTATAAAGACTTTTGTTGTAAATTAATTCATAAAAATAATATCAAATTATTTTTTTGAATATTGCAATCATGCCATTAAATAATTGTGAATCATATTCACAACCCCAAAAAATGTAAATTGTATTTCCAATTAATCTCCAATGTGAATCTAATTCACATCAACAGTTAATTTGAAGATACTATATATAATATGCTCTCTCTAATATATCATAAATCACATTTTTATTATATATCCAAATAATATGAATAGTACTATCAACATTATTCATTTCCATGATAATTAAATCTCATTTAATTATCTTGGATCATCATTATCATGTTACTAATATGAATCATATTCACATTACTCAAGATAATTAAATCACATTTAATTATGTCAATTCTCAAATACATAATTGATCAGTGTAATTATTCTTTAATTATTTCAAGAATAGTGTGCTTTTTCCGCAGATACTTGGAGATAAGGAAATGTTGATTGTAAGTTCCATGTATGGTGACTTGGATATTGAGATCATATCTGAAATTCAAATCAAGGGGATCTTCCAAAGATGTTAGATTAAATAAAACCATAAATCTAATCTTTTCATTGCATATGAATCATACTCAGATCAATATCCAACATTTAGACTAAGATCAGATCACTTCTCTATTGAGAGGTGTCACTAAAATCCAAACCTATTTCATCACTCTCTCGGAATGGAATCATGGTTATACAATCATTTATTGATCACATACCCTCAGATATTCCTAACGCCTATACATTCTACATACTGGAAGACCTAAGATAAAACTGAAGTTTTAGATCTTGTTTAGAGTGTATCCTTCTTGGTTTTATCATTAAGTTTCTCATTTGATTATTAAGGTTAGTATCAATCATATACTTTACAAAATACTATATCATACTAAGGTATTGATCACATACTTCTCAGAATCATAAATCAAACCTACAAATTCAGTCAAGCTTCCAAAGCAAGACGACCATGCGTGGGATTTGATTCCCAATATCTCATGAGGGAGATCATGTCTTCCAGTTCGGTAATGAACCTGTATGATCGCTTTGAGAGATCATATTACTCATATGCCCTTGTATGCACACCAACATGCCGGTGTATAGACTTTTATTATATCATCAACCTATCGGTCTGCTAAATGTACATACTCAGATATATGGTAACACATCTATCTTTAGTCAGAGGATGCATGCCTATATCATGACAACATACGACATAGGTCTTGGGTATCTCGATCTTGCAAGTTAACTCTTCGATCTAACTTATCTAACACATCCGAATCTCTATTCCTATGTAGAGGACCTACATCAAGAGGTCGGTTAGATATTAGTCTATTTGAGAAAGGATTTCCATCTCCTACTCAGGCTGGAAATCCTCTCTTTATAATCACTTGACGGTGCTTGATGAGTCCTCAATCTAACTTTTTAGATATCACCCAATCATTGACCTCTATGATTCAACAATTGAACGAACAACTGTATGATCAACAAGATGGTCATGGTACATAGCCCTAATTGTATTAAGGGACCTATTATGTAAATTAATTATTCTTCATTTTAGATTAGGGAATGATATTTGCAATAACATTTATTACATAATGGTTTGATCCGAGATCGCATGTCCAACAATAGACACTTGATGAACATGTCATTCAGTACTATAATAGATGAAAATAGAGCTTTGCTTCCAAGTTTTTAGTTGTATTTAGGAGTTTATATTGCATAATTACAGTTGATGCATATGTAAATAAATATCATAAGTTAGCATGCATGATTGTATAAAATAAATATTTTGAAATTATCTATAGACAGACCCCTATCCATAACAAAACTTCCCTAATTTCTAGTAAATTTTACTAACTCCTTTGACTAAATTATTCTCCTAACTTGTACACAAAAATGCATATAAAAATACAAAAAATAAAAAAATAATTCCCAATATGAGTAAATGCTCTTAGATCTTGAACCAATAAATCGTGAAGTCGAAGTTCTCTATTTAATTACAACTCCATATAAACTCTAAGTTCACCAGAGTCACTTTCAAAATTCAAGTTATAAAATTATCTATCTACTTAAAGTTTTTTCATTAAAATCAGGGCTTATTTGCATTGTATTTAGTAAATGCTCACTAACTTTAACATGTAATTTCATGTACATAATTGACCCCTTTTTATTTTTTCTTTTTCATTTAATTTCTTTAGTTTATCTTTTTTTTATAGAAGTCATTAAAAACAATAATCCAAAAGAAAATGGTGCGCTGGGATCATGTATATAATGTATAAATTTTATCTTTCATAATTTTTATTTGCCTTTTTCTTTTTAAAAGAATCCAAAAATAGTTTTCAGTGTAATTTTGTTTATATTATTATATTACATTTTCGTTTATATGTAGTTTTATGTTAAAAACAAAAGAGAAAAATAGAAACTCACAAATATTAGTGTTTCAGTTACCTAAAATGCCTTCCAAAATTATTTTCATGTATATGTTAACTTATTTTACTTCTGATGTCTTCATGAACTTTATAGATCTCATTGCAAATAATAAAGTTCATGTAGATAATTTTTCCATTTGAATGTTCCTCTTATTTCTTTTGATTTATTCTTCATTGTTCTCTTTTTATTTTCGGTAAAGTTTGACCAGAGTAGCACCTGCATCCCTCTTATTGTCCCCCATCTCATTGAATCCATCTCAGGAGAGCTCTCATAACCTCACCCCCTTCCTTTTACAACCAATGAGAGCCTTTTATTGGTTGTCTTCGTCAAACTTTTCCCCCACATTTCCCTCTCCACAAAACCATACAAACCATTCATTCTTCCTATGACTAACTGCTCGATCCGCCATACCTCGCTAAAATTCTCCTCCTCACCTTTCACTCATTCCGAACCACACCATGTCTCTCCTTGTGATCGACCTTGGTGCTTACCCAAGTTAAACAACTAAGCAACCCCATTGAAGTGATTGATACATTTTACATGTGTGATGATTCGTCAATCAACAATAATAATATGCTCTAGCTGTTGAATGGGTCAACCGATAATTACTTACTCAGAATTGAGATAAGATCTATGTGAGGAGGACTCAACCTTATTTCATTCCTCGGAAACTCTAGTGTCGAACACAAGAAAACCAACCATTATCTAATTAAATATAGGAGTCAATTAATTATTTAAGTGATTTATAGGTCCTAGGTCAAACACAATGCAGAGAAACATAAAACATGCATTTTTTAAATCAATTTTTATGGAAGTATTTTATATAACTAACAATGATGCAAAATATTCACAAAGAAATTCAACATACAAACGTACTCCTCATTAGATAAAATAAGTACTTGTGATTTAAATTAATTAATTCATGAGAAATCAATGCCTAACAGAGTAAATTCAATCCTAATTCCAAATTAAATTGGGTAAATTACAATTCGGGTCCCGATCTATAGGTCTGATCCCATAATGGGTCCCGATCTTTAAATTGTAACGATTCAGGTCCCAGGTCCATCAATGTAAGGGACTTTTTGAGACTAATGACGAGTATGACCTTCTTTAAAAGTTGGAACTCATACCTCATCCCCTTCCCAACAAGGGCATATTCGTCATGAATTCCAAAATTTCCATTTCCTAAATGGTCCTGGGACCCGAATCGTTACAATTTAAAGATCGGGACCTATTCTGGGATCTGACCGATAGATGGGGACCCAAATTGTAATTTACCCAATTAAATTTTAATAAATAACAAGGCTGAATAGAAAAAATTATCACTCTAACATTTAATGTGTTATATAGATCACATAAGTAATTAAATTGCACTAAATTAAAGAGCATAAAATTACCTTCCTTTCTAACGACACCAAATTCAATAAAAATGGATAACAAGTTCACAAGTTATTAAATAAACAATGCAAGGGTATAAATGCAATAATACTTGATTTAATCTATTACAAAAGTGTCCAAAATAGAGTAAAGCATAAATACATAAAACTACAAGTAATTTTGAAATTTTTCCATGTGACAGGATTTACCTACACTTTTTACTTTCTTGGTCTGCATGTGACTTGGCTAGGCTCAATGGTGAAAGATCGGACTACGTGTCTCTCTATGAAAGCTCATAGCAGGCTTTGACATTCTGAAGCTCCGGTTTGAAGAATTGCTTTGAATAGAGACATGGCGTGACATGGAGCATCATATCTCACGTAAATAAACCTGATCCTACGATGGATGCTACTTGTCGTTCTTCCTCTTCCGCATGCAATGGAAGCCTAAGCTCTGATGATGTTGAATCTCCTCCTCTAAGCTCCTTCATCAATCCTGAAGGTATGAACATCTTCATAATGGATTTGCGAAGAATATGGTTCTATAATGAGGCATACTGGTAGCCTAGATCTTCGGTTAGATGAAGTGTCATCGGTGACAGAGTTCTAGATAGCATCCACTTTATGACTTTGTTCAATGAAACGTCCATATATCTACAGAAGTTAGCAACATAGCTGGACCAAATATGAAACTAAGGTGTTGAAAAAAGGGGTGAAATGGAGGTTCTAAGTTGTGAAGGAATAGAACCCTAGTGGGTTCTTTAGACCGTGCAAGCAAGGAGAAAGATCAAGGTGTAATACAAGAAGGAGAATTGGAACTATCACGACGGAGGATATGCATTGGATCATGGAGTCGAGGCAAAGCTCATCGTGATTTCAGGTCAAAGAATAGTCCACAAATAACGATGAAATAAAATGAAGAAAACACAAGTAAATTAAGATAGAAAGTCTTACACTGATATGGAAGAGAAACAAGTAATCAATCTTAGCCTAATCAAAGCTTTAATAGCTCCATAAATCTTCGCTTGATGATTTCGGCTGCGAATCGAAGCTTGAGTAATCGTGTTGATGGTCTGCTACTTGATGTCAGCACCAAGGATGTCACTAGATTTCTCACCATCTTCACGGTTTTTTTCAATCTTACACTTTCATTGGAGGTAGAAGAGTGCTTAGGGAATGATCACACAAGGGTGGAAAACCACCTCAAGCTGTGGAGGGGTTTTGAGGGAGGAAGTGTGGATGTTATAGGTGTTTAGGAGGGTGATTATCAACTGATGAGTAGAGGAACAAGTGAGGGGGATGAGGAGGGTAACCACCTAGGTGAAGAGGGTGGTTGATCAGGGAAGAATAGGGCACTAGGGTCAAGCGGTTTGGTCATGAGGATCAATTGCTAGAATTAGGTGAAAAGGAGGGAATTGAAAGGTCACAATTCCCGCGGAGGGTTAACTGGATGTTGAAGAAAGTCTCTCGACCATTAGATTTGATCATATAGTGTTCCGGGAGGCATCTGTTGGTAATGAAGAGGCGAGGCCACGTGGTTTGTTGAGATGGCGCCATGTGGCCCAATAGGAATTAAGAGAATAAAAAAAGTAAAAAATAGAAAAGAAATAAAAATTGAAGATCTCGATGAGATCTACAACTTTTATGTAGAACTCAGAAAGAAATAAAGTCATCTATATACATAAATTATTTTTGTAAGTAATTAAATGTGTTAAATTACTTATTGAATTTCTTTTATTCTTTTTTGGATTTTTGTTTTATAAATTAGGTTAAAATAATTATATACAATATTTTTCTAATTTTTATTATATTTTGAATAAATAATAATAACAGAAAATAACATCATAATAATATGTATATTAATATACAATTGATACATGTATTTATTCACAACATATAATAAGTTAATTAGTGTTATTTGTTAATTATTTTATTTTCTTAACCAAGAGAGATAAAATTAGAGAATAATATATATGAATTGGGGATTCATCACCTCCTATACTTAAGATAAGCTTGTTCTGAAGATAATAAATAAATAATCAATTAGAGAATTAGATTAATCAGTGAATCTCATGACATGATCATGTGAAGAGACAAGGATTAAGAAAACCCGAGCACATGGTTTTAGAGGTCCGTAAAACTCTAAGTTTAACCTGGTCCTAATCAAAATGAATTCAACTCCTCTGATTATGAAACTCTCAATGTATGTATACATACATACATATACATATACATACATACATACATACATACATACATACATACATGCATGCATGCATGCATGCATATATGCATACATAGATACATACATACATACATACATACATACATACATACATACATACATACATACATCCATACATACATACATACATCCATGCATACATACATACATCCATGCATACATCCATGCATACATACATACATACATACATACATACATACATACATACATACATACATACATACATACATACATACATACATACATACATACATACATACATGCGTGCGTGCGTGCGTGCGTGCGTGCGTGCGTGTGTGTGTGCGTGCGTGCGTGCGTGCGTGCATACATACATACATACATACATACATACATACATACATACATACATACATACATACATACATACATACATACATACATACATACATACATACATACATACATACACACACACACACATACATACACACACACACACACACACCACACACACTCACGCACATAAAGAGAGAGATATGACAATAGCGTGTTAACTACATTCACGAGAACAAAGTCAAGGTGTCACCTAAAGTTCCAATTCCATAGATTCTCTTAAGGACCCAATCCTCAACACTAGGAATTAAATATAGTCTTGCTTCAATCCACCATCTCATTCATTTACCAGACTTCAAAATGTGGATGACATGCCAGATAATGGAAGAAATAGAATCATGTCATTTATTTTATCCCTCTTTATTAATTAAGGTATATATCAAGTGTCTTATTAACTCAAAAAGTTTATATTTGTTGTTAATTAGTATGCCCCTCAAAAGAAGTTGAGCCGTATGTATGTACTTGTTTTCCTAGAAATACATTGGGGTACATCCTTTTCAAGTATCTAATACTCTTTCACCTAGACTTTTACCGCTTACGATGCAAAGACCTTTTTGAGGTCCTATTCCAACTGATAAAATCCTAATATTTTGGTCCAACTGGACATACACTTAAAGGTTGGGAGCGCTTGCCTTCGGTGTAAACTCATGGATGTAATTTTGTAATGCTTTAAGCTTTTCTTATCATCATCATCATCATTTTTTTATTGGCTAGCTCCGCTACTTTTACCAAGGAATGACACACACTGATCAACAAATTAATTTAATGATTATACACCCTGACACTTAGGTTTAAATCAAGAGATTGGTATGAAAACCATGTACCATACTGGCTAAGATACTGACACTTAGGTTTCATGAAGCCTTCATTAATCTCATCTCATTCTCTAATATCACAAAATAAGGCCCAAACTTTATTTTGAAATCATAGTTACTCAAGTGAAACCTCAACTCATCTCAATCATGAATGCAGTTGTGCATGTGAGTGATGGTCATATTCATTAAAGAGGAGATTAAGTATGCAATATAGCACACAAATCTTTCAAACTAGGAAAGTTTAAATGTTAAGTCTAAGATCAATTAAGAGAGGTTAATTTAAATACCAGAGGAGACCTAGCGGAGAGATCGTGTGGTCTACACAAGGCGGAACTGTAGTCGCTATGGCGACCGACATGAAGTACTCTAATAATTTCAACAATCAACCCACAACAGATAGATTAACCACACAATCAAATGCAATTTGAATGTAGATCAAAATTTATTATATAACATATAATTAAATGTATATAGAGCAAGTATGTGTAAGGTGTCGAACACATGGAACAAGTTGGTGTAACAAGGATTATTATTTATAAATAAATAATAATATATACATGTATACAATATTTACTAACTTCATTAATATTTTTATGGTTTTTAATTAATTATTTTTTGATTATATATATGTTTAGTTTCTAATTTTATATAATTTATATTTGCTTTTGATATTTTTTTTCGGATTTTCCATTTCTTTTTAATTATATAATATGCATATATATATAAGAGAATATATATGTATATAATGTAATATGTATAATATGAGTAATATATAATAAAAAATATATAATAAATATACAAAAACCAGAAAATACAAATAAAAATACTATTTTTCTAAAGGATTTAAAAATATTTATAAGGTATTTATAATATTTAATATATTATTAATTAGGTATAACTATATATAGGTATATAATAAAATTTAGAGTATTATAATTATAAATATAGCTATATATAGTTAAAAATAACTATTTATTGTATTTTTTATATTTTTATTTTGTGTTTGTGATTTTTTGTGTATTTTTGCTTATTTTTTGGTATTTAAAAACTCCAAAATATTAAAAAAATCAGGGACTTAATAAATTGGCCAATTGTTATGGGAATTAAAAATAACAAATAGGGTGAAAATTTCTCAAAAATAATTTTTATATGTAGTAAATAGTATATATAAAAATATAGGATGGAAAAGAAATTTTTTGGCATTTTAAAAAATATTTTGTAATCTATTAGGGTTAGCTAAGGTTTGCGATTTTAGGGTTTTATTTTGATCTTTTCTGTGATTTTTGGTCTGTAGTAATAAATAAAATACCAAACAGTAGACATTTTTTGGAATTTTTAATGGGGCATTATATTTTTTTGTATTTTTTAAGTCAAACAAGATTAAAATATGCTCTTTTTGAATTTTAATAAATATGAAATGCGTGAAAATGCTAACAAAATATGTGACATGAATGAGCAATTAATTTAGCACTTAATCCATTTTTTTCATGATTTTTGGGGCATAAAAACATTTTTAGAAAATAGGTATGCAAAAATAACTTTCAATAAAGTTGGTTGGGGCATTTATGCAGTTAAAAATAAACAGGGGACACTAGCAAAAACACCACAAACTTTGAACTGCAACTTGAATTTTTATTATTAAATCACAACAAAAGGCGTAAGGTAAAAGTACAATTTTCCTAGCTCAAGTGTAGGGCACATGAGCTGATCTGCAGAGGATTAACTTACAATTTACAAAATAAATGGGGGCCTTGTCATAATTGTTCCACTTAGTTTTATATACACTAAAATATTTACAAGACTAATTACGAAATACAAAAAGGCGGAGAGGGTTGTATACAAATTACCAAGCTTATGCATCGGTTGCTCTGACTGTCACTACTGTGCTATGTGTCTACTCCGTCGGTTTAGATTGTGTACTGCTTTGAATAAAGTGAACAACCCAGAGTAGATATAGGCCGTGTGCTTCATCCTACAGATAACGAGTGGTCTGCAAGAACTGTGAAGAAGTCTGTCTTGGAGTTGGTTTGATATTCAATTCTCGGCATCTTCAGCGATGTCTTTTCGAGCCAACGATGGCCATGTGCTGCTAGGACACCTCCTAATGTGATAGTGACTTTCAACAACTTCAAAAATGGACTTGAGGCAGATCTGAGGAACTTTTATGCTCGAAGTGATCAGGAGCTCTTCAAGGTCCTTGTCTCACTCCAAATGGTTCTCCAACCGATGAAACCTACACCAAAATATTAGGATGCTCGAGTGCGTTCTCCTCAGATAATCCTTGAAGCTACTACGCGAAGGGAACATGATGGCATGAAGGTTCCACCGAATGCAGAATATGAAACATTGAATCCAAGATCCACGATGTATCTGGGTTGGTAAAATGGGGAGAAAGATGTAGAACACGAAGGGGGATGATGTGAGATGGAAATGAGGTGGAAGAACTGAAGAGAACAGGGCAATTTTGATCTCAAGCTCCAAGTCAATTGGGGTTTCCTAATTACACCTACTAGTAATGGTGAAAAGCGATAGTAAAATAATGAAATGAAACTTAGAATCTATAATTACAAAGAAATACCGAAGGAATGGGCCTCAACTAGGTCAGGGACCTAGGAGACAGAAGGAATGACGACACTCACACATATTTATTACCATCAATAATTAAAAATCCAAAATTCCCTTCCAACAAATTGGCGTTGTTGCCGGGGAGGCATGGTGAGAATAGTTAGGTTTCTGTTTTGACCTACTATTCTTGGTTGTAAATATTTGTCTATACTTTTAGCACATTTAATTCATTATCCATATTCACTGTATATATTTAATTATTTGTGCTCATATTTTTACAATTGGATTTCTTACACATTCTTTATCTTCTCTTTCTTGCGCAGGCCCGATGAGCTGGAGGTGCTTTCTTAGGAGCGTCGGTACACTCTAGTGAAGCAGAGACAACTTGATTCTTCACCGATCTGCATGAGAGCATGAGAGGAGGAGAAGAATATTTGAAGGAGACAAAGCTTTGATTTTTTTCTACATAGACTTTTCTTCATTTATTTCTATCATTTAAACTCTTGTAAAAGAACATTCATTTGTTGCGAGGTCTGTTTTGCCAAGTACCGGTGCACTTGGGGACCTTACCAGTTTTGTTTTCTATCGCCTTATTTTTCCTTTGTTTCATGTGGATTTTGTGAGCTACCTATTGATTGATTTAATTATTTGGTTGAGCTTAGTAGAACGAAGGTCCTAACATCCTAATAGAATATTTGTTCCTATAGATCACGTTCAGACTTGGTCAAATAAAAAGTTAATTTAATTAAATTAGAAACCACGTACCGTGAGAAGTCACATACAACACTAGCAAAATCCATTGTGGTGGGCACTGAGTGACTTCGAAGATCTGACTTACGTCTCTCTTGTGATTAGTTAACACAAGTTATTCCTGTAACAGAATATATCGTCTTAGAACGATTCACTTGCATCATATAGGTTAGTTTATTTTTTCTGTATTTAACTTTTGCATGGATCATCTTGCATGTAGAGTGCTGACGACAAGGTATGCATCTCTAGCCCCTGCATGCGTCATTGTTTTTTATCACGCATTAGCATTTTCGATCTCCTTTCTTGTTTTCACTCATATAATCTAAAATGGAAATCGGACCCTCGGTAGGTGATTTATTGAAAATATTCAAACCAAGTGATCTCACTACCTAATTAGGGACTACTAAAATTACTTAACCATAAAATAGATGTAAAGAAAAATATTTGTCTTGGGACGAGTAATCCCCTCATTGTATTCGTTTTAAATTGCTTACTTACGCACTAAGGTTAGTGCCCGAATCTCATAAGCCAACCTAAGTGTTTGTAAAATTTTTGTGATTCTCACCTAACTCTAAAACAGACAAGATTAAGAGACCGAGCTTTCACAGACTTCACCGAGTTGAGTATGTGAATGGAGGGGTGCATTCTGCTTTGTGTATATTGTTTGTGATTGCTTGTGTGTATACTAGATCCTTCTGCACATTTACACCTTTTTCTTCACATCTTTGGCTTAATCATCGAGCTCTCTTGATCATTTTTTCTTGTTTCGGAGATGGACGACTGGAGTGATTTTTATTCGACCTTCACAGATCCCTCGCACCCTCCAGCCGGTCCACCTCACTTTTTACAGGAGGACATTCCTTATTATTTTTGTATATATATCCTCATAACCCATTATTTCAGGAACCATACTTCGATTTTCACCCACCCTCATTCCACTCACCTGAACCTGGTATTTTGGAGTCACCTTTCATGATGTCCACACTTGAGACCCTGAACCAGATGATGGAGTATATGAATTCCAGAATTACCAATCTATTTAGCATAAATAAGAGCCAAAATGACGCTCCACTATTTGCGGATATGGATTCACTTGAGAAAAATCATGAGAGATTGCAATCATCCAAAATACAAAAAATGAGAAATTTAAAAAATCCAAAAAGATTTCGGGAGACACATTGTTGATTCATCTTGTGAGGAGAGGGCACCCATGCCAGACTATTTTCCCACACATTCATTCACCACATGTCTTACCTTTGACCTTGAGGATGCCACTGTACAGACTGCTCTTGGTAATCCTTGTGTAGATGATGATTTTGATCTCCCCCTTGTATGGAAGAGATCCGAAAATTCAAAAAAACGTTGACTGAAACTGAATTGGTGTCCACTATTCATGAGATCATTAAAGCCCCACTTCACCAGGCAATGACACATTTATCTGCTCCTTAACACAAGAAGAGAATGCAGAGGAGCATATCTGAGTGTCAATCTTGACCATGGCCACTGCCCACGCCCTCTCTCATCATTCACATTCTAAGAAAGGGAATACTGAGGCACCTATTGTGAGTTGCTCTATTTCTTGTGATAACAGTCTCCTTGATGGTAGTGCATCAATAAATATAACCTTCTCTATAGTACAGTCTCTTCATCTTGGGCTTCTTAAGGAATTCAGGATGATAGTTCAATTTTATAATGGATCTATCAAGAGGCCGAAGGGTATTCTAGAAAATTATGTCATTCATATTCAAGGCATGAACTTCACTTCTTATTTTTTCGTATTGCCCATGGAGACCTGCACCCTTGTGGAGCACCCTCCAATCATCCTAGGATAACCTTTCCTCGCCTCTGCGAGAGCTGTTATTAATTATGGATCAGGAGAGATTCGCTTCTTTTCTGATGTAGAAAGTGATGTGTTGATCACTACACCCATTACTTACCAGACACCAGCATCCCATGAGAGCGTGCCCGTGTTAGCCAATCCCAAGAACTTTGACCTTGATGACACTATCATAGATTTTTTTGTTTGTTGGATTATATTGAGACCCAAGAATTCCTCTTCAAGGAGGAAGAATCAGAAAACATAGACCTTGGAGTTCCGACTTCTTTTATGTGATGATGCATTGATAACATCCACGAGATTTACACAATAGATACCCTAGAGCGGAAGGCAGACTCTAAGACTAGACATGATAGACATGATTTGGCTACTTTCACTGTCGACTCCATTCCTTTTCACCTTGATTTAGATGAGACTGTTAAGTCCGAATTTGATTTGATTGCTTTAATAAAGGAATTCAGACCTTTTGATGAAGATGATGATCCAGTAGAGGCTCGCCAGACTGAAATTGATATTACTTTTTCTGATAATGAGTTCGAGCCTTTTTACTTTTATATTTGCGAGACTTCCCAGGCCGGACATGACCACTCTACTTCCACTGACCGTTCATGCATGCACACTCTGAGACCATTGAGTATACATTCCTGGTCGATCCTGATCGGTCTGTATCTAATGTTGACTCCAATATCGACCTACACCATATCACATCCATTCCCTAGATATCTTGCAAGAATGCCCTCTTTCATCCTTCTCGACCTTTGTACATCCACTCTTCTATTATATTCACGTTTGTTTACCCATGTACATCCACCGTATCACTCATCCACCCAATTTTCATGTGTGCGTAACTTAGGGTGTACTTTGTCCTAAGTATGGGGGGGGTGGACAAGTCGAGTGTTCCCTTTTCATTCTATTCATCACTCCTATCGTTGCTTATACTTAGGGATACTCTACCATAGGGGGAGTGATGTTCTTATCGCTTTTTTTTTCTTCTGCTCTCTTGCTTGTCCCCCAACTTTTTGATATTCTAAGGGCTATTCTACCCTAAATATAGTGGGCAAGACGAACCAATTGAGTCTTTCGATTCTCTTCATCGATTTTCCCCTTTTGTACAGTCTTCGATACTCAGGACTACTTGATCCTAAGTATAGGGGGGATCACCGACTTCTATTCTTTTCATTCTTTCCTAAGTCGTTGTAGCATAGGGGTCTTTTCACTTTTCTATACTTATCATGAGTTATGTCTTGTTTTACCACTCTGTGATCACTATGAGGACATAATACGAGCTAAGTATAGGGGGGTCTCGTATATATTGTATAGATACTTTACACAAAACTTGTATTTTTAAAGTTATGGTTATCTTTGAGATATGTATATAATTCGCAAAAGCCACAAGTGTTTATAGACTTTGGTCATCTTACATCATTAAGAAAACAAAAACAAAAATTAAAAAACTAAAAAAATAAAAAGAAAATCATTTAAAATTTTAAAAAATAAAAAAACAAAACAAAACAAAGCAAAAAATAAAAAACATAAAAAAATCTTCTTATATTAAAAAATGTACATACTTGTATATACTTTACTAACCCTTTCCCCTTAAAAAATCGATAAAAACTAGAAAACCAAAAGTGTATAGAAATTTACATAATTAAAATTGTAAAAAATCTCTATTTACATGTGCATCATTTTTTATTTCAAAAATCCATAAAAAGTTGAAAGTTAGAAAATGGTTTCACAGAAAGATTTTACATTGTACATATTTTCTTGCATTTGCATGTGCATTATTTAGGATAATATTGATATTTAAACCAAGTCTACTATAAAATTTAAGAATGGAGCTTTGTCGGACCTTAATCCACTTAATTTTAAAGGAACCTTATCAGAATTGGAGTTAAGACTTTTCAGGTCCTATTGACATAATCTTTGAGTCCATAAGACTATGTTCACATGTCCTCTTGAGTATTCTTAATAGAATATTTAACAACACACACATGATTCTTCTAAAGCATGGCTTATCTCGGACATGCACTCTACACATAGCTCTTCATAGAGGAGGTAGTGAGGAGGCATGATCCTTTGGCTTGGGGTAGCACACCGGTATGTAACAACTAGTGGGAATATCCATCTTCCTCTAGTGAGGGTAGTGTGTCTCAACCTGATCTAGTAGCATTGAGGTCTAAAGACAATATGCTGTGGGGTTGCAATAATGCTTCAAAAGAGGGATAATCTACTAGCTCAAGTGGGAAAACTCATTATGTATATGCTGCACCTTGTATATATTTGAAAAAAAACAAAAAAAATAAAAAATGCAGAATCTTCAAAAGTAGACAAGCTTAATTGAAAAGTAAAATGCATGCCAGAGTATATATACAAGTGAAAAAAAGGGAGAGCTTCAAAGTCAAAATTTTGTAAGCTTGCAGCGGATGACGACTTGGCTACACTGGTCATGCATCCAAGGATAGGTAGCTACACTGGTAAATGTCCATTCTCTTCTCCATCTCCTCTTGAGATGGCTGTACTTGAACTTAGAAGGGAATATCCCTGCTCCTCGAGGAAAGAGTTGCTAGATCCGGGGGGGGGGGGAGCGGGGACTAGAATTACCTTGTTCAGAGAGGCTGTTTTTTTGTAACTTTTGAGATGGGGATCTATATTTCACTTACATCATACAAGAAAAAATTCGTAGTCATAAGAATTTGTGTATGTAGACTTGTTTTGACCTGACTATCGAGGCAACCTGAATAGGATTCTTGTGAAACTTGAAGGTTGTTAGGTTTTAAATCCATTTTCCATTAAGGTTCCGCCAAAGTAATAATCCAAAGGTCTAACACTTGCTGACAATGGTTCTGACGATTATTGGATTGCCTCGTCCGATCGCTCCTCCTCACCATAGGACCAGCCATCAGCTTGTTGGCACCAAGGAGGAGATGCTTGGAAGACTTGAGAGGCTAATAATGGTCAGGAAGGGATAAGAAAGCAAAACGATGGAAATGGTGGAGCTTTATAGGTTGGTGGACGTCGAGTTTTAAGGCTCGATTGTGTGAGAAGCAGTGGTAGATAAAGAAGGATGGCTCAATGAGGGTGTCGACCGTGCGAGGTTCAAGGAAGTAGAGGGCTCAAGGAGGAAGGGGGTGAGGGCATTGCATAAAAAGGAGAGAAATCAGGGGTATACGATTCGACACGATGACCTAAGTTAGACAGGATAGTTGACCGCAAGTCATCAAAAGAATTATTGAATTTTTGTTAAAACATAAAAAATATATCTAATTATGTTATATTTAAGTCCTATTTTTATTTATTTTTAAGAGGCTATTTATTACAAGTTACTTTTTACCTGTATCGACAAAGATAAAAATACACGTATTTTGGAATTTTTATTTTTAATTGTATTTTGTATATTATTATGATGTACATGTATATTGAATTGAATTGAATATACTAGTATATTGCATAATGAGGGCTCAAAATCCAACCTTGGCATCTTAACTCCAAAGTGAATGAAACTTCCTTTATTAAATAGCGTATTAAATTTTATATACAATTAACGGTTAGTTTGGTAAATTTTGATACAATATGGAGAAGACACATGCTACAAAGTTTTCTTTGTGGCTTTATATTTGTGTGTCCTTGGAACATTATGCATTATTTTTCTATGAAATCAATTTTGCATTTTCTTTGTATTTTATCTACAATATCAATGTAGAGGGTTTTGTTAGTTAATGTGTAAAAATAATAAAATAAAATAGGTATATTTAAGTAGAAAAATAATTTGGGTTTTAATTGTGTTTTCTGTATAGTTTCTTTGCCTTATCTCCCCATACTTTATTCCTTATCGATCAAGTCATCATGATGACTGGGTCTTGGGTCACTTAGTGTCTTTCACACTTCATTCTTTTTCTTTTATTCCCTTTATTATATATTTTATAATAAAATAAATAATTAATACAATATTTTATACAGTATTTTGTAAAATTTATAAAGTATTTAGTTTGACAAATTGTTGATATATACATGCATTTAGAAGCCCAAAATGAAAGAATAAATGTGATAGAGTGAAGATTTATCACCCCCTAAACTTTCCTTTGCTAGTCCCTAGTAAACACTTATGCATGTACATATAGAAATAAAAATAAAGAAAATAAAAAGAAATAACTTGGAATAATTTTGGAATTTTAAAATTATCTTAATAAATTAAAGTTTGGAGCTCAGATAAGATCTTTGGGTTATTTTTTGTTCAGAATCACATTTTGGTTAGGAAGTGTGACATAACATCCCTTAGGTTCCATAATCCTATTTTCCAGTCCAATTCATAGTCAGGTTTGAACCATCCTCTCAATAGCATACTCTTGCTACCTAGAAGTGATAGAACCATGTGCGTGAATTGTTCAGCTCTTCCCAGACAAACCATCAATCTGAAAAGGTGCATGCTCTTATAGTAACTCATCCTCGTGGAGACAGATATTCCTTCTAAGATCTAGTGTTGACGGTCATTACCATCAAACGGGGAAGAATCTAGAAGAAAGCGAAAAGAAGTGGGCATGAACCAATGTAGTCTTCATTCCCTTGTGAAGCTCGATTAGTGTAACAAAGTCTTCACCAAGAAGCATGCTTTTCTGAAGAACAGATTTTTAGTAGATTTTTTTAGTGTAGGTTTCTCTGGATATTTTATTTAACTTTCACAACATCTACATTCGTGTTTGTGCCCCAATAGATATAGCATCTTTTGTTCCGCCCATTTTTTGGGGTCTTGGAAAAAGTTACGTCGGCAGATCGTTCCTCATCCGAAGCATTGTCTCAATCCATCTCCAGTCTTTAGATATTATTGTTATCTAAAGAAGTGGGTTAGAGCACCGATTTCAGAAATCCCCAAGAATGGTTCCTACGCCACCCTTGACGAGGTGTCTTAGCATTGTATCGACTTAAACTCCAAGATTTTTCTAATATACATATAGGTTGAGCTGAGTGTTAAGTGAGAGGCTTCTGATCAAGCAACTATCTCAAGAGTGTTATGGATGACAAGAAGGATTTTATTTTACACATTGAATTGACTCGTGAATATAATCTCATGGAACTGAAAGAATTAAGTTAAGGCGACTTGAAATATCCCCATTTCCACTCCTCAACGTGTTCCATTGAATTAAGTGCATTAAGGTCTATTCCAAGCTCCAATCTTTCGACTTTATTTTGACTTATTCAATTGTCTTAACTATTATGAAAAATACATATGCTGTGTACAACACAAGAAAGTATTTTTATGAAGTAATTTTCTGATTTTGAACTTTTTATGGAATTTAGAAAAGTTTTACAAACTTTTTATGCAAGTTTTTGAAATTTTTTTGGAAATTTTTATGGACTTTTGATTTTGTAATTTTTTAGTGATTTTTGAAACATAATTGAGTTAGTCAAATAATTATGTGTAGATATTTACATTGGAGGGCTTCTTATTTACAAGAACTTAGGTGAAGAATTTACACTAGGAATTTACAAGGATTAAGTTAGTTGTTATTTTCAAGTTTATATCTATAGAGTTTGTAAAGAATTTTTATTTGTTTGAATTATGTATATGATTCTGAAAATAATTTGAAAATAAATTGATAAACATTTTGAAAAACTTTATTTTGGAAATTATTTGATAAATAATTTCTGCAAACATTTACAAAATTTGAAAATCATTCTGCAAAAGTATTCTTCAAATATTATGTATAGATTTTTCAAAGTATTTTTAGAAGCATTTTCCAAATCATTTGAAAATATATTTTCAAAACATTTTATTCAAAAAAACAGAAAAAGTTTTACAAACAAAATATTTTTACAAAGATTTGAAAACATTTTACTAAGTATTTTCAAACGGTTTCCAGAAAATTTTTCAAAGATATATTCTAACCTTTTTTAACCATTTTACAAAACATTTATAATCAATTTATTAATTTTAATTATAGAGAATTTTAAAGTGTATCTAGAAATTTTATTAATTAGCCATATTATTAAAAATACAATAGTACGGGTTATGGCTAAAGTATATACATCGTATATATGACCCCCCTATATTTAGCTTGGGCTATGAACTCATAGGTTAGAGAGAAAAATGAAGATATATCTCGTGCTAAGTATAGGAAAGTCTATACTACAACGAGTTAATAATGAATGACAAGTCGAACACCCCCTATACTTAGGATTAATTAATCCTAAGTATAGCATATTGTATTCATGCATGGAGGGTCAAGGGTCGGAACGAATAAATAACTTATCGGATTAGCCAGTCTCCCCATATAGTTAGGGTAAAATATCCTTAATTATACACCGAATATCAAGAGTTGAAGAGACATGCAACGGATAAAAGATTGAACACCCGAATACACTCAAACCCTATACTTAGAATGAAGTATATCCTAAGTATAACAATAAGGAATGGGACGAGTGTAACTTTTAGGATGAATAGAAGAATAGAATTTGAAAAGAAGAAAAAGAAGAAAAAGATTGAATAATAAAAAATATTTTGATTGCCTTGTCTGAATCTGTTGATGTTGTGGTGTTAAGCTTTTTAGGGTAGACCACATGTATAGAATCAACCATAAACATAAATGTATCATGTTTAAGGTATGTCTTCAGTAGTTTTCTGTTTATCGTGAAAGGTTGTGCGTTAGCTGACAAAACAGATATCACAATGCTTCCATTGTCACAAGCATGCTTCACTACAAATGTCTCTTTGACTTTCTTAGGAATAATTTCAACTTTGCATCGAACAATCAAACCATCTGACCCGGTTCGAAAGTCTCTCAGGGGATGCGCTTGTAATGCCACTTCTTGACTTTCTCCTTATACATCATGCTATTGTCATATGCATATTAGAATAATTCAAGGAGTCTATTCAGATCAAGATTTCTATTTTTCCTACCTCTATAGAATCCAAATTGCAGACATTAATTACCCATAAAGATTTATGAATTAATTCAATTAGCAAAAGGCATGTCGTGCCGTACACTAGGAGGTAGGGAGAGATTGCCATAGGTCACTTGTAAGCAGTTCGATAATCCCAAAGAACTGAGTCAAGCAGTTGAGACCACTTCTTCCTATCGGGACGAACGAGTTTCTGAAGAATTGTTTTAATCTCCATGTTTGAACTTCTGCCAGGACATTAGATTGTGGGTGGTATGGAGAATCAATGCGATGTTCAATGCAATATGTTTGAGTTAGCTTCTTCACATTTCTATTTATGAACTGGCTACCACCATATTATATCAGAATTTTAGGTATCGCAAACCTTGCAATGATGTTGTCTTTCAAGTACCGACAGACGATGTGACTGTCGACGGCTCGGGTTGGGATAGCCTCCATCCAATGGTGGATATAATCGACAATGAGCTGAATATACACAAATCCTTGAATGTTGGAAAATGAGCCCATGAAGTCAATGCCCCATGCATCAAATATATTTGAAATCTAAATGTACTTCATGGGAATTGTATATCTTATTCCTATAATTCCACCCATTTTCTGATAATCAGTAAAACATTTTACAAAATCTCTTGTATCTTTAAATAGAGTCAGCCACTAGAGGTTACATTCGAGCACTTTCGTTGTCGTTCGTTTCCTAGAATGGTGTCCTCCTAATTCTCTATTATGGCGATGCTCAAGGACACTTTGAACTTCCTCCTTAGGAATTCACTTTCTCTAGAAGCAATCTTACCCCTCATGAAAAAGATAAGGATCCTCTCATGGATAAAAATGAATATGTAACAAAAATTTGTCAACTGTCAGCTTGACCAATTTTGTAGAGTTATATTGGAAACAAGATATTTCAAAACATCGATGAACCAGATAAGCGAGGTGACTGACAGAATGGCTTCATCCGAAAAAGGTCTCTGCAATCGGTATTGGGCTCTACTCAAGAGTGCCTAGCTCTGACAATTTTAAAAGCTAATCTACCATCACATTTTTTATTCCAATCTTGTCCCTAATTTCTAGATCAAATTCCTAGATAGAAGGATCCATCTGATGAGTCTTTGTTTGGCATACTTCTCACTTTGCAAATTTTTGGTGGCAGAATAATCAGTGTATACTATGCATTGGATCCTAACAAATGTGATCTGAATTTTTCTAAGGCGAAGACAACTATTGTACAACTCGTTTTAGTAACAATGTAGTTCTTCTGAGCTTCATTAAGAGTTATGCTGGCATAAGGAATTGCAAATGGTAACACATCTCTTCTCTATCCCAGAAATGCTTCAATGGCATAATCTGAAGCATTTGTCATGATCTCAAATGGCTGAGACCAATATGGCAGTTGAAGGACATATGCATGAATGACCAATTCTTTCAGTTAATTAAAGGCTTGGAGGACTGTAGCATCTACAATTAAATCTTCCTCCCTTCCTAGAAGATCAGTCATGCAATATGGCAATTTTGCTCAAATCTTTAATGAATCTTCGACAGAATCCTACATGCCCAAGGAATGATCAGACTTGCTTCAAGTTTGTAGGTGGCTCGAGTTTGGAAATATCATCCACCTTCACAGGATCTACCTCCACACCACGTTTCGAGATGACATGGACTAATACAATCCCTTCAGTCACCATGAAATGAATCTTCTCCCATGAGAGCACCAGGTTCACTTTGTGACATCTTTTCAAAACTCGTTCTAGATAAGTTACGCATTGATCAAAGATGTCTCTACAGACTGAGAAATCATCCATGAAAACCTCAAGAAAATTGCCAACCATATCTGCGAATACTGCCAACATGCATCACTAAAATACCATCGAAGCGTTGCATAAATCAAATGACATCTTGCAAAAGGCATATGTCCTAAATGGACAAGTGAACATGGCCTTCTCTTGGTCTTCAAGAGAAATTACAACTTGGTTGTAACTAGAATATTTGTCCAAGAATAAAAAATATTTCATCACAACCAATCTTTCGACTATATGGTCGATGAAGGGGAGCGAGAAATGATCCTTCTTAGTCTCTAGATTCAGGTGTCTATAATCCACAAAGATGCGCCATGAAGTTGGAACTTTGGTTGGGATCCTCTTTTCTTTGTCGTTCTTCACAATGGTGATGCCTGATTTCTTTGACACCACAAGCAAGGGACTCACCTATTTTGAGTTGGAGATGGGATATATGAATCCCGCATCACACCATTTGGTAATTTCTCCCTAATATTCAAATTAAATATGCATTGGAATTCAGAGGATGGCTTGATATCTTGTTCAAAATAGATGTGATGAGAACATAGTGATGGATTTATCCCATGGAGATCTAAAATTTTACAACCTATTGCATTGCAGTTTCTTTCTAGAACTTCAAGTAGATGAGATTCTTGTTTCTGTGTTAGTTGGACATCGATAATGACTAGGAACATATTCTACGTATCTGCAAGGAAGTCATATTTAATATTTACTGTAAGTGGTTTGAGCTCAGGTGGGGTCATGGAGAGGAATTGGTCGATCTCAACATTATCCATGAAAAGGTTAGTACTCTAATCTCAACCAGAAAGTCACAATCTTCTGTTCTCTAATCCGTAGGCTCATTCTTGTCTGATGTAGACTCTAATGGTTTTGATTTTTGGATCATCTGAATTGGTACCTTGTCGCTTCTAGAACAAAAGGTGATCTACCCAGTGCCATCATCCACCACTACTGTTGTTCGAAGGAACATACGTTCAATATCGGGGTATGAAGGGAGGAGCTCAGGTGTCCATGTCCTGTAGTATGAAGTCCATAGGGAATTTCGTCCCTTGAATTATGACGACGACATCCTTTAGAATGCCCCAAGGCTGCTTTATGGATGTATCTGTGAACTGCACAATCATTCTTATGGAGTTGAGTGGTCCCATCCCCAAATTTTTTAGAAGTGAAGTAGGCATCAAGATGATAGATGATCCGCTATCAAGATGTGTTCAATCAAACTCTTGTTCAAACATCTGACATCTGATACGAGGGGCTCCCATGTATGTCTTTTTGCTAGAGAGATTGTTGATTGCATTCACAGTATCTGCGATTAGAATATTCTTCACGTCTCTTTCTCCAGCCTGGCACAATTGTATCTTTGACATACATGCTTACTTCAGTCCTTTCTTGATTTTTGGCATGTACTTAATGGCCTTAAGCAGCAACATCTCAAGAACAAGATTCTGAATAATTTCGACCACATCATGGTCGGACAAGGACATTTTTATTCTATTTTTACATAGCTTTAGGAAAGCGAATATTTACAGAATCAAAAGTTGTAATAGTGCTCTTATTTACATCAAAATCAGTGTCAACATTTTATTTTACACATCGATGACTAAAAGGGATAGGGTCATCCAAAAGATGTGTGCATCCCAATGTAGGTGGGGAATGGCATCGAATCAACTACTCGAGTGAGATCTCCACTATTGGCACGTCGTCGCTTCAGTTGTTGCTATCTTTTTGGTATTTTTGATTTTTCTGATTTTTTGAATTTTTTATTTTGGTGCTTCTTCTCTGTCTTCTTCTTCCTTCCCCTGCCTGGCTACTAGATCAACTAATGCAAAATAGGATAGTTCACCAAGTAAAGCTTTATTCTTCCCCTTCATGGTGGCAGTCAACTACAAGGTCCTAACACTCATGAGAGTGATAGCATTAGATAAAAACAAGTCATGCCCATTTGACTCTGTATGGTTGGAAAAGACTTCATAAGTTACCTACTCTCTCTTTCTGAAGTTATTGGGTTGGCATCCACCTGTGTTGGAATTGGTGTTTTGGAAGTGGTGAGGTCATCGAGCTTCTAGCTCATCTCTACAAGGCTCTTCGCTAGCTTAGCCAAGCAGTCCAAGGCAGGGTTCACAGAAGCATGCTTAGATGGTTCAACGTATTGTCTAGACTGAGAGTGGGTGTGGTGGATGTTGTTAGGAGTACTGAGAATTGTGTGGAGTAGAAGGGCGACATTGTTGATGGTGGAGATGAGGATGATGCTCATACCGAACAATCGAGTACTGCTGATAGGACCGGTCTGACAGTACTGCAATTGTCGGTACTAACTCTACATCCAATTATTTTGATACAGTGGAGATTGCTGGTGGTGAGGTTGTTTGTTCTGGACAAATCTCCCTCCTTGATGTTGGGGAATGGACGGTTTGCTGAAGGTTGGCCCTACTGTTGTCCACGAGGATGACCTAGTTGTACATCATTGCTCCATACACCATTCACCTCTCGAATGAGAGGTGCAAGAGGAGAATATGGATCCAGAAGGATCTAGAGATCTGGCTGGTATACAATCAACTACAGTTGCGGTTGTTGAGGCGACATAGGCTTGAGGACATGCACGTTCTATACGTGCTTGACCGTCGGTTGCGCCGGACTCTTTTGAGGAGTTGGAGGCGATAGAGGCATCTTTGTCATGGTAGGAGTCAATACTGATACAAAAACCGACTTGCAAGAGCCGGCGGTAATCACCAGCTGCTCCAGTTGCTTGGTGATCTAAACCAGTTTGTCTAGATTTTGTGTCCTCTTTTCGATCACAACAAGTTTCTCCAGGTCTTATGATCATTTCTCGATGATGTCCACTTAGGATAGGTGGCTCCCTATGATGCTCACGTTCAAGCTCTCGTCCCCGTTCGAATCATGCGATGCCACCATATGAACTAGCTTCTATAGATTGTGTGGCTGATGCTGATGTACATGAGATAATGACAAGGCAGCCTCTCCTTCAGCCATTTCCTTAAATATCCACCATACAATGTCTTCATCCTTGTTGAAATGAGACCCATCACAAGCGAAATCTACGAGCTTCTGGCTCTCAAGACTAAGTACCCAAAGAAGTGTTGGACCAAGTGATGAATCCATGATTCTATCTCTTAATTCTTTTATTTTAACTTACCTTTTTGGCAAAACCACATGTAAATACCTATAAAAACAATAACTTAGAATTTTGTGTGGAATTGTTAACATTGCATAATTAGCATTTATTTTGCAAAAATAAAAGAATAAAGGAGAAAGAAAAGAATGGTATATTTAGAATAAATACAGAGTGACCCAAATCCCTAGAGAATGTCAAGACTTGACTTGATCGCAAAATAAAATAAGTAGAGAGATAGGGTCTACTATGAATCGCACATATCACCTATACTTGTACATTTTATTTATTTATTTTATTTTATAAAACCAGATTATTTGACTCTTTTACACCCTAGTATATAGTTTTCGTTATATTAAAAAAATAATATGAAAATCAGAAAAATAAAATAAATAAAAATAAGAACATCCAACCCTTGTACAAAATACATACATACATACATACATGCTACACTCACTATTTATTTTATACCCATAAATAACTTATAAAAATAAAATAAAAATTATTCTATACTCCTAAAATCATGTTGCAAGTAAATATTATATAACATAAAATTCTTTTTGTACGAATAATAAAATAAAAATACTTGTACAAAATACATAGGTATACTATACCAATATATAATACTATATATTGTATATACTTTATTTTATTTTCCATGAAAAAAATTAAAAATCATATAAAATAGTTCAAAAAATAATAAACATTTTTTATTTTATACATTTTTTATTTTACGTTCATTTACTATTTTTAATCCTATTTTCTTTGATTTTTGTAAATCCTCGATTCTCATTGGTTAGCGTCTGTTTGTTGACCTCGGTCAACGTCGAATCCCCAGTCGGGTCGACCCGTCTTCGCCTTACCGGACAATTTCTCGGATTTATCCCGATCAAACCCAACCACCTTTGACCTCGATTCCACCGCTCGATTCCTCTCTTAGGATTCACGATTCTCATGGATCCCTAGGGAGGATCGGATCTTCCCAAGTTTTTGAGCTCTTCGTCGATCTTTCCAAACCCTTGGACATGTCTATAAAATGCCTCCTCAGTCTCCTACGCCTCCCAACTCGTCCCTTGTGCCACCACAAACCCTGATCCACCTTCCTCATAGTGATAGCCGTAGGAGGAGTGCCTTAGGACTCATCTGAGGCACCTGGAGACTATAAGCTCACTTCATGGCTGGAGAACCGCCATGAGCAGCCTCCCAGTGAGTTGCATCTCGGTTGAGCCTAATATCTCTACGCCCATCTTCGCCCGAAGTCTAGGATCGCATCTGGACCTTCAGGTACCCATTTTATCCCCTGATTTCCATTTTTATCCATCTTTTCCAATTAGCAACTTCACCGTCACCTTTGCTCCGACAAGCTGGTCGGAGCCCCACTGTCCACTCCCATTTGCTCAGATCAGTTCCTTGACTCAGCATTCATCCTCTTACGCAACTTGTTCACCCTACGGCTCGACCATCAGTTCGAGATTAGGTCGGGTCTCCATCCCCCGTGTTTGCTAGAGACCCAAAACCCATTCCTCGCTGCTTCCCATCTTCTTTTGTTTAAATAACCCCCGTCGGAGCTTCGACTCTGAGCATAGGACCCTTTACAGCTATTTGCATGCATTTGGAGCACCATTTGACTCCCAGCACCTCAGGCAGAGCAGCTCTAGGCAAGAAGCCACCGTCAAGCTCATCAAGTCGTCATCACCTCTATCGGAGCCCCTCGTTTAACATGGAAGACTTCCACGATCCTGCCGGAGCCCTCAGATCTTTCATTATAGCTTCGGATCCCCTCCGATACTCAGTTGAAAGTTACCAGAGATAAGTTCTTTAGACTTTGTCTCGCCTATTGGATGACACTCGCCTCTGTCAAATATCATCATAGCCAACCGACCGTGCAACCTTTTCGTCGTCGGATCATATCATCTGACGCATCTGCCACGCACGTCCCATACATTCCCTGCACCGTCAGATCTGCAGATGCAGTTGATCAGAGTCGTACAACAACGTCTGCTCCAGTATACGCAACGTACCCCTGCCTTGGTATATTTCTCTTTCTACCCTGCATATTTGTGCTTTTATATTTAATCCATTAAATAAAAGTTGTAGTTAAGTGCATTTATATTTTGGATCTCGTAGTTTATGTGATTTGCATTTTAGTCCCTCTAAACATGAAGCACATGTGTGCTCACGTACTTTTTGTGTTTTTTTCATGTTCTGTTCTGAACTCTGGTGCTTTTGGTTAATGAATGTTAAGTTTTTTGAATTTTCATTTATACCTCTGTACGTTGTATATTGAGCATGTTCGTGAATTGATTGGGATATTTGTGGATTGAAGCATGAAGTTTTATATTGTGTTATCCAGTGGGTCCAGGATCTTAAAGTATTTACAAAGAAGTCCCTATGAACTGTGCTTAATTGTAGGATTCGTTTTGGATTCAGTAATTATTAAATTAATTCGAAAAAGTACATAAAAATTACTATTAGCTCATGTTAATGTGTAATATTTAGTGTAATTTTATTGGGTTAATTTATTGGCATTTATTTTTTTAAAAATTAAAAAACCTTCAAAAATATCCTTGTTTGCAATATGAAAATTCGAAAAATAGTTTATAAATTCCACAAAAATTTTGTGTGTGCTTTTTGCTTCCTTTACCTCCAATATCATTTTTGTTTGAAAATTAATCATAAAAATCCTAAAAATTCCAAAACTTGTAAAAAATATAAAAATAATATAAAATCATATAAATTTCCAAAAAAATCCCTTTCCAGTTCATGTTTTAGCTTTTCTATTTTTTTTCTCATTAAATTGCTAATTAGGACCTTGCAACACTTTAAATATTATTAATTTGTAATTTGGTCCTGACTGTGCACCGTTTAGAGTTTCTATCCTTGTTTTATTATTACAAAATAACAAAAACATTAAAAAACCTAGAAAAATTACCCAAAACACTTTAAAACCCTTGAAAATCAAACATATTTTTAGTTTTATTTTCTTACTTTTTTTGTTATTTAGAAAAATCCAAAAAGATTGTTGTACTTGTCTTCTTCATTTATACTTGATTTCCTTTATTAAAAAACTAAAAAACTTGAAAGAATTAGAAACCATTAAAAAATATCTTATCTCTGAAATTTGACTACTTAGTTATTTAATAATGCTCCGTGAGTTTGGCCCTGGTGGCTATACCAGGTAAATACAAATAGCAAACTGCTTACATGCTTTTATTGCTCAATTTCTCTTTGAGTGGTTTATTTTCTTATTGAGTGGTCGGATTGATTGAGGACAACGACACTTCACATATTTTCCTCCCTTAATTGAGGTTGGTTTCTATGCTCATTATAATGTCGTCGTTGTTGGCGAGCACAACATAGTAGTCATTTTTTATTTTTGCCATTTTTTGTATCTATTTGATATAATGCATTCTAACATCCTTTCTGTTTCGCTTTTTATGCAAGGTACCGTTCGAGGGACGTTCGACTTTCTATTGGAGGAGCTCGCATCTGAGGAGGATCAGAAGGAGAGAAAGTAGTTATATTAGATATATTAGTTTCATTTCTTGCAGAACTAATATTGTTGTAATAATTGTGAACTTGGACACTCTTTGGACACTTAGACTTCAGAGTCTGTTTTGTCGAGTGTCGGTTCACTCAGGGGACCTCACCGCGTTTTTTCGTGGTTTTGTTTTATCGTCTTTATTTCTATTTGATTCACGAGGTTTTATCCCTTAGATCTAGGACTTTTATTGATTGTGACGTAATTATTGAAGATCCCACACCTAAGTGCTTATCTGTACCTATAAATCACAATTGGACTTAACTAAATTAAAATAGAAAAAGTTGGCTTAATTGGATACTAGACCAGGTGCCGTGAGAAGTCACATACAACGCTAGCAGGACCTGTTATGGAGGGTACCAGGTGACTCCCAAGATCAGGCTCCGATCTTATACTTGATTAGATGTCTATTGTGCTTCACGATTAATATAAGTTGCTCGTCTAAGGACGATTTCCTCGTGCATAATATAGATAATTTATTTCTTATCTTTACTTTTATGTGCGAATCACCCTACATGTAGAGTGCCCGAGTCAGGTACGCATTTCTATCTATGTATGAATCATTGCGTTTGATCGTGCATCAACTTTTTTGACTTTCTCCCCCTATTTTATTAGACTCAAAATAACCAAGGAAATTAGAAAAATCATTAGGCATTATCGTATTCAGAAAAATACAAAAAAGTGAAAATCAAATAAAATTGAGACTGCTATTGCAAACGTGACCTTAAAACACATCTCACTAAAAAACTTCCTTTGGAGAGAGTCACCTCCTCATTGGTTGATTCATCTACACTAAGAGAGTGACCTGCACACTAGGTAGAGCCCTGAACTCCTTTCAGGGTACTGATCTTGTGGTTAATTGTTCTCTAGTGAGAATTTTGACGGGTAGCCAGTAATCTATCCGGGACTTCATTAGCAGATTGGGCAAATCGGGTAGCCGGTAAACGCTCTGCACCCATACATGCTGGGAAAAACTATTTGTTATTGGTCCAGTCACCTAGGAGCATCGGGTTCCCAACAACTTGCTTAATCGCTCTGATAAATTGATTGATCGCCTAAATAAAAATTGACAAAATTAACGACTGATCTCTCACGATCATTAGCTCGAGTGTTGAGTAGGTGAACTTGGGGTTTGATTTCTTGTCTTAGTTGCATTCTAGATCTCATCTTCATAAATTTCCAGATCAAGATGATGGGAAGGAGGTCCCTTAGGCTACCTTTGGTAGCACCGCTTTCGAGCACTCCTCTCCATTCGTCTCGTGTGGCTTCGAAGAGCTCTGACTCGTTCTCTAAACTCGAATTCTCTACCACTCAATTTCTTTTTGACCACCCTTCTACCAGTCCTGAGGTTCCAGAGCAGAAGCCAGCATAGTTATATGTTCACTTGATAGCACTTGAGTTGGGATCTTTTGCCTTTTGTAGAGACCCGAGAGATGGCCAATAGTGAGGGATGCACCGATGAGCAACCATAGGGATTAGCATTCGTACTATACCAAGCCACCATCAACAACACACTCTTAGACTCCTTGGAGACCATGCAACGATAGATCAGGGACCAGAGAGCATTTATGGTCGAGGTACGACAAGAGCTGACGCATATGTGAGCTAGCAGAGCAGAGCCACAGAGAGTAGCCAGTGGAGAGATACCACGCTAAGAAGGAGGAGGAGACGGATGACATGTTGATCAACAGGAACCAACGGGACAAACACGGTCGATGAGGGACTTGCACAACCCAGATGCAACACTCACCCACCGATGGATACAACTACTGGAGATCATGGGTGACTTCGAGCTTCGCCCCCAGAACATACATCTATTGCCCAAGTTCCATGAGCTAGCCATTGAGGAGCCGTACCTACATCTATAGGAATTTGAGATGATCTGCAACACGATGATGAACTCGTAATTCAGCCCTTTAATTATGTCAAATTAATGCATTATAGTCAGCTGAATCGGATCCATCAAAAACCACTAAAAGTTCATCAATTGAATCAAAACAGTCGATTTTATTTTACTTAGGCAAGCCCAATGTAGAACTCAGGGACATGAGCCTCTTACGTGATTATATAGACTTTCAATATTCAGATTAAGTGTTGAATTTTCAAACTAATAGGTCATAATGCACACAGATATACAATGCAAACACCTGTTGAGAGAAACATGAAGCAGGCACTTTTTATTTAATTTTTAACATGCAACATGATGCATGTTTATAATGATGCAAATGTGTCCTAATGAGAAAAAACATTTGAGCCAATAAACTATAGTCAACTTCAGGTTCAACTAATGAAGCAAATTTCATTGATTAATACAAGGCATGAAAACTCATTATATCTAAGACACTATCTTACTGAAATTAATCATTATAGATCCAAGTGTCAAAACAAAAATCAATTCATGCCATTGAGAAGATAATGAAAGAAACTTCGCAATGAGACCAATATCGACTAAAACGAAGCTCGAATGCTTAAGATATTCATAAAAGAGTCCAAGGGCATAAATGCAAGAAAAATGCAAAATAACTAGAGAAAATACTACAAACAAGTCCCTGAAAGGACTAAAATACAAATAAAATAAATCAGGAGTCCTTCCTTGTAATTTACCCACACATGTAGGGTCTAAATCATAATTATTGAAACCCGGATGGGGTCGGCTACAATTTATCCCAAGCACACGTGGTATGCACGTGACATTTGGACCTATTTGTAATTTGAAGAAATAGGTAGGGCCTCCCTGCAAATTACCCAACTCGTACGTGCCTGAGCACTTGGGGGCGAGACTCGGCGGATGGAGTAGGCTTGGAGTAAGGCTTGAGATTATGGCTCAGACCACGTGTCGACTAGCGATGCTCGGCTGAGGCTCGGATGCTTCGAACCTAGAGGCACGAAATTGAGGATTGGGGTTGTCGACGTGGACTTCTGTAGACAATCCAATCTTGAAGATTAGACAGTTGCTATAAGCTCAAGGTGAGGTGACGTGGGAAAAGATATGCCGTTGGATGAGCACTAGGAGGGTGCCATTTAACGACACAAGTACTCCAGGGCCTTCTTCCTTCGCCGTGAGGTGGTGGTGTGTTCTGTCTTCCGACGATGGCGTGCTGGATCTGGCTCCTTCTATTGAGCTCGGTGAAGCTCCAAGAAGGATCTAGGAGGAGAGGCTGTAAACTTGGAAGCAAGAGAGAGGCGCAGGTCAGCCTGGAGGAGGCCAACGACATCCCCTCGTCGGAGGTGGAACTCATGAGGGTTGCTCCATTGATGCTCCGACCATTGATCAATTTAACACCTGCAAAGTCAGCAGATAGACGAAGCAATAATGTACGATGCGAGATGAGTGGAGTGGGAGCCTAGGAGAACAGAGAAGATGAAGGTTCGGGTGCTCCTCCGCCATGAAGGGCGGAGCAAATGGGATGGAGTGGCTGGAGGGTATGGAAGATAGGAGAAGGTGGGTATAGTTTGCGTGAAGATAGTGGAAGCAGGGCAAAGCTACAAAGATGGTGATCTGAGGGTAAAGATGTATGAAAAAGCATAACTAATTACGAGAAATTCAAAGAAAAAGCAACAAGAGATCAAAAGGCTTACCTAGAGAGGTGGCGGAGCGTTGGCCTATGCTTGAGCTCCTAGGCGGAGCTCGGGTCATCGCCGAACTCCTACAGTGGCTGGGAGTATTTCGTCAGCTTTGATTGGGCAGAGACATAGCCTACAATCGCTAAGGGTCGACATCAGGGTTGACGATGGTCTTTGTGCCGCATTTTATCTCCACTCTGCCACAAAGGGATGGAGGGATGCTAGGTCCTGAGCCACGTACATGTGGACAATGAGATTTGGCAGTGGTGAGGGTTAATTTGAAGGTAGGAGGTTGGTAGTTTCGATGATGGGCGACGTGGTTTTCGTGGGAGATGTGGAGCGAAGGAGAGGGATACATGGCGACCTAAGAGTCCTGCAAGGGTGAGGGCTAAGGTCATGGATTGGTCAAAGAGTGGAGGGAGTGGCTGAGGAGATGGGGGAAATGGAAAGGGGGTGACGGGCATGTGAGGTGGACATCGTGGGAGAGAATGGAGCTGGTGGAAAAAGATGGGGTCTCGGGCACTGGATCTTGCGATCCAACAGCTAAGAGTAGGGTGCGAAGATGCAACCCTTATCTAATCGATCTGGACACGATCGATGGCTCCTGAAGTGACATGTGGAGAGATGATAAGAGGGTGGTAATGGACGATTGAGATGAGATCAGGCAGGTGAATCAGAGGGCTAGATTAATGCAGTGACCAACAGTGAGGATAGAGGTGCAAAAAAAGATCCAGTGACGATGGAGGTCGTGGTGTGAAGAGAGGTGAGCGGAAGCGGGTGGTTCAGATATCATCTGAAGATGGATCAAAGGGCAGAAAATGAGGCACGTACCAGTGACCAAGATTGAAGAAGAAGCATGTGATAAGACAGTGGAGGATGGAGGGCGCATGGCGGAGAGAGGAGTGGGCCACATGGCTTAACAAGAAAGAGCCACATGGCCCAATCAAGTTATTCAGACAAAGAACCTAAAAAAAGAAGTAGAAGGAGGCCGACTTTGGAAACACTCAAAACATCAAAGTTGTAGATTTGAATGAGATCTACAAGTTCCATGTTGACCAAAAAATGAGGTCAAACAAAGAGAGAATTTTTTTTGTGAGTACTTTTAAGAGTATAAAACACTATGATTTTTTGTTTTTGTTATTTTTTGTATTTTAATTTATTTCAAGACTCCGATATATACAATGATTTATATGGTATGTATTGACACTAATTTAAGATAGGGGGTTAATATGAGAAAAGTAATACGATGAAACTGAATTTCATCACCCCCTATACTTAAAAGATGCTCGTCCCCGAGCATCTTGACCATGAATGAGTTGGATTAACCCCTGATTGTGCATGTGAATACATGGCCTAATATTTTCAAGAACCCCTAACTTTAGAGATCAAAAACTGCAAAGCTCAACCTAGCCTTAATAAAGAGGTATCCAATTTCTATAATTTTCCAGACTCTCACTTGTATACATATAAACTAAGGATATGACATTAAGTGTTGACTGCGATCACGAGAGTAGAGTCACAACATCACCCAAGATCCTAGTCCAAGAAATTCTCCCAAGAACTCAATCCTCAACCCTAGGGAATAAACCAAATATTCTCTTTAGTTGTCAGACTTAGAAGTGTAGGTGGTAGGCCAGTTGATGGAGGGCGTATGATTTGTCATTTCTTCTCTCCCTCTCATTGGAACAAGGATCCTCTCGAGTGCATTATTAACTCAACACATATTTTTTTTTGGTGTTGATCGGTGTGTCCGTCAAGAGAAATTGGAGTCGTCTGCACTTGTTTTCATGGGAGTACACCGGGCTATATTTTTTTTGAGTATCTATTATACCTTCTACACCCAGACTTGTAGAATTTATGATGCAGAGCCCTTTTTTGATGCAAGTCCGACTCCTGGTCCTAATAGCGGTGGTCCAAGTGGACACTTTGACATGGTTGGGAGCGTTCTCCTTTGGTGGAATCTCTTTGTTATTTGAATTGTAGGATGAGAGCTTTTTCAACATTTGATATTTCATTTCATTGTTTTTGGATAGCTCCACTACTTTTACCAAGAGTTGGCGCACATTGATCAATAATTTTTTATTTTATCACACCCTAGCATTTAGGTAAATGTCAAGAGATTAGCATAAGAACCATGTTCTCATAGTGGCTAAAAATGATGACACTCAGGTTTCATGAAGCCTTCAATGATTCTATACCATCCTCGAGCATCATTAAATCGAATCAAGAATTGAATCCCTAATCCCAATCCCTCAAGTGAAATTTCAACTCCTCTCATCAAATCGCAGTCGTGCATGTGAAGTGCTGATCATATTCTTGAGATTTAGAGACTAATAACGCAATATAGCATGCAAATCTAGCAAACTAAGGAAATGTGGATAATTAAGTTGAAGACCCTGATAACTAAGGCTAATTAACCTAAAATCTCAAGATTTATTAAAACAATTGTTCTTGAACATCACTAATCCTATGTGAAAGTGAAATTGTCAGGGATTAAAACCAGCTCCTTTATCCATTATTTTTTCCCTTTTTTTCAATTTCTTATGAATACTTTTAAAGGCCTAATGACTGGCCTAAACTTAAATGAGTAGTTTCAACTAATTTAAGCTAGTATAGGTGTAAGTACATGCTAACGAAAGGTTCCTGTTGATTGAGGAAGAAGCCTTACGCGATGTCCTCTAAACCACCTGCTCTGCTAAGGGAGACACTCACTAAAAGCGACTACTTATTTAAATTTAATAGTCAATTTATCTTTTAAAGGATTTTTAATTATTTTTTTCTCATTTTTATGTATTTTTTAGTAAAGTTAGAACACAAGCTAAACTCATTTTCCCTTATTGAAATCAAGTTTTGAAAACATTTTTAAACCACGTCACATATATATAGATTTTTTACAAATATTTTTCAAACGATTTTTCAAAACAAGTCAAACCCATTTTTCAAATCATTTCAAAATTTTTTTTCTAAAAAATAATGTAACATAGTAAAGATTTTTTTCAAACTTTGAAAATGATTGATCCCACTAAGTTCAGAAGATATATACTCTAGCGCAAAATAGTTTTAAATTTTGCAATTTTTTTTTCAAAAATAGGGCTATGGATAAAGTACATATATGTTGTATATACAGTATACCCCCCTCTGCTTAATATTTGTTATGTCCTCATAGCACTACGTAACACAAAGCCATAGCTCATTTTAAGGTATAGAAAAATATATGAACCGAGGAGGACACTCCTTATACTTAGGTTAGAAATAACCTATGAATCAGGGTGAAGGATAAATGAGTAAGAGAGTTACGGGGATCAGGTCCCCCCTATATTTAGGTTGAAAATAGCCTAAGTAAAGAGATGGATAAATGATGTTAGGGATACCTGAGGGGAACAAAGAAGTTAGGTCGAATTTTCAATGAGAGGATGAATCTATGGATATGAATGGAGCACCTATGGTCTAGGGGAGAGCGCCAAAACAATCAAGGCTCAATAAATCAAACAATACCCTTTGATTCACCAACTCACACATGAAAACAACAAGTGTTGGTTATTTATCTTGTCATTTTTATTGGCGATAAGAATCATTCTAATTTACGCAAGGATACATGAAATGTCAAAGTAAAACATCCTTCGTAAACAAGGGTGTTGCTCTCCCAAAACATGATTTTTACTCCATTTTATGGTCAACATGCATTGTTAGTCCCAATTTTAAGCTTTAAGGTTATCACTGTTTTAATGTGAACATAAATCAATCAATCAACGTCTACCACTCATTCCCAATTTCCATTAATCCTAGGTGATCAAGCCGGGAAGGGAGGTCGAGAAAAAGACAATGCAGTCGATAAATTCATGATCTATGCTAAGAGAAAACTCATAGTTCCTTGAGCTAAATTCGTGAAAAATAAGATTGAATTAAAGCCAAAAATCGAATGTATGCAAGTCGATGAAAACCACACCTAACATGCTTCTATTAGCGGGGAAGAACATATTTAGTTTTTGGCTAAGTGAAGCAATGTCTATATGTGTCTCGAATTATTGTGTGTTCTACCTACGATCAAACACAAAAATTAAAGATGTCTAAATAGCTCGGAGAGCTACGTGCCTGATCCTAGGTCAACACTCAAGTGGGGCGATCCCTACACAACCACAAAAACCATCTTCAAATGAAAACCATTGCAAAGATAATTATTACATGAAATGCATGAAATATAATGCAAGAAATAATAATTCTCTTCAATTCTCCAATAGTGATTTTGCGGCTCCTCGTAGCGGAAGCTCCTTCTCCTTCCCTCCTTGATAGCCCAAGGTACCCTGCCACAAAAAGCACATATTAGATATATATTAGAGACTTATCAATAATGAAAGAAAAAGAACACAAGACCTGTAAGTTAGAAGATCATCACTTAATCCAATAATAAAAATAAAAATAAAACGAAAGATGAGCCACGTCCTCGGCAACGATGCCATTTGATGAACCCGAAATTCGGTCATTTAATTATGCCAAATTAATGCGTTGTAGTCTGCTAAATCAGATCCATAAAAAACTTCTTAAAAGTTCATCAATTAAATCGAAGAGCTCGATTTTATTTTACTTAGGCAAGCCCAAGGTCGAACTCAGGGACACGAGCCTCTTAAGTGATTATCTAAACTTTCATTATTCAGATTAAGTGTTGAATTTTCAATCTAATAGGTCATAATGCACACAGATATACAATACAAAGAGAAACATGAAACATACACTTTTTATTTAATTTTTAGCATGCAACATGATGCAAATGTACCCTAATAATATAAAATATTTGAGCCAATAAACTATAGTCAACTTTTGGTTCAAATAATGAAGCAAATTCCATTGATTAATACAAGGCATGAAAACACATTACATATAAGACACTACATTAGTAAATTTAATCATTATAGATCAATGTGTCAAAATAGAAATCAATTCATGCCATTGAGAAGGTAATGAAAGAAGCTTCACAATGAGACCAAAATTGACTAAAACGGAACTCGAGTGCTTAAGATATTTATCAACAAGTCCAAGGGCATAAATGCATGAAAACATGCAACATAACTAGAGAAAATACTACAAACAAGTCCTTAGAAGGATTAAAATGCAAATAAAATAAATTGTGAGACCTTCCCTTAAATTTACTCACATACACGGGGATAAATCGTAATTATTGAAACTTGGAGTGGGTCTTTTGCAATTAATCCCAAGAGCACATGGTATGCACATGGCGTTTGGACCTATTCGTAATTTGAATAAATGGGCAGGGCCTCCCTTCAAATTACCCAACCTACACATCCCTGAGTACGTGGGGGCGAGGCTCGGCAGACGGAGCAAGCTTGGAGTAAGGCTCGGGATTGTGGCTTGGGGCACGTGTCGACTGGCGATGCTAGGCTGAGGCTTGGGTGATCCGAACCAAGAGGCACAGAATTGAGGCTCGTGGATGCTGACGTGGCCTTCTACGGACCATCCGATCCTAGAGGTCGGACGATGGTTGTAAGCTCAAGGGGAGGCAACGTGACCGAAGATAGGTCGTTGGATGAGCATCAAGAGGGTGCCATCCAATGACACATGTTTGCCTGGGCCTTCTTCCTCCGCCGCGAGGGTGATGGCGTATTCTGTCCTCCGATGATGATGAGCTAGCTCTGCCTCCATCTATCGAGCTTGGTGAAGCTCCGGAAAGGATTTGGGAGTCAAGACTGTCTACTTGGAAGCATGGGCGAGGTGCAGGTCGGCCTTGAGAGGCCAATGACATCCCCTCATTAGAGGCGGATCTCATGGAGGTTGCTACAATGACGCTCCAACCATTAATCAATTTAACACCTGCAAAGTCAGTAGATAGCCTAAGTGATATTGTACGATGCGAGATAAGTGGATTGGGAGCCTAGGAGGACGGATAAGATGAAGGCTCGGTTGCTCCTCCACCGGGAAGGGAGGAGCAGATGCGACAGAGAGGTTGGAGGGTATGGAAGAGAGGAGAAGGCGGGTATAATGTGCGCGAAGATGGTCGAAGCATTGTAAAGCTACAATGATGGTGATCTGCAGGTGAAGGTGTGTGCAGAAGCATAATTAATTACGATAAATTCAAAGAAAAAACAACAAGAGATCAAAAGGCTTACCTGGAGAGATGGCAGAGCGATGTCCTGTGCTTGAGCTCCTAGGCAGAACTCAGGTCGTGCTGAACTCCTGTAGCGATTGGGAGCAGATCGCTAGCTTTAATTGGCCGGAGACATAGCCTACAATGACAAGGGTCGACACCGGGGTTGACGACAGTCTTCGTGCCCAATTTCATCTCCTCTTTATCACGGAGAGACGAAGGGTAGCTGGGTTGTGACCCACATACAGGTAGACAAGGAGATTTGGCGGTGACAAGGGTTAATTTGAAGGCGAGAGGTTGGCGGTTCCTATGATAGGTGGCGTGGTTTCTGTGGGAGAGATAGAACGAAGGAGAGGGTGACATGGAGACCTAGAGGCCCGTGATGGTGAGGAAGGATTGGACTAGGTCGTGGAGTGGTCAAAGAGTGGAGAGAGTAGCTGAGGAGATGGGGGAAATAGAAAGCGGGCAACGGGCGTATGTGGTGGACATTGTTGGAGAGAAGGGAGCTGGAGGAAGAAGACGAGGTCTCAGGTGTTGGATCTTGCGATCCAATGGCTAAGAGGAGGGTGCAAATATTTGGCCCTGACCCAATTGATCAGGGCGCATAGATGGCTCCGGGAGTGACACGTGGCAAGATGATAAACGGGTGGTAGTAGACGGTCGAGATGAGATCAGGCAGGTGAATCAGAGGCCTGGAATTGATGCGAAGACCAGCGGTGAGGATATAGACACATAGAAAGATCCAATAGCGATGGAGGTTGCCACGTGGTGTGAAGGGAGGTGGGCAGAAGTGGGCAGTTCAGAGATCGACGACCAAGAATGAAGGGGAAGCAAGCAAACGGACAGTGGTGGATGGAGGGCACGTGCCAGAGAGAGGAGTGGGCCATGTGGCTGAACTAGAAAGAGCCACGTTGCCCAATCATGTTATTCAGATAAAGAACCTAAAAAAGGAAGGAGAAGGAAGTCGATTTAGGAAAAACTCAAAACATGAAAGTTTTAGATCTCTATGAGATCTACAAGATGTTTACAAAAAATGGAAACAAGGTCATACGAAGGGAGAAATATTTTTGTGAGTGTTTTTAAGGGTATAAAACACTACGATTTTTGATTTTTGTTGTTTTTTTGTATTTTAATTTATTTCAACACTCTGGTATATACAATGATTTATCTGGTTTTTATTGACACTAATTTAAGATAGGGGGTTAATATGAGAAAATTAATACGATGAAACTGAGTTTCATCACACAATCCACAACAAATTTGTGGATGAGGACACTATCAAGATGATTGCCTCCCATTTTCCCTAGTTGACAGAGCAACCTACTGGCTGAAGCATTTAGGGAGGTACGTCACCACTTGGGAGCAGCTTCAGACCGAGTACTTGAACAAGTACTATCCACTCATTCGGACCAACACATCTAGATGCATGATCAACGACTTCACCATGATTCGAAATGAGCAGTTTCACGAGGCTTGGGATCGATTTAGAGAGCTCATCATCCGATGTACACATCACGAGATATCCAAGCCCAAACTTGTTCAGAGATTCTTTTTTGAGCTGACACTGGAGTTGTAGGGGCTAGTGAATGCCTCATGTGGAGGGTCCTATTTTGCTAAGGACAAGGATCAGGTTTAGTCCATCTATGAGGAGATGACAGAAAATTACACCTTGATGTCCCAGGCCCGAGTTTACACTAGGAGAAGCTTCTCCCACAGGCGATCTCATATCAGAGGATTGCACACATCGATGTAGGTCCTTCTACTTCATTAGCAGCAGCACAGGCCAAGTCCTCAACCGCTGATATGGGTCTCATCAGCGAGAAGTTGGACTGCGTCGAGATCATTGAGAAGAAGCAGTGCTAGGGCCTAAACCATATCGACCAATTGGCACAGACGCTGAGTGACCTCAAAACTCATATCATGTGTCTCCAGGAGGAACATATGACTTCTTAGCCCTGTCCCAGATCACGGGTTGATTCCAATAGCAACTCTACCCAGTCATCTACTATGTACCAACATGTCCACCACATTCAGGTAGAGCCAATCCATCAGCTGCAACACTACCAATAGCCACCACCATCTTCGAGTACTCAGATGGTAGTCTACCAGTAGGATCAGCCCCTGGCAATTCTTCCCCCTCCACACCTTGAGTAGGATTCGTTGATGGAAGTCAACAAGATTTGGTACGACCGATATCAGTAGTATCCCAGGATCTGTCGTGATGACCTAGGTTTTCGATGATCCATTGGATGTACCTCTTCACAGCAACAACCTCTAGCATAGGAAGGGCAGATCATCCAATAGCATCAGCAGCCCCATCACCCCAGCAATACTACCAGTAGCAGGGTCCTCATTCCTTATACTAGGGACATCAGTGGAGGTAGCCGCAACAGCCTCATATTCTAAATTCCCGGCCTCCCCCTCACTAACAACAACAACAATCTCGTCCTCATTACTAGCGAGGCAACCCACTTGGTTCTCATGCACCTGTGTATGAGAACCCAACACTTGACAACTCGCCCGCTTACTTACTAATCAACAGGCATCCTTTCGGCAAGAGATGGATGAGTTTCGACAAGAGATGAGGGAGATTATCAAGGAAAAGGTTTTTATACCTCCTCAAATCGAACCAAATCCGAACAATCTCAAGAGGAAATCTGAGCAGGTACAATTCACAAAGACTACCACTCCTAGTGATACTTTGGATGATATATCTTCCTATGTGTTTGATATTGATTTTGTGACACTTAGGAGTGGTAGGATGCCAGCCGGCAACGCCTCATCTGAGCGACGACCCCATAGATATTCTGGGTGCCGGATGAGGAGGATAGCGGTGCTGATGCCGCTCATGATGATGATAAAGGTGGTGCCGAAGCGACTAAGGATGTAGATCCAACCAACGGTACTAAGGCCATTGTGATTCCAAATGTAGACGGTAATACTGATGCCACCAGTATTCTAGTTGCTGATCTGGAGTGTGGTACTGATGCTGCAAATACAAATGTTGTGGGTGGTACTGATGCCACCAAATTTTATTCAGCTGCATTACCTCAGTTTGTATTTCAGGATAAAAAATACAGAAAATGGAAATATAGAAAAGAATAAAAATATGAATAAAGTAAAGGTTCTGTATTTCTTGTGAGTCCATCTGTGTTGCATGATTATCTTGGTATGGATTCTGGTCTTCTACATGCTCAGGAACCAATTCTTGACCCTCATCTCTCTGGAGAGGGTCCTTCCATCCCCTTCCCTAAAGCACTCTGCTTAGGAAATGTGACCAAAAAAGAAAATCCAAAAAAGAGTCACCAATTAGAGTTCATCTAGCAGATGATTGATCAATTTTATATACAGTTGAATCTACAGAAGGCACTAGAGCACATCCCTCTCTTCCAGAAGAACTTGAGAGAGAAAACCGTCATTCACAAGAAGAGAAGGAACCATAATGCAGAGATCCATATGTTGAACCATGCCACGTGCTTCGCATTCCGAACTGATTTCCAGCCAAGAGACCTTATGCTCATGCTCCTTATGTTAAATGGCATATCTATGAGAAGCGGTTCGATCGGACCCTATCAGACAACAACTCTTCAATTAATCTTCTTCTAGATGCCTTACTCGACCGATTCGAGTTTGGCCTCTTCGATAGAGCATGATAGTCCTTCAGTTTGCTGATAGATCTCTCAAGAGACCAAAGGGGTTATTGGAGGATGTGGTTGTCACAATTCAGGTCCTAAAATTCCCCATGGACTTTGTTGTATTGGACATGGATATCCCTGAGTCTTTGACCGATACCCCCACCATACTAGGACGCCCATTCTTGGACACAACCAAAGCAGTATCCGATCATGATAGAAAGAGAGTATACTTTCATGTCGAGGGAGAAAGTGTACAAGTAGAGATGATCGAGGAGACCGGAGCGAGAGACTCAGCCTGCTCAGAGCGATCGAGTGATTCAGAGTATATGACAGATGCAGAGCGGGACATCCAATAGGAGAGCGACTTTTTGATCACAGATGATGAAGTTGTAAGGTCAGAACCAACAGTACGAGCCATTATCACACCTTCAGATACTGCAGATTTACAATTTTTTATAGACGAGAGTTCAGAGAGCACACTCTTGGCACCATATACATTTAAGGTTGATGATCATAGTCAAGATAGCGAAGCAGAGTATATTTCATGTTCTATCGCTTTAGATCCCTCAGACTCTGTCATTGATTGGGATGATTTTGATGATTAGTTGTCATGTATGATTCCTTTAGAGCCGACAGTCAGGATGGAGAGCGAGCCGGTACAGATGGCATCTACACTAGCAGGGCCATCTTTGTCAGATTCACAGATGCAGCGAGAGTTCTCCCATGTAGATTTTCTAGCCTTCACCCAGACATTTCAAAAGCCAGATTTACCAGCTCTCTCTTATCCAGAACTGAAGACCTTTCTCCAATCAATGAAGTACAGATTCCTTAAGGGTGAGCCAGAGATGTTCCCAGTCATTATCCCAGCAGATTTCACTAGAGATCAAGAATCTTTCTTGATGGAGGTTCTTGAAAGAAATCGCAAGGCATTTGGATGGAGTGTAGATGATCTTCAAGGGATAAGTCCAACCCTATGATCCCACCACATCTATCTCGAAGAGGATGCCAAGCCATCGCATGAGTTCCAGCAATGGTTGAACCTGAATCTTCGAGATGTGGTTATGAAGGAGATATCGAAGTGGTGGAGCACTGTTTTTATCTACCCCATATACGACTCTAAGTGGGTTAGTCCATTGCATGTGGTACAAAGAAGACGGGTATCACTACAGTTGTGAGCGACTATGGAGAGAAGATAGCTACCCAGGTACCCACATCTTGGAAGGTCTGTGTGGACTACAAATGATTGAATCAGTCCACCAAGAAGGATCATTTCCCACTTCCATTCATTTATCAGATTATCGAGAGGCTAGCTAGGAAGAGTCATTACTGTTTCCTTTATGGGTACTCCGGATACAATTAAGTGGCCATAGCACCCGAAGGCCAGAAGAAAATGACATTTACCTATCCGTTTGGGACGTATGCTTTCAGACAGATGTCCATTGGTTTATGTAATGCCCCAGCTACATTCCAAAGATGCATGTTTTCCATCTTATTGGACATGGTGAGTGATTGTTTGGAGGTCTTCATGGATGATTTTTTTGGTCGATGGCGATGAGTTTGATGCTTGTTGACTGCCTAGACCGAGTACTTCTGTGCTGCATAGAGGTTCATCTTGTATTGTCATAGGAGAAGAGTCACTTCATAGTGACTCAAAGAATGGTTCTTGGCCATATCATCTCCGACAGAGGCATGGAGGTCAATCTGGCCAAGGTGGATATCATCAGGAAACTCATTCCACCGTCCAATTTGTGTCAGTTGTGGTCTTTTTTGGGGAATGCCATTTTCTACCGATGATTCATTCTGGATTTCAGTCGTATTGCCTGACTGTTAACTGATCTGCTGAAAAAAGGCACCAAGTTTATTATAGATGATAAGTGTCTAGCATCATTCAAGACTCTTAAAAGACTTGGTGTCGAGGCTCTTGTCTTTCAACCACTCGATTGATCTCTCCCATTTGAGATCATTACAGATGCTTCTTATTTTTCCATAGAGGCTGTGCTAGGAGAGATGAGGGATGGATTTCCGTTGCCATAAACTACGCTAGCCGAACTTTGAATGCCGATCAGCGGAATTACACTGTCACCATGAAAGAGATCCTAGTCGTATTCTTTACTTTGGATAAGTTCAGATCATATGTTCTTAGATCTAAAGTGGCTAACACCACCATCTGATACCACATGGCTAAGAAGGATGTCAAAGCCAAATTGACCAGATGGATCCTTTTACTCCAGGAGTTTGATATTGAGAGTAAAGATAAGCGTGGAGTCAATAATGTAATGGTGGATCACCTCTCCCATTTAGAGAATCTTGAGGTTTTTTATCAGATCGCACCTATTACAGAGACCTTCCCAGACGAGGCGATCCTTGTTGTAACATTTCTTCCATGGTACGTCGACATTGTGAACTATCTTGTCGCGAAGAAAGTCCTACAAGATTGGCCCAGACAACGACATGACACCTTCCTTGCGAATGCCAAGTCGTACAATTAGGAGGATCCCACCCTTTACCATGAAGGGGGGATAGTGTCTGGAGACGGTGCATTCCTCGGGAGGAGCACCACAACGTCCTCACATACTGCCACAAGCTTGAGGTAGGAGGACATCATTCTGGGAGGCGGACATCATAGGAAGTTCTCTAATCTGGCCTATGGTGGCCAACACTCTTCAAGGATTCTGATGAATTCATGAAGACTTGTACTGATTATTAGAGGATGGGAACTTGTAGACAAAGTGATATGATGTTGATGCACCCCGTTCACTTTTGTGAGGTTTTTAATGCATGGGACATCACTTTCATGGGTCCATTCACTAAGAGTCAGAGATTCGATTACATTCTGCTTGTTGTAGATTATGTGAGTCGTTGGGTTGATGCCATCACCGCCCGAACTGCAGACGCTAAAACCATGTGCAGATTCTTGAAGAAAAATATCATTTCACCATTCGGGGTACCTAGAGTTTTGATATCTAATGGGGGGACTCACTTTATCAATGATAAGGTGAGCGCCCTTGCTAACGGGTTCAACATTGACCATCGAGTTGCCACTCCATATAACCCTCAGACCAATGGTCTTACTGAAGTATCCAACAGGGAGATAAAGATGATATTGCAAAAGGTTGTCTGCCCAAACCAAAAGGATTGGTCACAAATTTTGGACTCAGTCTTGTTGGCCTATAGGACATTCTTCAAGACACCTTTGGGTACATCTCCCTTTCTTCAAGTTTATGGCAAGCCATGCCACTTTTCTGTGGAGATCAAGCATAAGTCACTTTGAGCAATTACTGAGTTATTATTGGATCCCAAGAGCATAGGAGATCAGAGGAAAGTAGATTTGGCAGTCCTGGAGGAGTTGAGAGATACAACCTTTTTCAGTAGCCTACAATATAAGGAGAGAGTGAAGACATGTCATGATTCTCATATCAGCCATAAACAGGTTGAGTCGAACAAGAGAGTATGGCTATTTGATGCTAGGTTGAGATTATTTCCAGGGACGTTACAAAGAAAATGGAAGGGATCATATTTGTTCATAAAGGTGCATGACAATAGAAGCATTGACATATTTGAGTTGTCATTTGATTCCACCTTTCATGTTAGCGGTCAGCCTGAAGTCATATCTTGATCATGATCCGTTGACCGTTGACATTGCCCTTATGAATTTTGTATGAGATATGATCTTTGACTCACATTATTTGCATCTCATGCTTGATTTTCACTTCTCTTTCGCAGTTGTACAGATCCGGTTGCCTATATCACCCATTTTTTTCTAATACGACATCTTCATCTTAAGATTATGCTAAAGTTAAGGTGTGCTTTACCCTATGGGGGGGGTATCAAACTTTTGATTATTTATTTTTTATTATATTGACTCTATTTCGCTGTCGATACTTGGGGATATTTTATCCTAAGTATATGGGAGGTAGTACTTGTACATCCTAACCTTTGGTCTTCCCCTTGTGTACAGTCTTCTATCCTTAGGATTACTTGATCCTAAGTATATGAGCATACCGACCTCTTTTCATTGCATTTTTTAATTCATCATTGTAGTATAACATTCTTTTCACTTCCCATTATGCAGTACGAGTTATGTCTTCCTTTCATCGCTCTTTGATTACTCTGAGGACATCGTTCGAGCTAAGTATCGAGTGGGGTCATATATATTGTATATACTTTAGCCATAACTCATACTTTGAAGACTTTATTTACATAAATAATATGGTTCAAAGTAACAAAACTAAAAATCACAAAATTTTAAAATTTTTCTTGTATATAAAAACCTTTCTTGTACATAAAAAGTTGTTTGTAAATAGCCTTTTGTAAAAACTATTTTTGTGCAAATGTTTGTAAAAATGTTTTTATTGTAACGTTTTTGTAAATATTTTTATATCTAAATTATGCATATAGTACAAAATTTTTGAAAAATGTTTGAAAAATAAAAGTTCACAAAAATTTGTTTGTAAAAGTTTGTAAATATTCTTGCAAAACCTCTTTCTCCCTGTATACAAAATTTTTGGAGAAATTTGCATATTTTTAAAAAAAAATCAAAAAGAGTTTTGGTACATTATTGCTTGTATATTCTTCTGACTAATAGTTGGCATTTAAACTAGTTTGGAATTAAATTGAAAAATGAAGCTTGCGTAAGACCTTACTGCATCTAACTTCAAAGGAATCTTATAGGATTTGGGATTAAAACTTTTTAGGTCCATTAGTGACTTAATTCTTTGAGTCCACTAGGCTATTTACACATGTCATCTTGATGAGCCTAAGTAGAACACTTAACAACACACACATGACTCTCAGAGACAATGGCTTGACTTGGACATGCACAATACACATAGCTCAAGATGGATGAGGTGGTGAGGAGGCAGAAATCTTTGGCTTGGGGTAGCATACGAGGGTAGTATGTCTAGGCGAAACCTCTCATCTTCCTTTAGGGAAGGATGTGCACCTCAACCTGGTCTAGTGGCATTGAGGTCTAAAGACAGGAGTTGTGAGTTACAATAATGCTTCAAAAGAGGGATAGTCTATTAGCTCAAGAAGAAAAATTCCTTATGTATATGCTGCATCATGTAGATATGTTGTACATATGCACATCAAAAAAATGTGCAAAATCAAGAAAAACTCCAAAAAATTGGATAGACCTGATTGAAAATAAAATGCCTGTCGGAGTGTATATAATTAATAAAGCAAAGCTTATGTAATACACCTTCTCATCTCATGAAGCTTGCAGCGAGAGACTTAGATACGAATTAAGCTCCCAGGTATATGTGACTACACTGATCACGGTCCATTCTCTTCTTTCCCCTCTTCTTGAACTGATTGAACTTGAACTTAGAAGGGAATACCTCTCTCCTCGAGGAAAGAGTTTCTAGACTAGGGAGATAGAGTTACCTTGTTGAGGGAGGTTGTTTCTTTGTCATTTCTGAGGTGGGGTGCTACATATCACTTGCACAGTACAAGGAAAGATTCATAGTCATTAGAGTTTGCGTATGTAGACTTGTTCTGACATGGTTTATTGAGGAGTCTTGACCATAGAATTGTGGAACTTGAAGGCTGTTGAGTATTAATTCCCAATAAGGTTCTGCCAAACTAAAAATCCAAAGGTATTACTGAGCTCCATATTCCTATTTAAGGATAATAAGTTTAATAATCAACCTTTGATTCTTTTTCGTTTCTTTTTTCTTTTCACTTCTTTTTCAAATAATGGTTTGCTAAGGGACTAGCAAAGGTAAAGTATAGGGGGTGATAATCCATGATTCTCTTTCTTTATTATATTATTTTATCTCTTATTTTTGGCAAAAACACATGTAAATACTTATAAAAACAATAACTTAGAATTTTACATGCATTGTTAATATTGCATAATTAGCATTTATTTTGCAAAAATAAAAGAGTAAAGGGGAAAGAAAAATAATGATATATATAGAATAAATATAGAGTGACCCATATCCCAAGAGAATGTCATGACTTGACCTGATCGCAAAATAAAATAAGTAGAGAGAGATAGGATCTACTATGAATTGTACATATCACCTATACTTGTACATATTATTTATATATTTATTTTTGATAAAACCAAATTAATTTATTCTTTTACACCCTTGTATATAATATTAATAATATTATAAAGTAAAATAAAAATCATAAAAATAAAATAAAAAAATAAAAATAAAAACATCCAACCCTTGTACAAAATACACATATACATACTACACTCACTATTTATTTTATAGCATTAAGCAACTTATAAAAATAAAATAAAAATTTTTCTATACTCTTAAAATCATGTTGTAAGTAAATAAAATATAAATAAATTATTTTTATACAAATAATAAAACAAAATACTTGTACATAATACATACGTATATTATATTTGTATATAATACTATATACTGTATATACATTATTTTTTTCATAAAAATAACTAAAAATCACAGAAAAACCATTTGAAAAATAGTAAACATTTTTTATTTTTACACTTTCTATTTAAATTCATTTACTATTTCTAATCCTATTTTCCTTGTTTTTTGTAGATCCTCGATTCTCATTGGTCCACACCCGTTCGTTGACTTCGATCAATGTCACCTCCCCAATCAGGTCGCCTATCTTCGCCTCACCAGAGTGGTTTCTCAGATTTATGCCAATCAGACCCAACCACCATTGGCCTTGATTCCACTGCCTGGTTCCTCTCCTAGGATCCGTGATTCTCGCGAATCCTTAGGGAGGATTAGATCTTCCTAGGTTTTCGAGCTCTTCATTGATCTTTCCAAACCCTTGGCCATGCCTATAAAATGCCTCTTCAATCTCCTGCACTCCCCAGCTCATCCCTCGTGCCACCACAGACCCTGATCCACCTTCCTCGTAGTGACAACCGTAGGAGGAGTGCCTTAGGACTCGCCAGAGGTGCTGAGAGACTTGACACTCACTTTGTGGTCAGAGAACTACCACGAGCAGCCTCCCAGCTAGTCGCAGCTCGGTTGAGGCCAAGATCTCTATGCCCATCTCTGTTTGAAGTCTAGGATTGCATCTGAACCTTCAGGTACCCATTTTACCCCCTACATTACCATTTTTTATCCATCTTTTCAATTTAGCACCACCGCCGTCACCTCTGCCTCGACCAGCTGGTCAGAGCCCTGCTTACCACTCCTATTCGCATAGATCAGATCCTCGACTCACCCTCCATCTTCTTACATGACCTGTTTACCTTGATCCTTGACCATCAGGTCGAGATTAGGTCGGGTCACCATCCTCCGCATTCGCCAGATACCCAAAACCCATTCCCCGTCGCTTCCCTTGTTCTTTTGTTGAAATAACCCCTGTCGAAGCATCGACTCCAAGGATAGGACCCTTTGTAGGTATTTTCTCACATCTGGAGAGCCATATGAATCCCAATGGCTAAGGTGGAGCAACTCCAGGTGAGCCACCACCGCCACGCTCATCTGGCCATCATCACCTCCATCGGAGCCCGTCGTTCAACGCATACCACTTCCACGATCCTACCGTAGCCCTCAGATCTTTCATCGGAACTTCGGATCCCCTCCGATGCTCGGTTGAAAGTCACCGGAGAAGAGTTATTGCAAACCTTCTCTTGCTCGTTAGATGAGACCTTCCTATGCCAGATAGCATCACAGTTACCCAACTGTGCAGCCTTTTGGCCGTTGGGTTAAATCATCTGATGCATCACGTACTCCAGCCTGGGTATATTCCTCTTTCTACCCTACATGTATATGCCTTTATATTTAGTCCATTAAATAAAGTTGTAGTTATGTACATTTATAGTTTAGACCTCACAGTTTATGTGATTTGCATTTTACTCCCACTGAACCTGAAGCACATGTTTTCTCACGTGATTTTTGGGTTATTTGCATGTTCTAACCTTAACTCTGATGCTTTTAATTAATGAATATTTAGTTTTTAGAATTTTCATTTATACCCATGTACGTTGTATATTGAGTAGGTGCATGAATTGAGTGAGATATTTGCGGATTAAACCCTAAAGTTTTATATTGTGTTATCTAGTGGGTCTTGGATCTTAAATTATTTACATAGATGTCCCTGTGAACTGTGCTTAATTTTAGGCTTTGTTTTGTACTTAATAAATATTAATTAATTCAAAAAATTACATAAAAAATACCATCGGCTCATGTTAATGTGTAATACTTACCGTAATTTTTTTGTGTTGATTTATTGGCATTTACTATTTTTAAAGATTTAAAAACCCTTAAAAATGTCCATGTTTGCATTATAAAGATTTGAAAAATTGGTTATAAATTCCACAAAAATTTCTGTGAGCCTTTTTACTCGTTTTACCTCCAATATCAATTTTGTTTGAAAATTCACCATAAATAGAAAATTCAAAAGATTCCATTTATAGTTCATGTTTGTAGCTTCTTCTATCTATTTTCTCATAAAATTGCTAATTAAGACCTTGGGACACTTTAAATATTTTTAATTTGCAATTTGGTCGTGACTGTGCATTGTGTAGAGTTTCTACCCTTATTTGATTTTTATAAAATCACAAAAAACATTAGAAAAATGTAGAAAATTACCACAGACATTTTAAAACCCATAAAAACCAAAAATGTTTTTTTTATTTTCTAACTATTTTTGGTTATTTAGAAAAATCCAAAAAGATTGTTGTGCTTATTTTCTTCATTTGTACTTGCTTGCCTTTATTCAAAAACTAAAAATTTGAAAATTAAAAACCACTAAAAAGATATTTTTATCTCTGAAATTTGACTTTAATTCTGCTCCTTGTGTTCAATCCTGGTGGCTATACCATCCAAATAATAATAGCGAACCACTTACATGCTTTGATTGCTTGATTTATCTTTGAATGATTTTATTTTCTTGTTGAGTGGCCATATTGATTGAGGACAACAACACTTCACATATTTTACTCCCTTAGTTGATCTCGATTTCTATGCTCATCACCGGGCTGGCTCAAGGAATATTGTGGTGGGGGCACTTCTCCTGCAAATCTATGAAACACTCCTGAGCTTCATGGATGGATTCATGCATGGATTAGGAGAAATTGGTAATCCTCGATTGCATCGAATTGAGCCGACCAAGAGGGTATAATTTATGTAGGAAGGTAGACTTGAGCTCCTCCTAAGTCGTGACGACTTTTCCGAGATGATTAATCCAATGGAGTAACTTGTCTTGAAGGTTGAATGGAAACACCATCATCTTGACTACATCTAACACTATGTTAGGGTAGGGTAGTGTGTTTCTGCAGATGCAAGCAAATTGTTGCATATGGATGTAAGGTTCATCATTTGCATTCCTATGGAAGGTGGGAAGAAGCACCAAGAGCCGAGTCTTTAGCTCAAAATGTTCATGGACTTCTGGGATTTGGATCTACTTGGTCATTTGGCCAGTGCCAGGATTGTAAGTCTCCTTGAGAGTTGGCTTGGGTCACTCTCCTCTTGACTCATATGTTAGGCCTCCACGACCTCCATATGCTCTTTCTTCCTATCCTTCACCTCCTCCTCCTAGATTCTCTCTTCTTATCTTCAGATTGTTAAGCATATCTTGGAAGGCAACCTAGGACAATGTCTGGTCTGTGAGCTGCTGTTGAATTACCTGAATGGAGGCAGGGAGCTTGGCATTCACTGGTTCTGATTGTGAATAGGTTTATATTGTATAGTATTATTTATATATATAATTTGTTTGATTTTAATAAAAATAAAATAGGAAAACTTGTAGAAATATAAAAAAGTATTATTAATTTTTTTCTAAGATGAAAATTTAATTGAATATGCTATTATCGAAATTAAGTTTATAAGAATGGATTCTTATTATTTGTTTTTAGAATTAGAGTTTTGAACTTATATATGATACGAGATAAAAATAAGGGAGAAATTATTAAGAATTTAATAATGTCATAAAATTTCTTTATTTCTTTGTTTTATATTTATTTTTTATTTCTTTATAGTGTTGTAGTCCCTTTCCTCATCTTGTTAGAGCCACTTTTTAAATCAGAATTTGACAAAATCTAGGACTCCAGATCAATCTCTTGATCTATACATGGAATGATGAACCAATCAATTTGAGTAGAAGCATCATATGTAAAATCGTTTTGTGTTAAGGTCAACATAGAATTTCATTAAGGATGGAGATGCACATAGACTAAAATCAATTTCCATCCAAAATAGGTAGAGTTCGGACTAGCGTGATCCTTGATTATAGAAGAAGGCGAGGAGTTTGGAGAGTGGTTTGCAAAATCTAAATTGTGATCTCGGGAATCGCCTCGAGTTATTCTTGAAGGCGGCCACATGGAATCGATATGGGTGTCAGCGGAGTCCCAACCAAGCCGTCCATGAGTCACCATCTCGAGGGTGAAGAAGAAGATTGAGAATGGATGAAAGATACTGTGTTGAACAGGGAATAGAAGTAATGTGAAATAGTAGAAAAACTCAAAGTGAGTGGGGGTCAAATAAGGAGTAAAACAGAGAAAACAAAAACGGGCACATAATGTGTGGGACTTATCGTTGAACTTAACTAAAATAAAACAAAGACCAAACAAGTTTTGGGTATACCAATACAACACAGATGAAGCTATAAGAGTTCAGGAATTTTTATCTTTTCAAATTTATTCTATTTTTGCAGGTAAATCTTTTAACAAGTCCTTAGGAGGTCTATCCATATAGGAGTGCGTGTACTACCTGGAAAGTACACATACTTCTTCAACCTTCTTTGTAACTCTGTGATATGCACACTTAGATGTTTGTAACCTTATGCTGAGGGATACTCGACCAAAGAAATAGAGAGGAAGCCAATAGACTAAAACAATACATCCCTCACAAGGGAGGCACTCAGACGCAGGGTGATGAGACAGACACCCTCGTGAGGGTGTGGCCTATGCACAATACTTTAGACCAAGTCAGACACTTCACACAAAGTGGGAACACCATCGTTGAGAAGTCCCTACTCGCCTACGCATTATAGAAGCGCCAATACTTTGTCATTACATGTGATAATCAAGGCTGCCATAGATTAGGTTTTGGGCTCTACTCCTTAAGGGTAGCGCCTCACTCTGTATGGGATGTACTTGAAAACAATGGGGGCTTTATTAACTTTAAACAAGGATAACCAATAAGAATTTTAATTAAGTTCAAAGTTTTATTAGTAGTCCCCTTATTTTTATTTTTGATTTTAACTTTTTAAGAATTCTTCAAACGTTTTTTTGTATTTTTGTTGAATTCTAAGTTAATAAAAGCATAAGGAGAAAGCAGAAAAGCCATGCAAGTGGATACTAAGGTAAAAATTTCACCCTTGTATCAATTGATGCATGCAAACTAAGGAGACTTACAGTGCTTCCTAGGTCCCTTCATTCAGGATGCAAAAAAGAAATTTACCGATGCTAAACATGAATTGCTAATAACACGAAGAACCAAATGCTAACTACTCAAAAATGGATCCTAAGTGTCTAGTCTTGGAGACTCATCTATTCCTGCCACAACAGGTCCTACAAGCACTGTATGGATTCTCTCATGGTGCATGGCTCCAAATCGAAGTAACTAGGAAATAAATTTGACTAGGTCTAAACATATATCACTTTAGGCACATGCGTCTAATTAAGTTGTTGACCTAATTTACCAATGCAAGAAATCCTATATCTAGGGGCTCAATCACATAAAATAATGAAAATAAAGACAAAATACTCAAAACATGTGAAACAAAATTAAAAAAAGCGATGAAAACACGAAAAATCTGATGAGGATTCTAGGTGAACAGACACCCATGCAATGGACCTCGTGAAGTGAAATATGTAAGAGTGTCCAAAATTATTATAATTTACTTTATAAAAATAAAATAAATCTCTCCTCGTAAAGAAAAAGTTATGGGTGTTCTCTTCTCCTTCTCTCTTTGTCTCCTTCTCATGTTCTCTCCAATTGGCCCTAAAAGAGAAGACATAAATCTCCTTGCAGCTCAGGTGCGTCCACCTCCTAAGGAGTAGCTGACGCCACGTGGTCCCTCACAAGAAAAAATGAACAAAAAACGGGTCAGAAATAGACAATCAATTATCCATATTAAATAGCATAAATAAAAGAGAAAATAAACAAGTAGAGTAATGTACAAAATGTGATACAATCCATTACTCCCTGACAACAACACCATTTGAAATACTATAGGAGACCTAGCGGAGCGATTGTGTGGTCTACACAAGGCAAGACTGCAGTCGCTGTGCCTACCGACGCTGAGAACTATGATAAATTCAACAATCAACGTACAATAGATAGAGTAAACAAACAATCAAATGTAATGTGAATGTGGATCAAAATTTATTATAAACACAATAATTAAATGTGTATAGAGCAAGTATGTATAGGGTGTTGAACACGAGGAACAAGTCGGTGTAGTAGACATTATTATTTATAAACAAATCGTAATGTATATCTGTACATAATATTTACTCAAACACTGTTTTTGTGGGTTTTTAATTATTTATTTTTTGATATATATAATTTTTAATATTCTATAATTTTTATTTTCTTTTGATATTTTCTGATTTTTTTATTTCATTTTTAGTATATAATAGGAATATATAAGAGAATATATATTTGATGTAACATGTATAATATAAGTATTATATTATAGAATATATATAATAAATATATAAAAATTAAAAATACAAATGACAACATTCTTTTTTTATTTTTAAAGGATTTAGGAATAGTTATAAAGTACTTATATTAGTTAATTATAATATTAATTAGATTTAACTGTATATAGGTTTATAATACAATGTAGAGTATTACAATTAGAAACATTGCTATATATAGTAAAAAAATCACTAAATATTTTTTTATTTTTATATTTTTCTTCTATTTTCATTATTTTTGGTATTTTTGCTAATTTTAGCATTTTAAATCCAAAAATACGAAATTAGGGACTTAATAGACATGTAATATTGTTTTGGGAATCATAAATAATAAATAGGGTTAACATTTCTCAAAACTGACTTTTATATTTAGTGAATAATGCACATAAAAATATAGGAAAAGGTATTTTTGGGGGTTTTTGAAAATAGATTGTATTTTTTGGTGTTAAATAGGTTTGTATTTTTAGGGTTTTCTTTTGATATTATTTTTATGGTTGTTAGTCTATATTGATAAATTACAATATTAAACAATAGGTTTTTTTATTTTTTTAATTTTAGGTTTTATATTTTTTTGGATTTTTATGTCAAACAAGTAGAAACTGTGCTCTTTTTGAATTTTAATAAATAGGAATTGCACGAAAAATGCTAAAAAAATGTTGCAAATGAACAATTAATCAAGCACTTAAAAGTATTTCTTTCGTGATTTTTAGAGCACAACTAGCTTTTTTAAATAGAAAATCAAAAAATTCCATAAAGATGGTAGAGGCATTTATGAAATTAAAAATAAAAGCATCGTGGCACGTGCAAATACACCACGACAATTTTGAACTGCAACTTGAATTTTTAATACTAAATCCAAATCACGAAAGTCATAAGGGTAAAAGTGTAATCTACCTAGCTCACATCGGAGGGCACATGAGCTGAGCCGATAGAGGATTAACTTGCAATTTATAAAATAAGACCGGGCCTTGTTGTAATTATTCTACTTAATTTTACACGCACCAAAATATTTACAAGAATAATTATGAAATAAAAAAGGTAGAGGGGATTGTATGCAATTTAACCCACTTATGCACTAGTTGATTTGACTGTCACTAGCACGTCACATGTCTCCTCCTTTGGTTCAAATCACGTACGCCTTTGAATAAAGTGGATGGCCCAGATTGGATCTGTGTTGTGTGTTTCATCCAACGGTTGGCGAGTGGTTTGCAAGAACCGAAAAGAACTCTGACCTGGAGTTAGCTTGATATTTGATACTCGGTGACTCCGATGATGTCTTCTCGGTACAACAGTGACTATGTATTTCAGGGATACCTCAGCACGTGCTGGTGACTTCCGGCAAAGCCGGAAGGGCCTCGAGACAGATATGGGGTGTCTTTGTGCTCCAAGTGACTTGGAACTCTTCCAGGTCCTTTTTCTCTCTCCAGATGGTCTCTACAAGCATTGAAACCTACACCAAAATATTAGGAGGCTTAAGTGGATGTTTCTCGATCAATCCTTGAAGCTGCTATGCTAAGGTAATGAGATGGAGTGGAGGATCTGGTGAATGTGGAAGAGGAAACCTTGAATACCTGATCCACTATGGATCTGGGTTAGCCAAGTGGTGGTGAATGATGTAGAACACGAAGTGGGTGATGTTAGATGGAAATGAGGCGGAAGAAAAAACGGAAACAAGAAATTTGGCCTGGAACTCAAGCTCCAAGTCAATTATGGTTTTCTGATTACTCCTACTCCTACCGATTAAAAGTGATGTAAAAGCACGAAATGAAAACTAGACTCTAAAGTTAACTAGAAATGCAGAAGGAATGGGCCTCAACGAAGTCAGGATCTAGGAGATAGAACCAACCGATGGTGGTTCTGGCGGTGATTGGATCACCTCGCCCGGCCGCTCCTCCTCACTGCAAGACCGATTACCCAACTTGCCGTCACCAAGGAGGAAGTGCTTGGAAGATTTAAGAGGCTAAGAATGGTCTAGAAGGTATAAAAAAGCAAAATGATGGATAAGGTGAAGCATTATAGGCTAGGGGACATCGAGTTTCGAGGCTCGATTTCATGAGATGGAGTAGTGGTAGGTGAAGAAGTATGGGTTGGTAAGGGTGTCGATCATGTGAGATATAGAGAAGAGGAGAGATTGAGGAGGAAGGTGGTGATGGCATTGCGTGAAAATATGGAGAAGTCAGGGTTCACGTGTGTCGGACACAACGGTCCAAGCCAGACAGGACAGTTGACCGCCAGTCAACAAAGGAAGAGCCCTAGTTGGTCTCTGTGGACCAATCGAGAAAAAGAGAACTAAAAAAGCTTATAAATTCATTAAAAATAATAAATAAATGAATATAATTTTTTAAACATAAAAAGTATTCTAATTTTATGTTGTATTTTGTTCCTATTTTTATTTAGTTTTATGAGGTTATTTATTATAAGTTACTTTTACATGTATAAACATAGTTTGTATTTTTATTTTATTATTATTTACTTGTATTTTGTATAATTTTGGTTTACTTAATTACATTTTTGGTATTTTTTATGATTTTCCGTGTGCACTTAATTAACTATGTATATATTCCTTATAGGTATATGTAGGTATATTGTATCAATGTATTAAATTAATTGATTATTTTAATTAATTTTTAATGGTTTTATTTTTTATAAACAGAAATGTGTTTAGAATAATATTTACAATTTTATAAAATTATAATAGATTAAAAAATATGAATAATAATTATATTGAAGATAATATATATGTATATTGCACAATGAGGGCCCAAAACCTAACTTTTGCATCTTAACTCCCAATTGAATAAAACAACCTTCATTAAATAGCTTATTAATTTTATATACAATTAAAGAGTGAGTTTGATCAATTTTGATACAAATTGGAGAAGATACATGTTTGTAAAGTCTTCTTTGTGGCTTTTTATTTTGTGTGTCTCGGGCATGCAGTGCAGTATTTTTCTGTGATATCAATTTTGTATTTTTCTTTGTATTTTTTGTCTACAGTATTCATGTAGAGGGCTTTGTTATTTAATGTGTAAAATAATAAAACAAAGTAGGTACCAAACAACAATATTTGGGAAAAAATAATTAGGATTTTAATTATGTTTTCGATATAGTTTTTTTTGCATTATCTCCCCATACTTTATTCCTTGTCGACCAAGTCACATGATGAATGGGTCTCAGGGTCAAGGAGCATTGAGTGTTTTTGACACTTCAATCTTTTTCTTTTCTTTCTTTTATTCATTATTTTGTAATTAAATGCATAATTAATGCATTATTTTATACAGTTTTTTGTACAATTTATAGAGTACTTATTTTGACAAATTAATAATATATACATGCATTTAGCTATGTATTTAAGGCTAAAATGTAAGAATAAAGGTGATGAAGTGAGAATTCATCATAAATTTTGAAATCTCTAGACCTCATAATGAAGTGTTAAAGATCTCAACAAGCATTTAGCGTAAAATGAAAATTCCAGGGAAGGACACTAAATTAATAAGTTAATTATTTACAAGAATTTTAAAGAAGTTTTTATTAACAAGATTTAGAGAACATGTACATGATAACATCATGACATAACAAACTAGAACACATAAAAAACTTACAAGACAATATAAGAATACCCCCACACACAACAAACTCCAGACTCTCAAAGATTAGTTTTGAATCTTCGAGGTTTAAAATCACATGATGCCTTGTGCTTAAGTTTTTTCTTCCTCACAAAGTAAACCTCATAATCAGAATAAATAAGATCTTCATCAACTTAGAAAATTAATTACTTAGAATGATGCCAGTCTTCCTCAAATGTAATATCCTTATCCACATGGGAAGATCTAAACTTCTCCAAAATAGAAGGAAGACAAATCCATCCTTAGATTCTGCAAATGACTTCTAGGTTTCCTTAAAAAAGAAAAGAGGTAAACCTAACTTATAAGTATGGCAACACTCAGTGACTGAATATCCTCAAGAAAAGGTGTAGGTTCCTCCATATCTAACTCTTTTAATAAAATATCATCTTCCTCAAGTGGCATCACTCTCTTCAAAGAATTAGTTTTCGAATTGATCTTCCAAAATATGGAGTTTGGATCAATACATTCCTCCATGTTTGACTATGTAAATAACTAGGTCTAGACAACCTTTTATAGCCTAAGAATCCTATAATTTAAAAATCTAACCATTACACCCAAGGCACCCTTTCATATACTAAGACTTCTCTTGGAAAACTAGAGTAAGGTTTGATTTTCTAATTAATTTTCTTATTTTATTTTATTTTCAAAAAGAATATTTCTAAATATATACAGAAAATAATGAGTACAAAATCAAAATACAAACTATACCCATTTGAAAATAATTTATAAAAATATTTTACAAGCCAAGTAAAATATATAGATTTTCCAAACATTTACAAACTGCTTTTACAATAAGTTTTCAAATTTCCATATATATATATATATATGTATATGTATATAGCCTAAAAAAATATACAAGATATGCAAAAGTAAGAGCTATGACAGAAATCATATATGCAATGTATGCAGACACCCCCTATACTTAGCATGTACTATATCATCATGGAACAAAGCCAAATGGAAGATGTAGCTCATACTAAGCACAAAGATGATCAAGAAAAGCATGAATCTTTCAACGGTTCAGACTCCCCCTATACTTAGGTTGTGAATAGATTGAGTGTAGGACAACAAGACATTGAATGGGGGTACAAAAAGGAATAGGTTAAAAAGAACAATAGGGGCTCAACCATCCCTATACTTAGCCTGAAAGTAAGCTAAGTATAAAGAGTGAATAAATGATGAAGAGACTGAGGAGAATACATAAGAGACTGGATGGAATACCCCTATACTTAGCCTCTAACAAGCCTAAGTTAGGAGTAAGAGAAAAATTCACACCCACAAAAGAATGCAGTCAGAGTGAGTAAAATAATAGTTGAATCTCTAAGATAATGAATCTCTCTGATATGAATCTTTCAACTGCTCCTTCATGATGTATCTGAAATATCTGCAAATGAATCAACTATTATGAATTCAATCATTTCAACTTGAGTCAGCCCTTCTTTGCATTCAACAAAATGTTTTAACAACTGTTCGTTGACCAAGAAGGAAGGTGCACCATTTGTGAGATCAGATATCTCTACACTACCATTTCCATGCACTTTCTTAACTATATAAGGTCTTGTCCATTTATAATTAAGTTTCCCTTAGATGATCTTTAGCTTCTCATTAAACAATCGTACCTTTTGTCTAGAGACAAAATTCTTGCATCTAAATGTGAATCATGCCACTTATTAGCCTTATCCTTATAAATCATGTTGATGTCATATGCTTGATTGCGGATCTCCATAGGCTCATTAAGATTCAGATCTCTACACAACTTTCCTAAGTGACATATCCAATTAATCTCCTTTATTGCCCACTCAGACTTGTGAATCGATTCAGTGGGAAAATGACATGGCTTTTCATATATCTTTTGTATATCACAAGTTTGTAGAGGCCTTTGAGATATATAAAAGAGAGATTTGTGATTCGCCTATTTTGTAGGATCCTGGTTTATCTCTTCCCTTTGAGATCATGAATTGTGCATCAAATTTTATAGGAGTTGTACTAGGTCAAAGGAAAAATCAGATTCCATTCGCCATTCACTACACGAGTAAAGTTTTAGACCTTGCTTAGAGTAACTACACAGTGGACAAAAATGAAATGCTCACGATAGTATGAGCTCTTGAGAAATTCAGGTTGTATATTTTTAGATCTTACATATGATTCAGCCATTAAGTATCTCATGGAAAAGCAGGACGTGAAGGTGTGTCTTCTTAGATGGATATTATTGCTATAGGAGTTTGATTAAGGATATATCTGAAGTTGTAAATGTAGTGGTTGTTCATCAGTCAAGATTAGAAATGAAGAATTCCCCTGATGCAAAACTAATCAGAGAGACTAGATGATTTGATTTGCGTTGTCGATTCACTTCCATGGTATGTTAACATGGTGAACTATCCTGTATCCAAGCAAGTTTCCCAGGGTTGGACTCAGAGTAGTATTGACCGACTGAAGTCAGATTCTAGGAAATACCATTGGGATATTATGTTCCTTTTCTTCGAAGGATCAGATTGTGTTTGAAGATGGTGTATTCCCCACGAGGAATACCATATTGTCCCCACACATGGTCATTCTCTTGAGACTGGAGGACACCATTTAGGAATAAGGACCACTGACAAGGTACTTCAATGTGGACCCTTTTGACCGACCTTGTTTAGAGATGCCACTGATTTCGTATAGTCACGCTTTTTTGGTCAAAGGATGGGAGGAATAGATGGCTAAAGATATGAGATACCCATAGAGCTGTGATTTTCTGTTATGTTTTTAATGCAGGGGCCATAGATTTCATGGGTCCCATTCCCAATAGTCACGGATTTGAGCAAAGACATTGGTGGCTTTCCTTAAGATCTCAGTCAGTAGTTAGACAATCTTATAAAAAATATGAATAAATCGTCTATAAAATCCAACATGCACTAGAAATGATCTCACTGACTTGATGTTGGTTGGTGGATCAGATATCTTTATCACATCCACCTTGGTAGGATTAATATCCATTCACTTTTTGGAGATGGCATGCCCCAACATGATGCCGCCCTTAACCATAAAATGACTCTTTTCCCAAGAGAGTACCATATTAACCTGCCTATACCTTTGAAGGACTCGGTCCAAGTGTGCTGAACATGAATAAAATGAATCATATGTATCGAAAAATCACCCACGAAGACCTCCAGAAAATCCCCCACCATTTCGACAGATTATCATACACTGTTGAAAAGTATTTGGGGCATTGCACAACCCAAATGGAACGTGCTCGAACATGTATGTGCCGAAAGGACATGTGAAGTGATCTTTTCCTTTCTTCAAGGGATATGACCACTTGATTATATCCAGAGTACCCATTAAGAAAACATAAGAACTCTTTCCTCGGTAATTTCTCCAAAATACGATCATTAAAAGGTAGGGGAAAGTGATCTTTCTTAGTTTTGAAATTCAGACGTTTGTAATTGATATAGACACGCCATGACGTGGGTACTCATATTGCGATTTCAAATCCCTCCTCATTGGTGACCATCTGGATTCCCGACTTATTTGAGACAACATGTAGTGGGGAACCCATTTGGAGTAAGATATGGGGTATATAAATCATGTGGCTACTATTTCTCAATTTCACGAGAAGGCCTAGCATCTTCCTCAATATAAATGTGGTGTGAGCAAAGAGCAGGGTTAATACCCACTAATCTGACACTGTCCATACTATAGCCTTGTAGTTCTTATTTAACACTTCTAACAACCTAGACTCATGTTCTACAGTCATCTTAGAACTAATGATGAGAGGATATCTATTCATAGGTCATGCAAGACAGGAATACTTAAGTGTAGGATGTAGAGGCTTCACCTCTGGTAATGGAGTATCATTGATCAAATTTGGTTGAACTATCACTGGATCAAATTCCGTTCTGCATGAAGGTGGTGCGGACTCTGTACTGCTTGCCACCAGCTGTATTGAACAATAGTCAGATTACAAAAGAAATGTTGTAATACGGCTAAAGCTACGACTGATGCTGATTCTAACTCCTTCGATTGTTCCTTAGAGGTAGGAACTAACAGATCTAAAGAGATCTCTGAGTCATCAAAGGAGTAGATAGATGATCTGTCTCTCTAGAAACCTGACAACATCTCGCAAAATGCATCATGGACACTATCCTCTCTAGATGAGAGGACCTCGTTAAGTCTTGTCGGGTTCTAGTTCCATACCCCAATTGCTCTAATATATCTACATTTTGCATCGAAAGATGAAGAGAAATTTGTAACTTGACTTGGAGCCATAACACCCATTTTGTTTGCTTCATCTTGAGTTCCACTTCTCTGCATGGAGAATAGAACGTCATCATCCTCGTATGATAGTCAAAAGAACATCCAGGGGTCCTAAGGAAAGGTCATCTAAGGATGATCTATGATTCTCTCCAATGATTGGGGATATCCTTTTCGAGGACAATGAAATTCACTATGTAATCTTGTCCCTCAATCGATATGATAACATCCTTGACTTCTCCCTTTTCATTTTTCATTTATCTGTGAACTGGAGTAATGCTCTTGATTTTCTAAGTGGATCCAACTCTAGGTTCTCATATAAGGCAAAAGGAAGTAAGCTGATCGAAGAACCTTTATCTAGGAGAGTGTGTGGGAACTCTATGTCATCAATATGACTCACCACATAACGCGTGCCTAAATCTCTCTTCTTCCTTGATAGTTGTCGCTTCTTGAGACAATAAGTAGTGGCAATCGATAACACATGTCTTGAGAAAACTATTTGGTTTCTTCTTGGAAACCCTACCCGGTGTATAATGGATCTTGAAGTATTTTTGGAAAGTGGAAGACACACCACATACTCATCAAATGACACTTTTACCATAATGGTATCCTTAAAAAAACATGTCATTTCAGGACCATCTTTATGGATCTTTTTGACAATACCCTTTCCTGTTGTTAGAGCATGAAGGAAAAGGATTGAATAAGCAGATGAATGAGAAGAATCTAAATCGTAAATAGAAACATTCTTTTTATTCTTGGAAACATAGTTTTACAAGAATATTATATAAATAATGTGGAATTGGAAACATTTGTTGTGCGAGATTTTCGGGTTTTTGATAATTGAAAATAAATAAATGTATCATTGACCCAAAAAATCCCTCAACAAAAAAATTATTTTTTCTCAAACTAAATTATTACAAAAAAAGTAGCAGGAGAATTTTCTATTTAATTTACCTGTATAGCTAACATGATCAAACTCAATGAGGCTGCAATCCTGAGGGTTATTATATCAATGAGAAATCAATGAAATAAATAAAGGAATCCTATGAACCAGGCTGCAATCGTGAGGTTTATTATTTAATATTTTAGTTTTTTATCTTTATTTATTTTTTGTTGAGCAAATTTTTAATTTTCAAGAAAATAATTTTCAGACAAGTTATATACAAAAAAAGAATGGTTATTTTTGAGATTTTTCAAATATATCAAAAATGCTAAAAAAATCCGAATGAAATCTTTTTTATGTTTTACTATTTTTAAATATTCTAAGTAATTTTTGATGATTTTTTTTAAAATTTTTTAAGAATTTAAAAATGAATAAAAATAGAGAAATAAGCAAATAGTGAACACACCAGATTAATTACAACTTAAAAATAGAAAACAAAATAACAAAATATAGAATTTATTTTTCCTAAAAGGTATAAATAATTATCAAAAAACAAAAAGTGAAATCACATTTTTGGAGTTTTCTACATTTTCTATGATTTTTTAAGATTTTTAGTAAATTATAATTTTTTGATTTTAAAAAATAATTAACGTATGAAATTTACATATAAAAACAAAAAACTATTCTATTTTTTAGAATTTTTGAAGCAATATTCAATTTTTTTATGAATTTTTTACTCAATTAGTAAAAAATGATTTATTTTTTAATTTCTAATAATATCAAATGAAAATAAAATGCTATGAGAAAATTACACTATCAAGAGACAAGCAAAATGAACTTAATTTCATTTTCTAGAATTTATTGACAACAAAAATATTTATTCTAATGATAAAAGAATGCAATTCAAAGTCTGGAAATACATGGACTTATTTACAAATATTTTATATTTTCAAATTGAAATGTAATAGGAAACAAAATGTGGGATGGAAATAACAATTTACCCAAAGGTGCATGCAACACATGTGTTAGCTCTGAAGGTAGGGCCTTATTTGCAAATTTAAAAACTTGGAGGGCAGATATGCAATTTACCCTTCTATTTATTTACTTTTTCTAGATCTGTTTGATCGGATCTCATCTGATGGATGAGATTAATCCCCAAACTAGGGGGGATTCTGTTGTCTTTGTTCTTTTTTCCAAGGGAGGAATGGGGCATACTGCCCCTCCCTCATCTTCTCGAAAGTAACAGGCGACGACAGATGATATGCAATCGACAGAGTGGTGAGCAGTGGAGGGTGATCGACAGGCGATACAATGAGGTTCTGCATGCGGCAGATGGACGACGAGGCTCCGAGCTATATAATGCTCGATAGAAGGCGGTGGAGCTCAAGGTAGTGGAGCTTGTGTAGCTGCTTCGGGAAGTGGACAAGTAGGCCTCGTGCGGGGGCGCGAAGCATTACCTAGCTACTCGTACGGGCTGATGGTGATGGCGATTGGTTCACGTAGGATAGCGACAACGAGCGGCTTGGCTCTGCCCCAGGCGAAAGAGGGATGGCAATGATGCGGGAGGAACAACGATGCTAGGTGAAGACTGCGGGCAGAGGCGACTTGTGTGGTCGGCTGCGGGGACTGCGCTCGTAGATCTTGCATATGAGACCTGCGATGGAAGAGCGGCAGGCATCGCTTGCGGATGGGGAGGGCGAGGCCCGTCGCCTTTGATTTTTTTTTTGATTTTTTTCTTTTTTTCATAAAAAGTACCTACAATATTATTTTTTTATGCAAACAATTTTTTCCTTTTTTTGTAAATATAATTTTTTCCTTTTCTGAATAAACAACAACTGTATTTTTTTCAAATTTTTTTGATACATGCAATAAATAAAATACAAAGATTGACTCGAGCACAATAGCTCGATTCTCAAAAATGAAATATAAATTAGGTGAATGGATGCAAATCAGACGATGTAGATGGATGGATCTTGATCTCCGACCACCATGTTTTGTCGGAGGTGGGTTGTTGTGTTAGGTAGAGTGTGAAGCGATGAGATCGAGAATGGTATGAGATCGGTAATCAGAGGCATATCAAATCATGATGGTTGATTAAGAATAATAATTTAAGATTTAAAATTTTAAAAAATTGACAACAAAATTTAAAATACAAAAATTAAACTACGATTAACCTAGATGAAAAATGAGAAATGAAAATGGATCTCACCATGGGAGCGGATGGAAGCCGTGATGGCCTCGACGATGACCAACTCGTTGTCACCGAATGACTCGGAAGCTGAGCACCTCTCCAAAACAAGAGTGCTCTCGGAGAATAGCCTCCTCTCACCAAAAGATTGATCAAGTGGAATGAGGGAGGAGGAGCCAAATAAATATAGAATAAAAATTGACTTTTAAATTTTGAATGGAGAGAAAAAGAAGGAAAGAGATTAGTGGTGGAATTAATAAAAATTATTTACATAATTAATTAATTAATTAAATTATTTTCATCACTTTATTAAATTAAATAATAAATTTTAATTATTTATTTTAGTGAGAGTTATTTAAGGAAATAAATTATATACATATATTATATACACATGGTACATTATACACATAAATAAATAAGGAAATGAGTTAATTTTATGTTTTAATTTTTTATTTTCATTTTAAATAATTACTAGAAATATTTACAATTATTTACAAATACAATATGTATACAAATAAATATGTATAAATATATACAATAAGTTAATGCTAAAATTACAAAAACCACCAAAAAAATCGTCTTTCAAATCGTAATTCCAAAAATTATGAAACCACTACCATTTTAAAAATAATGTAATTTAGAATACGATGGAAATGAGTTTGATTCAATTTGAGTTCATATGGAGCTGAAATTATTCTTTCGTTTATCACTTTAGCACTTTTTCTGAGTGTAGTAATTTTTATTTTGTACATGATTTCGTTTTGAAATTCTTTTTATTATTGATAAACATTTTTATTTACAAGTTTTTTAGAAAATTATTTAATTTGAGGTCAATTTATGGACAAACAAATAGTGTAAGTTTTATAAAAATATACACAAAATATATGATCAAATAAAAAGTATTTATAAAACACTTTTTTTGGATTTTCTGATTAAAGGACCTATCTCCCTACTTTATTCCTGATCGATTAGGTTAGGTCGTGACTTTCTCTCGGGGTTTGGGTCAGCTTATATCTATTACATATATAAATTCATTTTATTTTCTTTATTTTCCCTTTATTTATTTATTTTAGGTTAAAATAATAATAATATATGTATAAATATTTACACACAGATGCAAGTTAGTAAAAGTATGGATTTATTAGTATATACGAGTGTTTTTTAAGGGAGTTTAAGCTAAAATAAATGATTAAAGATGATGAAATGCAGATTCATCAATATTATCCTCAACTAGAGGTGCAAGGTCCTCCGTAGATTCTGGATCTTCTCCATGTTGCAGTGACGCTCGTACTGCTCCTCTTCCTTCTCGTTTGTGTCTTCCCCTCATGATTAATATGTTGTTGGCGATGCTAGGCTTCATAATCCTCTAAAGACTCTTGAGGGTGAGCTCTAGCAGTCCTCTCCATATCCCTTGCCTAATCAAATACGACCACGATCCTTCGTCTCCTGAGTAAGATGTGATTAGTACAATCAAATGAAGGATATCACACTTAGATTTGTGAGAATTTGATTAGTATACCTCATATATCCGCTGCTGCTAAATCTTGTTCAAGTTGTTAGGGTTAGAATGCATATAAAGGGGTAGTCTTCTAATCATGTAAACGAGATAAGCGGTTGAGATCAACTCGCAAATCATGTATCTCATTCCCATAGGAATGTAACTCATCGAGAATCTGCTTCTTAAAATCTATGGGGTTGGAAGTTGATTGTTGCAGTTGTGAAGAATGGAAAAAAAGGACACGAAGACTGGCCCTAATGGCCATGGTGTTGTTGTTGTTGGGACTGATGCTGCACATGTGGACCCTGCTGGACCTGGTGGTATGTCTGTTGTCAGAAGTACGACTGCTATAGTTGTCTCGGTGCCTGGAAAGAATAGTCCCAAAGCTTTGTGGTGCTGCAAGAGGTATAGGGGTAAATGATGTGCAATAAAAAGTCTAGGGTTGCTGGTAAGATAAACGGTCCCCTGAACTCCCCTACTAGGTAGAGACATGTGTGTGCCACACACCATTTACCTCCCACACTTGTGAAGGTCCTCAATAAGTGTCTCTACAAACAATGGTTACTACTGAAAAGAATGGGCAACAGTTTGGTCCTCTACCCGTGACTGGGGTGGCCCTGACATACATCGCTCCTAAATGTTGTGAACACGATACAAAGGAGCAACAGATGCAGTCGTGGTAGGTATCCTTATCTTGGATACCTTCTCAGAATGCTTTGCCATATGCTTTGATAGTAATTCTAAATTATATAGGTCAACTTGCATTAATTTAGTCCAAATTTTATTTTGGTTGGTTATCGCTTTAAATTAGGTGACCACACAAAAAACGCCTAATGTACAATCCCTTTTTCCTTTATCCTTAGGTTGATGAAAACTGAGGGAACAAGTGGAAACTGAATGTAGTTGGAACTCAATGATGCATGAATCGTTTCGGAATACTTAGAGTGATTCCCAACACTCTACATGTGGGTGCAAGACTAAATATTTAAATATTACACTATATGATGCAAGTCGAGAAAGCCACACCTAAACATGAGTTCTATTAACGATGAAGAACTCAATTAAACTTGACTACATATAACATAATTTATGTGTGTATTAATGAATCTCCTAAGATTTATTGAATTGTGAATCTTAAGAGATCAAGTGGCGTGTCCTAAGTTATGAAATAGATTAAGAAAAAAGGACCTAAAATGTGTCTATTTGATGCACACTGCCTTGACCTTAATCATCACTCAAGTTAAGAACCCTCTTGACAAAACCACACAATTTAAAAATAAATTCTATTCCTTTTTTATATACAAGAGAACTCAATCGAGAACCGTTGTAAATTGAGAAATTAATTAAAATTAATTACAAGATAAATAAGAAATAAATACTACATAATAAACTGCACCACAACTTCTATTTAATTTAACTAAAATTTCTTATAAAGCAATTGCTTCATGGTTTGTACAGCTGATGCTCCGAGCTCCCCTCCTTCACGGTCCTCCAATCTTTGACGGCTCCGTGATCCCTACCACAAACATAAGTGTCAAAAATAGTCTCAAAATAGTTTTGCAATTTGGATAACAACAAATCATAGAAAAAATGAAGACAAAAATAATAAAATAACACAACAACATAACCTAAAAGCTCTAGAAATCACTAAAAATAAATAATCAATGATAAATAATATCAACTAATGTGTTTTGTCCTCGACAACTGTACCATCAGATAATTCATCAATCAGAAATAATAATATGCTCTCGTTGTAGCATGGGCCAATAGAAAATCACTTAAAGGACTCAGCTTTAATTTATACATGGGAAAATCCAAGGTTGAACATAGGGACATGAGCAATTATCTAATTAAATTTAGGAGTCAATTAATTATCTAAGTAATTTATAGGTTTGAGGTCAATAATAATGTAACGGAACACAAAACATGCATTTTTTTAATCAATTTTATTATGCAATTATTTAATACAACAAATAATGATGCACATTATTCACAAAGACTTTCAACATACAAATGTACTCTTATTTAGATAAAAAAACTACTCATTATTTGAATTAATTAAATCATAAGAAATAAAAAATAACTACTCTTGATTTCAATTAATTAATTCATGAGAAATCAATGCCAAGTAGAGCAAATTCAATTCTAATTCCAAATTAAATTTTAATGAATATCAAGACTGAATAGATAAGATTATCACTCTAATATTTAATGCATGAGATATAGATCACATAAGAAGTTAACTTGCCTAATTTAAAGAACATAAAATTAACATTCCAACGACACCAAATTCATTAAAAATGGATAAAGGGTTCACAAATGATTAAATAAACAATGCAAGGGCATAAATCAATAAAACATGATTTAGTTTATTGCAAAAAGGTATAAAATGGACTAAACCATAAATATAGAAACGTTCTTGGGTAATTTTGCAAATTTTTAAGGGGCATGACTTATCTATAATTTTTTATCTTTCTTGGGCTTCTTTGCAATTTCACCAAAAAACACAACATTCTGCACATGACCTGGCCAGGCTTGGCTATGCAAGCTTGGACCACATGTCTCTGTCTAAAGGCTTGGATGCTCTAAAGCTCCAATCTTAAGTACTACTTTAGATAGAGATGTGGCCCGACGTGGAGCGTCAGATCTTGCTCAAGTCGACCTGATTCTACAATGGATGCTACTCACTGGTCTCCTCATTCCTCCCCGCATGCATCGAGGAATTTTGAGCTTCAATGATGTCAAATCTCCTCCTCTGAGCTCCTCCGTCTAGCATGAACTTATAAACACCTTCACAATGGCTTTGCGAAGAGGATGTTGTTTCAAGGAGGTGTACTAGTAGCCTGGATCTGTCGTTAGCTACGGTGTTTTAGATTGGAGATCACTTGATGACTCTGATCAATAAGATGTCCACATTTGCGTGTAGGGGTTACCAACATAGCCGAACCAAATATGAAACTAAGGGGTTGCGAAAGTGGGCGAAATGGGTGTTCTAAGTTACAACGGAATCGAACTCTAGTGGGTTATACAGGTTGTGCAAGTAAGGAGAAAGATCAATGTGGAATAAAAGATGGAGAATTGGAATAATCATAGAGGAGGTTACGCGTGAATCATGGAGTCGACACAAAGCTCATCGTGATTCCAGGTCAAAGATTAATAAGCAAATAATGATGAAATAAAATGAATAAAACATGAGTAAATTATTAAATAAAGTCTTACCTGGATATGGAAGAGAAACAAGTAATGAATCTTAGCCTAATCGGAGCTTTAATGGCTCTAAAAATCTTAGCTTAACGATTTCGACCGGGAATCGCAATTTGAGCAGTTATGGTGTTATCACCAACAATCTTCCCATACCTTTTCACCATCTTCATGCATTTTTTACAACATCGGATTATCATTGGAGGTAGAAGAGTGCTCAGAGGATGGCCACATCAGGCCGGATAACTGCCTCAAGCAGCGACAGAGGGGTTTTAAGGGAGAAGGTGTGGAGGTTCCAGGTGATTAGGAGGGCAGTTTCAACTACTGAACATAGGAATATGTGAGGAAGATGAGGAGGGTAACCATCTAGGTGAAGATGAAGATGGTGGATAATCAGGGAAGAATAGGACATTAGGTGTTAGTTGTTTGGTCATGAGGATTGGTTGCTAGAATTGGACGATGAGGATGGAATTGAAAGAACACAACTCCTAGTGAGGGTTAACTAGAGGTTGAAGAAATTCTCTCAACACCGTTGGATCTGATGATCCAATGACCCAGGAGGCGGTGAGTGGCAACAAAGAGGTGGGGTCATGTGGTGTGCTGAGATGGCACCACATGGCCCAATAAGAATTAGGTAAAATACAAAAAATAGTAAAAAAAGAAAATATATAAAAGGAAAAGGATTTAGAAAAAATGATAAACATGAGAGTTGTAGATCTTGATTAAATCTACAATTTTTTGTAGAACACAAAGAGAAATAAAGTCATCTATATATATATATATTATTTTTAAAAGTACTTTATGTATTAAAATACCAATTTTTAATTTCTTTTCTTTTTTGGTATTTTATTTTATAAACTAGGTTAAACTAATTAAATATAATATTATTTTAATTTTTATTGGATTTTAAATAATAATCAAATAAAATAATAGTACAATAATATGTATATTATTATACAATAATTATAAGTATTTATTCACAACATATAATAAGTTAATTAGTGTTATTTGTTGGTTACTTTTATTAGTTTTCTTAAGTGAAAGAGATAATAGTAGATAATAATGTCGATGGATATGGTATTCATCAGCATGGTTTTAAATTAATTGATGAATTCTCATTCTACAACAAAAAGATCAGATTAAAAGAGGAAATTTAGATTTGTCAGTGGGGTACTTCATGGATTGCGAAGGTGTTCCAAGCAGTGAAGTTGATGGTCTGAGATGAGCATGGATCAATGATGGATCTCTTCACGATTGGACCAACGACATGGATTCGAGCATAGATTGATGTAGATTAGAATCAAGATCGTGTTGGAGTTTAATGCAGATTGAAAGGCATGCATTCCTTCCTCTATAGATTGCCGGACTGAAGATAAGAATTGGTTGGCAATGGTGCTTCTAGATTTGTTGTCTCTTTGATTTGTATTGCATACGTGTTGTTTAGTTGCGGTTGAAGATTACCTGTGTGTTATATTCCTAGAAACAGAGAATATAAAATACAAGAGAAATTTTAGAAATCCTGATTCATATCTCTCCTTAATTGAATGGATTCCATCTCCCACTCATCAACTGAATGGTTGGAAACTCAGATTTTAGGGATAGATACTTTATAAATGTGTTTACTATGAAGGAATCTAACTAAGATCCAAAGGAATCTAAGAAAGCATGGTTTTTTTAAGGATGCCTTCACTGTGGAGGAGTGATTTGACAATAGAGTTGGGTTCTTTGGAAGAAGCGGGTAGAGGAGGAAGAAGGAGAGATGACAAGTAAGGAGAGAGAGGGAGGGGAGCGAAATCAACTTTGTGGTGGATGAAGTTTACATAGTTCATGTTATAATTACGAAGTTTATAGGGTCGAAAACGTAATTTACAAAGTTGTTAGGGTTCATGGTCTAAAAATCCCTTTAAAGATAAATAACATTTCATGAATACATTCATTAACTAGGATAGGGAGCATAGCCTTTAAAAGAGCCAACCATAGTGATGGTCATAAGAGAAATGCTTTATTTTTGCTATCATATACTTATATAGTGAAGTATGAAGTTTAAGACATAATTCACCTTGTTCGTCTCATGTTGGAAGTACTTAATTTAAATAGAGTTCAAACCAGAAAGTACATTCACTAAAAGCAAAGTGTGGACATAAAAGATATTGTTATTTCCATATTAAGCTTTCCAAATAATGAATTTGTGGAGATTTATTTTAAAGGGCCAAAGAAATGATTAAGGCGCTTGATATTCAAGATTTTAGGCATCTATAGTTTTTAGAAAAGAAACTTAAAGTCATATCTCTTGGCTCAAATGTTTAACGAGTTCATATATGAGTCCCTTACTAAGTTCTTCTAGTAAAAAGTTAAAGGAGGAATGGAAGGACCAGCCATCTACACGCTTATGTAGACTATCTATCGGCCCTTTGTCTGACCTCAAGTGACAAATATCCCCCCCCCCTCCCTTTTCTCTCAACTTTAATGTGCTTTCAGGGGCAATTAGATTTTGTCGACATTGATTATGAACCATCATACCTTTGGAGCGGAGCTTCGTACTTTATCTACCAATAGAGTGAGGGCAAAATCTTCTCGAAGCAATATCCTTCGTGAACTCTTCAATGATTTCGATCTTAACCTTATTTCCATCTACTGGATCCATTTTGGATTTGAAAACTCAATTTCTCAATAACCTAAAGATCAGTCATAATCGGAGATGACTTACCATGTGAATGATCGATTGTTTGATAATCTTGAACTTCATTAAATATAACAATTCAGATAATTATTTAATTAGGTGATTGATGATAATTCTGAAAACAATAATCGAGACATGTGGTAAACAACACATGTCCTCGAAGTTGGTTGCAGCTTTCATCACGAATTGTCGTGTACATTGGATTCTTCTTGTTTGGCTTCGAATGTATTCCTTGTACGATGTCTGATTGTGCTAATTGATGATTGTGCTACTTGTCCTCTTATAGAAGTATCCGGTTGTGCTATTGCCCACTTGGACAGTGTTGCTGGGAGGCCACCTTTTAAAAGGATCTTCTTTATAGATTATGATCGAGCGAGCCGAGATTATCTTTTCAAAAAAGCTATCATTGGACTATATAGACGCGTGTCTTATGATGCAACTTTAACAATTGAATAAGATCTCCTTGTTCCGAAAGAAGAGATTCCAAGTGGGTTGGATTTTTTTAGAAGTAGGTCTAGGGAAGGTCGATGGATACTTCGAAACTAACGACAACTACGACTGATGAAGAATCTTATATGTATATTGTACATATTCTATGTTTGCAACATGAACACCATTTACTAATGCCGTACAAGTCAACACCGATGCCTAATTATGTTCCCTAACAATTAGTTATAATTTGCCAGCACGAGTATGTATCTAATGCCTTTGTTAGTCTTAAATTCTAAAGACAAATAGGAGAAAACACCATTTGACTCCAGTTGGGGTTAGAACATGAGTAACATTTTCTTGCACAAGTTCAAGGGACGAAACTAAGATGGATGCTAACCAAATAAATATCACAAGCAATATGAGAAAACAAGACATATAAAAACAAGCAACCACAAGACACACAACAATTTCACATGGAAAACTCCAAAATGAAATGGGGGAAACCCACATGGTATTCTTGACCCAAACCACTCATTTATAGTTGGTGGTATGTTCTTTCTCCTCAAAATGGCACATAAGCCAAGCCATATTGTTTGTGTATGTTAGGAGAAGAAGGAAAGAGCTCACCAAGAATGGAACCCAACTCCATAGCCCTCTTCCAAATAGGACTTTGCCACTTCATCTTCTTTCATCTCTTAATATGAAACAAGCACAATGGGAGGAGGAGGGAAATCACCAGAAACCTTCACTAGACACACACACACGGATGATTGAGTGGAGTTAGGGCACACCAAAATGATGCCCTATCTTTCTCTCTTGTGTTTTCTTCTCTTGAATGAGTGGGATCCTGCTCTTTGCATAGCAGAACAAAAGAAGTAGCCCCCAAGATAAGTGGGACCCTTCAAAGTGTTGGAAACTCATTTCTGCACTTGTGGTCTGCCACCTGCTATGATGTAATAGCCATAACATATCTCTTACTATGATTTCAGAGACCCACCTGGCATGGTCGGGATGCCATAGCAGGTCTTCTGTTATGCTTCCAAAGGTTGACTTGCTACGGTCCTGCTTCTGCTCAACTCCACCAGCCCTAGCACCATCTTTGGTTAGCCCCACATGCTATATCCAAGGCCACCTGCTGCAGACCACCTGTTGCACCACCAACCCACCCACTATGTGTCAATACACATGGGTTGGATCCATAGTATGTCACCTACTACCAAAAATCTCCCCCTTCCAAACCCTGGGGAGATGTTGAAAAAACATCGTGGTCAATGGGAGGTGGCGTCGCTCAGCTCTCTACAAAGTTGTAGCTTGTCATGAGCTACGATCTTTTAAGCATAACTGATAGATTCTCATTTATCTAAATCTTTTTCAAGATAAGTTCCTTTTTATTAATGGCATCTCCCAACCAATGATATCACACATTTATATGCTTTGTGCAATAATGATACATTGTGCTCATTCTCAAATCACTGGCGCTCTGGTTATCAATAAAGTCTATTGTCTCAATATCATCACATCCAAGTTCACTTAGAAATCATTGTAGCTACAACATTTCCGTACTGGTTTCTATTGCAGTAATGGACTCTACCTCGTTCATCGAGAGTTTAATGCACTTCTGCAACTTGGATTACCATGATATATATCCCCCCTGCAAAGATGAAGATGTATCCAGTAGCAGACGTCCTCTGGTCTATATCACCTGCCATGTCAGCATCTATAGACATCTAGCTTAGGATTTATCTCACCAAAAATAAAACACAGATCGATGTGCCTTGTAAGTACCATAAGATCCCCGTCACAGCATCCCAATGATCCTTCCCTGAATTCGACATAAACTAGCTCGCAACACCCACAACATGTACTATGTCAGGTCTCGTGTACACCATCGCATACATGAGTACAACAGATTGGTAGGGTACCGTGGCCATCTAGGATTTTGCCTCAAAGGTGGAAGTGCATGTTTCCTAGCTTAATATAGAATGAGAAGCAAGCAGTGTGCTCATGAGATTTGCATTTTTCATGTTGAACCCCTCTAGGATGCATTCAACATGTTTTTCTTGTGACAATCACAACTTGTTCTTCCTCCAATCACAAACAATTTGCATACCCAATATGTGTTGTACAAATTCCAAAACTTTCATTTCAAATTTTTTGGAGAGTTCTCTTTTCATTTTTGTTATTATATTGGCCAACAATAAGCATATAATCCACATAAAGAAACATGATAATGAACCTGCCATCAGGGAAACGTCGTACGTATATACATGGATCTGTAATAGTCCTCTTGAAGTTCTGTTTCATCATGAAGCATCAAACTTCATATACCACTATCTAGGGCTTGCTCTAATCCATAAAGGCTCTTCTTCATCTTACACACCATGTGCTCTTTCACCTCTTCCCGTTGTCCATGTGACTGCTCCATGTAGATTTCTTCCTTTAGGTCACCATAAAGAAATGTTATCTTCATGCTCTTTTGATCTAGCTCAAGGTCTAAGCAGCAACCAAGCCTAGCACCCTCTTATAGAGTTCATCTTCACATCATGAGAGAAAATCTCACCATAGTCTACTCCCTTCTTTTGATCGAAATCCTTCACTGCAAATATGACCGTGTATTTCATATTCTTGCCACCATAATCTTTCTTTAGCTTGTATATCCACTAGTTTTTCAATGCTCTTTTTTCTTTAGAAAGCTCTACAATTTCATATGTATGTTTTTTAAGAGATGAAATCTCTTCATTCATACCATGACGCCAATGGTTTACCTCCTTGTGCTCCTGTGCTTCCTTAAAGGAGAATGGCACCCCTCCATTATTTAACATCACATACTGAGATGCGAGATAATGAGATAATTGTTGGCGGACTCTCTCGGATCTCATGACCTAAGGTTTGGTTATCTCTTCTTGTGGATGATGATGCTCCCCCTTCTTGAAACCCTCTATGTCCGCATCAACAAGGTCTTTAGCTGACCCATGTTGCCCTAGTTGCACATCTTATCCACTTGTGCCATGCACTCGAGTAGGATCCCAATCATCACTATTGTTTGAACAATACCTTGTCATCCTTACTCAGGATTTGGTTCTCATAGAGCATCACATCTTTATACTTGATGATGGTCTTCTTTCGTGGACCATAAAGGTTGTAACCCTATTCTTGACCTCCATACCACACAAAAATGGCAAGGATTACTTCTCCATCAAGTTTCTTTCTTTGTTTGTTTGGTATGTCGAGCAAACATTTATTCTTTCATTTTACCTTTAAATCTCGAGCAAAACACTTGTAAATACAACTAACTTGTACAAGTTAACATCCATTATTCATCTATAATTAGTTCATAAATACATGTATTTAAATACAAAATAAAAGAATAAATTAAAAGAAAAGAAAAATCAAAGAAGTGTCGAAGATACTGAATGACCCTAAACCCCGAGACTAAGTCAACATTGACTTGGTCGATTAGTGGGAGATAATGACCAATGCATTATAGAGAAACCCTAATTTCATGATCTATATATTTCCATTTTTACATTGTTTTATTATTCACATTACACAGCTCATACAATGAACTGTTCAACATGAAGCTTGTACATATTAATATATAGAAAATTAAAAAAATAATAGCTAATAAAAATAATGCACAATGACACTTATGCACACATATAAAAAAGCCACAATCCAGGCTTCACAGATCAATATCTACTCCTTATGAACTCCAAATGGACCAAATTCACCTCCATTGTATTTAAAATAAAATTATCTATCAATTGAAAATTGTTTCATTAAAAATGAAGTTACGATTTTTATGTCAAATGGTTTTTAGTGTACTATGTATTTGTATATAAAATAATATATTTAATTCTTTATATTTTTACTCTTCTTATATTTTTAAATACATGTATATATTATATAAAACATACGTACTATATAAACATAAAAAACATGTAAAAAACTTTAAAAAATAGATAATACATTATAATATATAGGTATATTTCTCCTATAATGTATATACATGTAAATTAAAATAATAAATTGTAACAAAAATATGTAGGGGTTGAGGAACCTGCACCGGGAGGTGTAGGTAAGTTCCTGCACCCGGCCATTTTTCCCATTATTTTTAGTTTTTTTAAAGAAATCATTGGGGGATATACTTGATATAGTTAGGGGAATATGTGATTCAAGTTTCATACAAAACAAACACTCCTAACATGTTCATCTAAAAGGGGTCAATTTCAGCAATTCAGAGACCGTTAAAATTTGGTACTCTTGATGGAGATGATAGAAGTCTCGAATTAAGTTGAAATTGGAATGACAACATGGTGATACATTGTGATCTAAATCCCCCAAGGTTCCATTTCAAAAAAATAAAAAAAATAATGAAAAATATGGTCGGGTGTAGGTAATTTCCTGCACCCGCCGGTGTAGGATCCCTTTTCCCAAATATGTATGTATGTATGTAATTAATAATATTATAAATATATAAAATATTTAAATATGATATGATGTGTGTAAAATGCAAAATATAAATAAAATATGTAAAATATAGGTATATATACCTGTAAATATACATGTAAAAATTAACACCTAACCAATAATGTTGTAAAAATAAATAAAAATCATGGAAAATAGCTTCAAAAATCATAAACATTTTCATATTTTAAGTTTTATTTATTAAAATCATTTACTATTTATTTTCCATAATATTTCATTTTTATTTTTTTCATCTTAAGTGTGTCGATGTGGCCCAATCAGGTTGTAGGGATGTTGAGCTCCATGTCAACAACCCCTCCCCACGTGAGCGCAAACTGCACTTTCTGCAACCCCTCTCTTCCCTGATTTTGCACCCTATCTCCATACTTCCATCCTTCTGGAGACCTTTACCATTTCTTATCCCCATACACTCCTCCATCTTGCTATCACCATAGCTCTCACCAACCACCGTTAATCCTGGCTCAATCTCCAGGTCAACCTTGCATGTTTACCACTTCTATAAAACTGAATCCCCATCTTTTTTCTGAGTTTGATCACTCTTCTTCATCTGTAACCCCAGGAATCCTTAGTTGGAGGTTGATCCTTGTGACAAAAGGTCTCCTTCCTTGATTTTTCGTGAGGAGAAGGAAGGAAGAGTGTGATCCACCATCATCAGACTTTGTCCAAGTGGTACCTGATGAATACCAATCATTCACCTTTATTCCTTTTATTTTGTCCTTGAACCCTAGCCAAATGCATGTAAATACATCTAACGTGTACGAAGTAACACATTGACCGTTGTCTATAAATAGTACATAAATAATTGCATGTAAAAAAATGAAATGAATAAAAAATAAAAATAAAGGAAGTATTGTCAATACTGACTAACCCTAAACCTAAAGACTAAGTCAATATTGACTTGATCGATAATGAACAAAGTATGGAGAGATAAGGGTAAATAAATATAGACAAAATACACAAACACCTAGAAACCAAAAGTGTAGACCACCCTACATATAGAACCAAACTTACACTAATTTATATACACTCTTACACATGTAAAATAAAGATTTTTTCAACACAAAATATGTACAAAGAAATATATAAAAAATACAAAAATAGTTGCATATAAAAATCATGCATAGGATGACTGGGACACACACATGAAAAGACGTAAACTCAACTTGAACGATCAATATGTCCTTTATATGAAATCAAAACTCACCAAGCTCACCTTTATCGTTATCTAAATTAAGGTATCTATTTAATGAAGGTGGTTTCATTAAAAATGAAATTAAGATATAAAAGTTGGCTTTTTGGATCCCAATGTACTATATAGCTATATATTTTACTCATTTTATTTATTCTATTTATTTTTACTCTTTTTATATTTTTAAATAGTTATAAATATTATATAAAATATAATAAAAATACAAACATAAAATAAAGTCATTACAAATATATTAAATTAAATAATAGAATAAGATATATAGGTCTATTATGTCTATAATATATATCTATACTATTAAGTATATAAATAAAGTTAAAATAATAAAATAAAACTATGGAAATATATGTTTAAATATATTATATATGTACAAAATATGTATATAATAATAAAATTTAAAATACTAAATAATATATATATGTATTTATATATAAAATATAGTTATAAAATATAAACTATAATAAATGAGCTGATAAAAATAAATAAATATCACCTAAAACAGTATATAAAATAAGAAATTACTTTCAAAATTGTTTGAATTACAGAGGTATAAACTGACGAGTCACACTATGAAAATTTGGGAACATGTAATCGAAAGAAAGTTGAGGAAAGTTTCCTAAGTAAAAGAAAATAAATTCAGATTCATGTCAAAGTCACTCAACCATTAAAGCCATCCATCTGTCGAGGAGAACAATGAATATTTATAAAACTAAAAGGAAAAACCTCCATATGATTTTTATTTATTTGGAGAAGGCTTATGATTCTATCGCACGTGAGATATTGTGGAGAGTTTTGGAGAAGAGACAAGTACATGTCCTATACATTAACCTCATAAAGTATATGTATGATATGTCTTTATCTTGTATAAGGATTCCGTTGTGGAAGACTAACTATTTTGGCATCAACATTGGTTTATCTCATGCTTCAACTTTTTGTCCATTTCTTTTTACTTTGATTATGAATGAGTTGACAAGTCAGATTCATTATGAGATACCTTGATGTATGTTATTTGTTGATGATATTGTGTTGATTGATGAGACTAGAAATGGAGTAAATGAGAAGCTTGAGGTTTGGAGACATGCACTGGAGACTAAAGGATTTCGTATAAGAAGGGTTAAGATTGAATATATGGAGTGCACTTTCGATGGAAGCAATGATGAAGGAATTGAAGTGAGATTGGTGATGATAACATTCAGAAGAGGGATTTTTTTAGATACATGGGATCTATTTTGCAACATGATGGGGGAATTGATGGAGATGTTACTAATAGAATAAATGATGGCTGGCTAAAGTGGAGAGGAGACTCTGTTATTCCTAGTGATAAGAAAAATCCTTTGAAAATCAAAGGAAAGTTCTACAAAGCAGTTGTGAGTCCTATTATGCTCTATGGATCTAAATGTTGGCCTCCGAACCATAGACATATGCAAAGAATGGCAGTAGCAGAAATGAATATGTTATGGTAGATGCGTGGACACACACACACACACAAAGATCGGATTTGAAATGATGTAATCATAATGAAATTTGGTGTAGATCCAATCGAAGATAAGATGCAAGAAAATCTCTTAAGGTGGTTTGGCCATTTGCAATGGAGGTCAGTTGATGCACTGGTTAGGAGATGCGAGTTTCGGGATGTTGTGCCGGTTGAGAGAGGGCTACAAAGGCCCAAGAAGTGTTTGAATGAGACTATACGAAGGGATTTTATTATTTTAGATCTAAGAACGAGAATAACTCAATATAGATATAAATGGAGGTAAAGAATCCATGTAGCCAACCCTACTTGATGTGGCAAAAGTCTCTGTTGTTATTTTTATTGTTCTTTCCATTTTCTATTTCGTCTCTTTGCATATGAAGTGGACCAATGAGGATGCAACGTCAGCTGATCTAGGTCAACTGATCCACCCCCCACTTGAACCTATCCATCCCATATTTTTTCCTCTTTTTTGCCAAATTTTATGGCCAGATGTAGATCTCTCTGCCTTTGATTCCTTCTTGTATTTTTTTCACAACCTCTCTCGCGTGCATCAAGAATTTGTGCCAATCAACCACTGATTCCACCTAAAAACCCTAGGTGAAGATGGCCTTTCAGTCAACCTTGTATATAATATCTATTCCACCCATTTTTGAATTTCAATCCTTCCAATCCAACTTTTCTCTACAAAATTCATCTCTGAAGCTTGCCCACAGTGACAGTGAGTGGAGTCTCTCGAATTGCATCATTGAGGAAGGTCGGATGAGGTGTGTATGAGGGTACGGAGAGAGTATAGGAAACATGTATGAGTTTATTTGGGCACATATGCAAGTGTGTGTGGAATATGGATATGCTTGTAGAGGTGTAAGAGTGTATGGATGTGTATTGGAATGTATGGATGGGTACGGGCATGATGGATTGGTATGGGCATGCTTATGGGTAATGGTATGAACAATTGAAAACTGGGATTTCAACAAATTCAAATGAGTCTATGTGATATCCGAACATTTTTGTAAGAGATCAACATGGAGGGAATGGAAGTTTTATACATTATAGTCACATTTTATATGCATGGAGATTACTAGGAATGTAGTGAATCAGTCAAATGAGTCACAAGCCCGGTTAATATGCATTATTGTAAGATACATCTATCTTATTTAATCTTGTATATACCGTATGTGTATATACATGATTTAAGATTTGTGTATATTACGAAGTGTTTATCAACTTTCTTTAGTTCAGAGATCCTGAGCTAAGGGAGTCCTTGGTGATTTCGATGCATACACTATGTAGATATTCCTGTAAAATAAGATTTATTCTTTGCTATTCGACAACACAACCACAATCCTCTATGATATACGAAATTGATCTTTTAACGGTTTATTAATGTATTTTTGATGTATTAATAAACTTTTAAAGGTCAATTTATGAGGTATATTGGAGAGGTATGTGGTTATATCAGAAATTTAGGAAATAATAAATATTATATGAAAGGAATATATCATAGTACATGCATCAAAATCATCGGGGACGAGCATAGACTAGAAATGAAATAAAATATTATTTCCTTATCTCATCTCATGTATATGGGGTATGTGCATCGGATGGTGAGTCTAACTATGGTTACGTAATAGATGATCGAGGCTAATGTAAGAAACAAATGTTGCATTCGTAAGTGATGAACAAATCTCAAGATATCATCATGTTGTAAGTTAGGTGATGGACCGTGCTCGTTCTTAGATGTACAATCATTTGGATTGTGATGGTTATGTGAGCAAGATATTCTTATATGGTGTGTAACTCTTTCTTAGGTATGCTTACGCATAAGGTTTAGGGATTGTTGGCAGACAAGGAAATATCATGTGTCCCTACAAGAAGTGTGATCTACTAAATAAGGAATCAAGGAACATCATTGCAGAACACTTGTGTAGAAAAGGGATTTGTCGACAATTATACGATATGATGTGCACATGTCGAGAAGAGGAATTCTAGTGCCAAGAGTGATGATCCTCCTGATAATGTATTTTCATAAATGATTAGAGATGTGGTCGGGCCTAAATTCCATGAGACATCTGAAGTAGTGGAGAATGATGTAGACAATATTTTAATGACTTTCTTTAATTTTTCCCAATTATATTTTGGTGTTGACTTGTTGTCTTTGAAGATTCAACATAACTTGACATATTCTAGTTTTGATACCATGATCAATTTGATAAAGCAAATGATACTTGAGCAAAATTAGTTACTCGGAAGTTTCTATATGGTCAAGATAATGATGAGTAAACTAGGTATATCCGAGGTCCAGATTGATGCATGTTTGAAATACCATATGTTGTACTATGGATAACATCAATATCCAACAAGTTATCATGTTTGTGGTGAGGATCATTACAGGTCTGATTTGAAGTCAAATGTCCCACAAAAAATACTACGGTATATTCCATTAACCCCATGGCTTCAAAGACTAAATTATTATAGGGAAACCGTGAAGGAAATGGTATGTCATGTTGAACATAAATGAGATGGTTCCATTAAGAATCCTTCTGATGAGGTTGCTGTTGTAACTAATGAGTGGCGGGCTAAGAATACTGCTGAGACTGCTGCTGATGTTGCCTCCACTGTTGTCCCTATTGGTAGGTACAAGGACCTGACTGGTAATGTTGCTGTTGTAGCTGGTAAGGGAACTGGGGCTGCTGCTGTGGTTGGCTAAATTGTCCACCCTAAGCTAGAGGCTACTGTTGGGATGAGGCACCTCCGGTCGACCACCTGAATCTGGGATGATCTCGACGGATCCCGGGCTGCGATCGGCCGGTACCAAATCCCATTGACTTCCATCAACGGCTCTTGCTCGAAGGGGGTGGAGGAAGAACTGTCAGTGGTTGATCCTGCTGATACACCACCATCTGGGTGTCCTGAGATGGCGGTGACTGAGAGTATAGGTGTTGCAACTACTGGAACGGCTCCGCCTAGATGTGGTGAACCTGTCAGTGTTGGGTGGAGTGCTGGGCCCATGACCTGAGACAGGGCTGAGAAGTCATCTATGCCTCCTGGGGACACGTGATCTGGGTCTTAAGGTCACTTAACGTCTATGCCAACTGATCAATCTGAGTCATACCTTGGCACTGCTTCTTCTCGATAATCTTGATGTGGTAAAGCTTCTCGCTGATGATGCCCATATCAGCGGCTGACGACCTTGCCTGTGTTGCGGCTACTGAAGAGGTGGATGGGCCTTCATCAACTCATGCTATCCTCTGATAAGACACGGCATGGGGTGAGGGCTTCCCCTGAGTGTAGAGATAGGTCTGGGACATAACTGTATAGTTCTTGACCATCTCCTCGTATATGGCCCAGACCTCATCTTCATCCTTGGCGAAGCAGGAGCCCCTGCAGGAAGCGTTCACAAGCCCCTACAGCTCCGGTGTAAGCCCATAAAAGAAACTTTGTACTAAGTTGGGCTTGGAGATGTCATGGTGTGGACACCAATCGATGAGCTCATGGAATCAATCCCACTCCTCATGAAACTGCTCATTGGGGATCACGGAGAAGTTGTTAATCGGAGCTCTAGCAGCATTCGTCCGGCCGAGTGGATAGTACTTATTCAAGTACTCAATTCAGATTTGTTCCCAGGAAGTGACATATCTCCCCAAATGCTTCAGCTAGTAGGCTTCTCTTTCGACCAGGGAGAATGGAAAAGCCATCATCATGATGGTGTCCTCGTCTACGTGTCTATCGTGGATAGTACTGCAGATCATATCGAACTCCTGCAAGTGAAGATGCGGCTCCTCGGTGCAAGCCCATGGAACTTGGGCAATAGTTGAATTATCTGGGGGGGGATGAAATCTCCCAGGATCACCGGAAGCTGAATCCTACGGTGTGTTAGAATCACACCAGGGTTGTGCAACTCTCTCATCAGTCTCACTAGTCAGACTGGCTCTAGTGGTTCCTCTACTTGTCCTCCGCCTCCTTCTCCAAGCTCTGGTATCTCTCCGTCGCCGATTCGGTTTGGCTCTCCTCGGTCAGCTCACATCTGTGCCATCTCTCTACGCACCTCTGCCATGAAGGCTCCCCGATCTCTGATATGTGTCTGCATCGTCTCCAGGGAGGCTAATAGTGTGTTGTTGATGGCGCCCTGGTCTAAGACATATGTGGTGCTCTAGGGCTGCACATCAGTCCGCTCCTTGTTGCTGGCCATCTCTTGGGTCTCTACTAAGGCAAAAGACCCCAACTCAGTTGCGTTAAATGAACAAATATCTACTATGGTCTCTGCTCGGGCACCTCAGGACTGGAAGAAGGGTGGTTACGGGTCACTCCCTCGCATAATCAAACCAATCAATGAGGGGATGACTATCCCAAGACAGAGTTTTAAGTGAAGTTTTTAAGGTCAAGTTTGATTAGCAGTCCTATTTTTATGATTATCTCTTTTTAGGTGTTTTTCATAAGCAAACAACGCCTAACGAACTTTTCGATCTCCTGGTTATTTAATAGTCCAAAAATAGGGGGAGAAGTCGAAAAAGCTGATGCGTGATCAAACACTATGATGCATGCAAAGTAAGAGATGCGTACATGTCGCCAGCACTATACATGCAAGGTGATCCGCGCATAAATTTAAAGACTGAAAGTAAACTAATCTAAGTGATGCAAGAAGAAAACGACCTTAGATGAGCATTTTCTACATGCAAAGAACATGAGCTAGCTAATAAGATTAAGTCCGAAGTCCGAACTTGGGAACCACTCGGTGCCCGTCACAACGGGTCCTACTAGTGATGTATGTGGTTCCTCACAGTGTGTGGACTCGAGTCTAATTAAACTAACTTTTTATTGTGAATTATTAATAAGGTCCAATTACGAAATATAGGTGCAGGCAAATAATTAAAGATTGGGCCTTAATCAGTTACGTCACAATCAAAGAAACTCCTAAGTCTAAGAGTCAAATTCTTCAAGAATCAAATAAAAATATAAGGCAAAGAAAAATAAAACCGGCGTAAAACTGCGAGAGGTCTCCCGAGCACACCAGTGCTCAGTGAAACAAACCCCGATATATGTCACATGTCCAAAGTGTCTGAAGTCCCTGTATTATTATAACAATAATAAAATGTGCTAAAAACTACTCTATGAACTATAACTACCTATGTTGTGCTCCTACTTCTCCTCATGTACGGGTCTCCTCCAAAGCGACCCTCGAGTGGTTCCTCGCACAAAAAGCGAAACAGAAACATGTCAGAAAGCAGTTATAACAAATAGAGCCAAAGACGAATAAAACAATGAAGGCTGAAAATCGACTACTAAGCTGTGCTCCCCAGCAACTACGCCATTCTAATGAGCGACCGGGAGACCAAGGTTAAGTGATATCAAAGGTCGTTGCGACCTCAATCACTCGATCGGACTCAACAAGAAAAATATAAGACAACACAAATTAATCAATCAAGGCACAAAAATCTAATGTAGTGGTCTCCGCTATTTATTTAACCTAGTATGGCGACCAGGGTCGATCACAAGGAGCACAAAAAAATTACGAAGTAATCGAGATTAGGAACTTAAAACTAATATTTATTTCTTTTTATTTTTGCTAATTTTTATATTCCAAAATAGGGACCAATCACACAAATGCTAAGGCACAAGGGATCCTTCGTAATTTTTGTTTATGCTAAAAATACACAAAATTCATAAATAAAATTATTTTTATATTTTTATTTTTACTCAAATACCCAAATTATATTTTTTTTATTTACAACATGTTTTTAAGAGTCAAAAATAATTTTTATTTTATTTTTATTAGTTATGCACAAGTATATAATAAATAGAGAATGAAACATATATGCATGTATCTTGTACAAATAAGAGAGGATTTTATTTTAAAATTTGACTTTATTTTTATGATTTTTGTTTTATTTTTAGGACTATATACAAGGAGTTAAAAACAACATATTGTTTTTATTTTATCAAAAATAATTATTTACTTATGTAAATGATATATACAATATAGAGTAGGCCCTATCTCTCTCTACTTATTTTTATTTGGCGAGTAGGTTATTTTTGACCTTCTCTTGGGGTTCGGGTCACTATGTATTTATTCTAAATACCTCCTTCCATTTTCTTTTTCTTTATTCCTTTTATTTAGCACAAATACATGTTAAATATATATAGTAAACATATGCATGCCAAATGATAACTTATGATATTTACATTTATTTGCCAGATGCTTTGCCAAGATAAATAGCTAAAATAAAAGAATAAAGAGTGAGAATCGGGGACTCATCACTGGCTTACATAGATGGATTCGTCACTAAGATTCGTTGCAGAGAAGAGAAATGTAGTGATTGGGTTGTCAACTGATAGGTTCAATCTACATGTACGAAGTAAGGATTACTCATATTTGGCCATCATTACATCATCATATAATCTAACACCGTGTTTGCAAAATAAAAGACCATACATGTTTCTTTCTCTTTCTTGTTCTTGGTCAAACCCATCCAAGTAGATTTTTGGATGTTTTTATATGACCATTAGTAGATGAGTTGAAGGATCTCTGGGAAAATGGTGCGGAAACTTACGATGCCGTCAAAAAGAAAAATTTTGAATGAGAGTCAGACTATTGTAGTCCATTAGTTATTTCCCAATATATAGTATGCTATCTAGGTGGAGTACACATAAATTACAGAGTTGTGCATATTGTATGGAGAAGATAAAGCCGTTTCAGCTTCAACATGGTAGAAAGCCATACTTCTTTGACTGCTAGAGACAGTTCCTCCCTCTGGATCATCCCTACTGAAGACTAAAAAAGGACATTTAAAAGGAATACAGTGGAGGAATCATCATCGCTATTTAGATCGTCGAGAGAGGAATTGCACACTCGATTATGACAGTTGATGTCATGTGTTGATGGCATGCTTCACTGCTTTGGGGTTAATCATAAATGGATAAAGATGGGCATCTTATGGGAGTTACCATATTAGACAAAACTAGGCATATTCTAGATGTGATGTACTTAGAAAAAATGTGTTCCATAATGTATTCCATACGTTGTTGGGCACTCGTAGGAAGATCATGGACACAAAGAACGCATAAAGAGATTAAATGAACACGTGTGCTTGTCTAGATTTGTCTTTAGTAGAACATGCACATGGATCATTTTCCATGGCAAGTTCAAAATACATGCCAAACAGAAACCAAGTAGAGCATACATGGTCGCAGTAAGGATATGAAAAGTCATGATTGTCATGTTTTCATGGGGCAGCTATTATCGATTGCATTCAAAGGTTTTCTCCCCAATCCAATTGCAGATACTTTGGCAGAGCTCAACAACTTCTTCAAATGCATCTGTTCATCTAAGATCAGCATCTTTGACGTAATGACATTAGAAAAGAATGTGCCAGTCTTATTATGCAATCTGGAGAATATTTTTTCATCATCATTCTTTCATTTAGGGGAGCACCTCATGGTATACTTGTCGTACAAGACTAAGATCAGAAAACTAGTTAAGTACAGCTGGATGTACCCTTATTAGAGTTATCACTAAATTGAATCTTTGTTAAATATTAAATATTCTTTCTCTAATGGGTTGGACTGTATATGTATATGTTCTTTTTAAATGGAAGGTTTGTTACAAGAATAAGATCGAAGGGTCCATATGTACACAATACATCGTGGAGGAAGTTGCAAACTTCAGCATGAGATATTTGGCTGATGAAATGGAGACAATTCATAATCACCTTCCGTGTAATGAAATTCCAACCACATAAGTTGATGCATGTCTCTCTATGTTTTGGCCGAGTGGGGATCCATATAGAAAGAGGGGGACTCATATGTTGAGTTGATGTGAAAAAGAAGCGGCAGATCTATATGTTCTAAACAATGTAGACAAAGTTTCACCGTACGCTGAGTATTTATATTCATAAAGTATACACCTAGTATGAATTGTAAATCATTAATTTACTTTTAATAATGCAGAGAGTATGAACCAGATACTGATGTATAATCCGATGTTCGATAGAAGTGAGGTGATCGAAGAGTTCCGGAACACATTTGTAGTGTGATTTAGAGAGTGTGTTGGATCATTAGATTCGATTAATGGGAAGTCAAAGATGTTACATGATTTCTCATTGGGTCCAATTTATGCAGTCAACTCATTTAATAGTTTTATGTTAATGGATCAAGATTTCACTCTTTGGAAGGAGATAATGGGTTTTATTTATGTAATTCTGGTGTTATAGTCTCGAGATCTTGTTACGATGAGGACAACATAAGCTATTATGGGATTCTCGAGAGATTATTAAAATGGAGTATAACATGTCATCACCAAATAATAGATATTTATTTTCTTTTGAAAGGTTTTATCCACAACAAGGAGTTGAGGTAGACTCGAGGCATGATATCGTTGAGATCATTTTCGATAAATATATGAGAAGGTTTGAACCCTTTGTCCTAGCTTTTCAAATTGATCAAATATGCTACGTTCCTCAAGTGGGTAAAAGGATAAAGAGAGATGTATGCCTTATTGTATTAAGAAAGATGACTTGCGTGTACATTAACACCAGTGCCGTCACAAAAGAGGGTCAAGCTTAGATGGGCTTACTGGAATCTGAAGAACATTTACAACAAATGTCATTACTTTATACATAATGGGATGTGATGTGACATCATATCTTATTAAATATATTATTTCTTTCTCATTAGTTTTTTTATTCAATGTGAATTTCATATTGATGCAGTGTTGGTGGTGATGAAAGGATGTGGCTCCTCTTCTAGGAGAAGCGACCATGGCAATCATGGTGGTTCAGGTGATCGACGATCGCCTCTATCCCGACATGATGGTAAATTAAGTTTTTTAATAATTGTTTTATAATTATAGATTGATATATTGTTCTATTGGTTTCAAGTACAACCTATAGATCATGGGACCCAAAGATGAGTTCATTCGTTCAGAATTGCATCTCTCTTGGGATGGATGTGCCTGCACACATTCTATAGTATGTGGAGCCTATTCTAACCAATCCATCACCTTTCGACGAACATCAAACTACTTCATGGTCTTCATGCCACAAGGATGAGCCGATGCCAAATGTGGAGTATGTACGTGACACTCCTACCATGGCTCGTCCTACCACCACCGTAAGCGTGGCCCAAGCCCCCGTCACTTCTTAGAGCCCATGTCTGATGGGTATATCTTACTTAATTTAATTTCATAATTCACATGTTATTTCTAATATACTATGTCAACCTTTTTTAGACAATGAAGTTGACCAAACAACTATACATTGAATAATCAACATAATGTAGTGAAGGAGTCGTGCAAGGCTTGGAAGAGATTACAAGATAGTGAGGATTACATATGGACTTGTATACTTTCATCTAATCAGTCGAGGATCTTGGACAGTGTTTAAGTAAGTAATTTATCTATATGTATGTTAAAAGTCTTTTTGACTCACCTTCTAAAAATTCAAATATAGCTCTAAAAATCACAAAACAATATGATAGTCGTATCTTATTGTTATCTATCAATAACCAAAATTCATAAAAAATTACAAAATACAAATCTTAAAAATCACAAAACATTGAAAACCTTATATAAATAATATAAAGTCATACCAAAATCTAGAATTTATGTTTTAAAGATTTGATTTTTCTTTTTTTTCTAGTTTACAGGAAAATTGATCTTGGCCCTTTCTGATTAGATAGATATTTATTAGGCATATTTCAATGTCTTGTATTTTCAACTTCAAAATCCATAAAAACCTTAAAAATATCCAAAAAATAACATAAATAGAGAAATATATAAACCTAAAAATAGTTTAGTTAGCACATTTTTAGTTTGTTTGTCATATTTTAAAATTTTACAAAAACATCCCTTATCTCTATGTCATGTATTATATTATATCTTTTTTTAAAAAATAATTTAAAACATTCAAAACATTTAAAAAAATAAAAATACAAACATTATTAAAATTGTCATGGAAAATCAAATATAATTAAAAACCTACCAAAATAATTAAAAATAAATGACTTTAAAATTGACAAAAATACTTAGCTTCATTGCTTGAATTAAGTTCATTTTTGTACTCTACCCATGTTTGCTCCTATGGACAACACTCTACTTACTTGCACATATACAAAATTTTGTAGAGTTATAATAAATTTTAACTCATTGAACATTTATTACTTATATATTTTGTGGGTTGATTGTTGAATTGTCACTTGGTTCGATTACCTTGCACCGTGAGAATGACTGATACAACGATTGAGGGATCCGATTTGTAGACACCGTAGGCCCTCCAAGACCGGATCGTTGGTATCCCATATCTCATTCACTCTTCAATAGGTCCCCTTGGATTAAGCACCACATGGTGATCATCACCCTTCAAACACGAGGAGAGCTCGATGACATGATTAAAACACAAGGTTTCATTACAACAGTCCCTACCTCATAGGACCACAAATGTAATATTGGCTGACTCATCGTACACAAGTGTCGAAGAAGCAGAGCCTCTCATCCCTTGGATTTATTTGAATCAAACAAATATTAAGAAAACCATGTAATGCCCTTTGTTCCCTCATTTCAGAACACAATAAGAGAGATTTGCACAGTCAATCTTAGAGCCAAGTCATGTGTGCTTAGTATAGTTTGAGACCCTCACAGGTCCTAGAGGCCTCATAACAATCCTGCCTCTTGGAATAATTGTACAAAGACCCAAGCGAGTTCTTAGTAATTATAAAGAAGACCATGTGCTTTGTTTTTCCATTTATTTTATTTTTGTAAATTGGAATAAAGCTACTCTAATTGGGTATCTATTTGGGCCATTATTTTTTCCTTATTTTCCTAGTTCAAAAAATACATATTCTAGAATAATTAATTCTTAAAATTTTGATTGTTTAATTTATTTTTTGTTTTTTACTTGTACGATTTATTAAAATGTGTTTTGCAAAAAGATAAATATTTTGTCGATCGATGGTTTGATAATTATTAGTAAATCATTCATTACTTGAAAATTTTCCAAATAATCTCTAAGGGTAGAATTATTTGTGCTTATCATATGTCCAAAATCATGTCTTTTGTATATCTACTTTCCACGAAATAAATTGTTAAGTGATTTGAGTAATTGATTTTAAGTTGATACCACACTTCGTATTTTAAGAAACAAATTGTATTATGGATCTCTCTCGATTAGTGTTATTTAAGACATTTTTAGTTCTAAAAAATATTTTTTTAAAGTATTTATTAAAATTCAGTTACTTGTAATCACCTTATATGCTTATATAAATTCATTAAAAATAATTTATCAAAAATCCAAAAAATGCAAGTCTTATTTTTCATTATTAAGCATCCATATCAAGTTTCAATATTTTTGGACTTGACTAAAATATTAGCTAAAACCTCTGTAAACTTGGTTTCATTTTGTTTGTTGCATTCTTACTGCATAAAAATCCAAAAAAAGCTTCTTTCACAACCTAACATTTTATTTTTTGAATTGTTTCTTGAACTGTTTATTTGCTTCCTTCTGTCAACCCTGGGGCTTTGCCAGTTTAAATAAACACTGAATCACGTATACATTGATTGATTAATTTCTCATTATAATTATTTTTTTATAAATCACCAATTTTCTTATTATAACATGAAAAATAACAAATTAACAAAAGACAGTCAGAGATTACTAAGGGACAAACTACCTTAAGGGTTTATCTCTCTACTTATACTACATTAGATCTACACCAACAATTGTAGAATCTAATCTTTTCATGTATAATCACGCATCAATTGTAGAATTTTCATTTCTACTATAATCATCTCTATACATGCCTACATTTCATTAGCCGACATTCAGATCCACAGAGAATAGGTGGTCTTACTCCTACTTTGTAATACTTTCCTTTAATTTTCAAAAGAATTTTTTTCTCACATAGAAAATAAGAGGCTCCTATCAACTTTAGCCAAGCTACTTTTATTCAAAGTGTAATATCTCCATTGATGTCCCCATCAAGTTGCAAACTAGATCCCACATATCGAAAAGAATCTTTAATCTAAATTTTATCTTCTCAGATTGTCACCTTGGCTCCTCCATTTCTTCCAACAAATATGCACTCCATAAAGTAAGTCATAGTCCTACATGTACAAAATCCTTTAGTCTTCAAACCTCAAACTTCTCATTTACTCCATCTTTACTCTCATCTGCCAATACAATATCATTGACAAACAACATACACCAAGGTATCTCATTCTGATTGTTACTAGTCACCTCATCGATAATAAAAATAAAAAGGAATGGATTCAAGGATGAACCTTGGTGCAAAACGATACTCATGTCAAAATAGTCGGTCTTCATAGGTTGGATCCTTGTACAGGATGAAGCTTCATTATACGTATCCTTTTTTAAGGTTAATGTACAGAGCATTTATTTGTGTCTTCTCCAAAATTCTCAACAATATCTCTTGATGGACTAACTTATAGGCCTTCTCTTTTTAAAAAAATAAAAGAAAATGATTATGAGTGCATCTTCAACGGTAATTTTGATTGAATTCTTTTTATATACATTATACTATGCAACTCAACATACAGTAATTAATAATCTACAATTAACAACGGTAGAAAGAAGCTCATAAATAATCGCCTATATTAGTATCTAATCTAACCTTAACTAATTCCTATCTTCTCTGTTTCAATCATTTTACACCTTCGAGTTCATATGAGCACTTACGTATTGCACAAGAGAGAAGTGACAACCTCAAGGTGATATGGAAAGAGAGGTGGACTTGGATGACAGATCCAAGTTCGCAGTGAGCCGTTACATTACATATGGTGTGTGTTCATGATTCTCCACCTCAAAGCTTAAAGAGGTCATGATTGGACTTGAATCTTCCTCGATCCAAAGAGATTCTCTATATCCAATAACATATCCATGTTGCATTTCTTCTTAACTTTAATTGAGGGTTTTTTTTGTCTTTTGATAATGTTTCCAGTTCGATTTTTAATTTCCCTCGATTTAAGTGTTTTCATTCATTCATTGGTCAGTTTTAAATTCTATCATCTCTATAATCGTAGTCCTCTATATAGCATCATGCTTATCCTCATTCATCGCATACCTCATATGAGAGAATCATTTGCAAATGACCTTTTTTAAGATTCACAAGACCTTATAAAAGTATTCTTTCAATTAAATAAAAAATAATAATTCATAATAAAAATAATAACAATAGGAATACAATTATTCCTTAATCACATAGGTAATCTCACTTAGCCGCCCTCATCCTAGGTCATTGGATGAAGGGTGTTTCATTCAATGGCTCAAATCTTTTCCCGTTTACTTTTATTTTTACTTTAATTTTTTTCATTTGATATTTCATTTGCCACGTGGCCCATCTTCGGCTGATCGATCTCGACCAATCAAACGGTTAAGGATTGGTCACCTTCCTCCTGGTTTCTTGACTATCGTTGACTCCTTCTCCGCCTTGCCTTCACCTTCCTCTTCGACCATGTCCGCCTGACACCTTCTGCAATACACTCTCAGCCCAATCACCTCCTCTCGCCTTCTCCCTCCATGTACCCCACTCCTCTACCTCGATCGCATGCATTAACCACCACTAAAAATCCCCCTCACCACTGTAGATTACCCCATCCGCCATTATCTGGGTTAGGTCCAGCTCTATGATAGCTTAGTTGACAACGAGAACCTACCCCATCGCAGCGACGACAACCATTGACTCATTCTCCAAGCGAGATTCATGAGCAATAGTTCATGTCGCAGTGCCTTCGGGTATCTACTTAGCCTCAAGATCCTCTTCTCTGGCTTTGCAGGCTACGGGATTCGAAATTATATTTCAAGCTCCCCCCCCCTCAGTGTCCCATTTACATACTCATCATCTCACCCACCTTTGTACATCACTTCATGTAGTACTCTTTTCCATTCTTCTTCCTTATCTTCCTCTTCTTTTCTATTGATCTTTTATTTTTATGTTTGGGTTTGCTATTTCTTCATCCTCTCATGTTCTGAGTGATAAATCGGATTCAAACCCAACCTTTTGAACCACAAATATGACCATAAGATCTTCCTCGCCTATCTTCCCCTCCAATTCAATACCACCCCTACGCCTTACAGTGCATCGAAGTCCTGATGCACATGCTTCCCACGCACCCCTAAAAAATTGCATAATACCCCTTACAGGTATAGGTATTACTTGTTAGTTTGATCAGCATTTTTCCATAATATTTTATTTCATGTAACTGCAATCAGACTCTTGTGTTTGGACCCTAATTTCGAGTAACATTTGTCATATCATTTTTATTTCAAAAATTGCATACTGTAAAAAAGTAATTCTATATCTTGTGGTTATTTAATTGTATTTTACGAAGCTTGAATTGGATTATTATAAATTTTTGAGAAAATCGACATAGTTTTCCTTGTTTATGGTCTATAGTTTATACTAAATCAACCATTGCTCCAAAATTTCATCAAATATTACATTAGCTACGTTTAATTGTTCTCTATAATACAACCAAATGTCATCTCATTTGCTTGCATATTGTAATATGAATAACTAATAGGTGTAATGGGTAATTTAATTTTAATTATACATAAGCAGAAAATTTTTAGTATCTAAATTTTTCCAAGATACCCAGTAATTAGATACATATAAATATTTTTATCTGAAAATATTAAGATTTTCTATTTATCAAAAATAAATTACTCTAGATCACGAATTTTTCATATGTAATTCGTAGACAAATCTTTTTCATCCAAAAATTCAAAAAAATATAATAGCTTAATTTTGTTTGCATTGACATTATGGACAAGTTATAGGATTTTTGAAATTAAGTTGACTGAGATTTTGTGAAATACCCATAGACTTGGACACATTTTCATTTCATTCATTAATTGCTTAAAACTTTTTAAAAAATCCTCCTAGAAAGCCTAGTCTCTATATTATATGAAAGACATAGATAATTATCTCCATGTGATCGACCTTGAGCTCGCCCCATGTAAAATAAATTCAACCTCTTTGGATTTTAATTAATCAATCGTTTAAGAGGTTTTTGATTAATCCTAGATTGTCTGACTACTCCATATTATTCCACCTAATTAGCAAGGGTGATTCAACATTCTTCAGTACTTTTCTAAACCAAAGTATTTAAGAGGTAAGATAAGTGTAGATATAATGTGTGTCCTCATTATACTATCTCAACTTAAATCTTTCATGAGGCTTCATAATATTCATATTGTATAAATACGATGAAACAAGTATAAATATTGAAATACTCTTATATAAGTCCCTTGAGGACATATTCAAGTTAAGAGGTCATTTATCTTAAGGAATAATTGGTTTAAGCATTAAATGAAGCGCAATTACAGCATGGGTCTAACCCATGTAAGGAGAGTTAAAGAATTGATTGTACTTCTCCACCTATGACATCGAATGAGTTAGATGAATGTCAATACTACAATAAGCCGATATACTGATGGTATGACTATCCATACTATCTAGAAGCCTTAGAGAAGGTCTTGAATAGTGTGTCCACATTTTCTACATCTACACATCATCATTGAAAAAGATTTATTTATCAGATGAGATTAAAGTCCAATATCAACATCTCATTCTTCTACTAACACTTGCAATTGGTTGGACATATTTTAGAAAACTAGAAAACTTTATCTTCAACATGGGATTTGATGCAATTATTGCAACAATATCCAGGATAGATAGACTACTTATTTCCATTGGGACAACCGTTGATCTTCGAGAATGTCTCTATGATCTAGATATTAACATAGGTCCATTGTTTATTTCTAAATTTGTTGAAAATAGTTATACATTATGAGGTAGACATAAGAGTTATGATGGATATATTTCAAATGGTAATCTAACATTTAGAGGACTTTTGTGAATTAGAATATTAATGAATGGTTTATTGATATTTCTAATATTGGAAATTAAACCTTGAAAGATCAAAAGGATGATGAAGATCATTTGACAATGATATAGCATCAAGATGAGAACATATGTCTATTAATAAGATCTATAGAATAGTAAAAGATAGAACTTTAAATTGTTTGAAAGTTCAAAGCTTATAAAATTGTGAAAAGTGTATTCAAAGCAACATGTTTGATGTGCCCTTCTCTGGGAATGGTGTAAGATGTTAAGGCATTCAATACCTCATACATATTGATGTATATGGATCCTCTATGAACATTAATGATATATGGTATACATTGATAATTATTTGTGGTATGATATTTCTTCCTTGCTCATTAGAAACCTTTGAAATGTTCAAAGATTTTATAATTTGGTTGAGAACCGAAGTTAGAATGAAGATAAAATGAATTTGATCTAACCGAGGTAGCCAGTACCTATTAGAGAAATTCATATAATACCTTATAGAGAAAGGAGTGTTGTTCCTATCTCACTCCTCCTAATACACGTCAACTCAAAGGAGTTGTAGGAATATGTAACTAAATCATGTTTTTCATGATATGATAAATGATGACTATTAGCATAAATACCTCTTAGTTTTTGGGTATATGCAGTAGAGACTACAATATATATCCATAATAAGATTCAAGAAAATATGAGACCAAAACTCCTCACGAGCTATGGTTTGGTACCAAGCCTAGTGTTGAACACTTGAGGATTTAGGGTTTCTTGGTCCATGACAGACACATGGGTGCAAGTAAGATGGAATCTATCACTAAATAGTGCTACTTCATTAGGTTTATAAATGATGGTATAGGATACCTACTTTATAACCATGAGATTCTTGAAAGATTTCATCTCAAAGGATATGATTATTAGAAGATCACTTCCTTAAGAATCAAGATAAGAATGAAGTAAAGGGACTCATCAAATCGTAGGAGGAAAATGAGATTTCCAAAACCTGGAACTAAAAGGATAATTAAAGATGAAACACTCATACCACTTAAAATCAGTTTCAGGGTAGTAAGACCACCTAGAGGGGATGAATTATGTGTGTCAAAGAAGTCTGACAATGTTCTACCTTCTTATGATGATGATTCTAATGACCATGACATGGAGAGATGGATGCTAGCAATAAAGTATAAAGTATAGTTCATGCAGAAGTGTTGCGCATGAACCCTTTAGGATCTACCTATAAATGTCAAACCCATTGGGTGTAAATGGACCGTGAAGAGAAAGAGGAAATCTGATGAGAAGGTAAAACCTTCAAAGCACGACTCGTACACTGAGAGAAGACATCGCTTGATGTGAGATTTCCTATTTAGTGATCATGTTTATTCCCAACAGAATATTGGTAACTGTAGCTACACAACTTGACTATGAAACTCATAAAATGGAAGTCAATATGGCATTCCTCAATGAATACGTCAACGAGGATATTCATATAAAGTAACCATAGGGCTTTATATTTAAGGAAGATAAGGTGTGCAAGAAAAAGTATGCAATATACAAACTCAAACAAGCTTATAGTAGTTGGAACATCAGATTTGGTGAAATTATAATGGTTATAATTTTAGATAGAATCTTAATGAACTATGTGAATCTTAGTGGGAGTGCGATAGTGTTCATCATGCTAAATGTAGATAAAATCCTAATCATATGAAATGGTATAAGGATAATAATATGTGTTTTATAATATGATTGTCACATACCATTGAGGTAAAAGATCTAAAGGATCTCTCAAATCATAGTTCTGAAGTTATTCAGAGGCAAAGAGAATAGGGAATTAGAATAGTCGTATGAAGGGTACACTTTAGAAAGATTCCACATAGGAAATTCGAAGGAAGGCTTAATTCCCTTAAGATATGGTATTGACATATATAAAGGTATAGCACCTTAAAGTGTTGAGGATGTGAATGCTAAAGTTGCATGCCCTCTTTGCATCAACTATAAGAAACCCGATGCATGTCCGATATATACAAAAGCCAGATATCCACCATTTAGTGGGAGTGGTAAATTGTTACCCATCCTAATATAGAGACAAAACACTTAATGGAAGTTATAATAAACATCTTCAAGGACATAATGTACTTGAAATGGATATCCCCAATCATTGGAGAGATTCACATATCATACTTGGGCGGCCTTTCCTTAGTACTATCATAACGTCCTTTGATTACCAGATAGTGATGATGAAGTTCCATTGTCCATAGAGAAGTGGAACTTAATATGAAGTAAACGAGATGGTAGTGACATGAATCAGAGCCTAGCACAGAGTTCTCTTCATCATGAGAGGCTGATTGGAGAGTTGTTAGCGCAATTGGGGTAAGGAAATAGAACCCGACAGAACTGGGCAAAACCCTCTCATCAAGAGAGGTCAGTGTACACTATGCAGTTTGCGAGATGCTTATCATCTATCTATTCCTCTGATGACTCAAATATCCCTTAAAATATACCAGTTCCTTCTTCTTCAGGATAGTTAAGGTATAGATATTACAAGTCGGATGCGGCTTTGGTTGAATTATCATGTTTCTTTGGTGATATGAATCCTTAGACAACGAAGTTGGTGGCAAGAACAGCCGATCTAGTTCTACCTTCATGCCACATGAAACTAGATTCAGAGACAGCTCAGCTAGGTTTGATTGATGATTCTACTTTGCCAGAGCTGACGCTATTAGCTCTTACATTAAAGTATGCCTTTATTGTGGGACCTGAAAATAGATTTCTTATCATCATTAGTTCTAAGATGGTTGTAGAACATGAGTCTAGGCTATTAGAAGTTATATAGAAGAACCACAATTCTATAGGGTGGACGGTGTCAGATCTCATTGGGTATAAGCCTCACACGCTATCCACACCACATTTATGCTGGGGATAATGCCAGACCTTCCCATGAGCTTTAAAGAAGAGTAAACCCTAATGTACTATAAGTAGTGAAGAAAGAGATTGAGAAATGGTTTGAAGACGGTTGTATTTACCCCATCTCAAATTCCATGTGGGTGCCCCCCACATGTCTTCCTGAAGATGTCGGGCATTCAGAAGGTCACCAAGGAGGAAGAAATTGAGATCATGACACAAGTACGCAAGTCGTGGCACATTGATATCAATTATAGACATTTGAATATCACGACCAAGAAATATCACTTTCCTATACCTTTTATTGATCTAAAGATTAGCGGGGTAAGAGTTCTTCTATTTTCTTAACAGGTACTCGAGATACAATCAGGTAGCTGATAAATGTACCTGACCAAGCGGTAGAAAAATGTCAAAGTAGAATATATTGAAGAGATAGATGATTAATCAAACAAAATTAATGAACCCTGAATCAGAGTTCATTTCACTGATTATTTTACCAGTCAAGAGTTCCTGGGTCGAACCCATGGAGGTAAAAAATTGTGCTCATGAAAATTCGAGTGAAGAAATATTTTTGTAATATTTTTATCCTCTTTAATTTTCATCTTGTAATCAAGAAAACTCATTTTGGTTTTTAACTTTTAATCTTTTTATTTTATTTTTAATTTTCCAATTTTTATTTTATTTTCGAAGTAATTTTTTTAAACAAAATTTATCTACAATATAGTAGGTGAAAAAAGAGTATATAGGTGGTACTATATAGTAGAAGAAAACCTCGAGTAGCGGGCTTGAAAAAGAGAATAAGACAAATCAAAATGATGTCAAAAATTGAAGAATAACATCTCTATGTAGAAGCGACAAAATACCTCGAAAATCGTTTGAAAATAAAAATGAAGAAAAAAACTATGATGAAAGAACAAGGTCTCGATTCTACAATGTTCACAATAATCCCAAAAATATTGTTTAAAACAAAATACAAGATAAAAGATATGGAATTCTTTCCAACAGGTCCCTGATCAGGGACCTATTTATAAGAAAATCTTCGGATCCTTACACTTAGGTCCTTGATCTGGGACCTAAATGTAATAAAACAAACTTCTGGAGGAGCGTGCAATTTTTGGAGAACTTCAAGGGTCTTTTGATATTTTTTCCACATTTTCAATGATTAATGGTCAGAGTTAGAAGGCAGGCTCTGATCTTGGTCGTCCACTGTTGCCACACGTATACCACTAGATGCTTGAGTTCTTGAGGATGTTCTTCCCTAATCCAGGCGAGCGGTGGTGGCGCATTTTTGATCTCGAACAATTGTGGTAGATTCTTGATGAGTTACACCTTCGGTAGGGCTAGAAGGGGGTCACCTACCTCCTTCGAGCTCTTTTGTGGCAATGAGTTGTCGGAGATGGGCTGAGGTGAAGGAACTGATTAAAATGGAAGTTAGGGTTCGAAGCCTGCTAATGGTATGTTGCGTTGATCATTTGAGATATGAAGGAACACCAGAGATGTAGAAGATGAAAGGGAATGTGATGAATCTGCATTTCATCATCTTTATTCATTTATTTTAGTTTAAAATCCCTTATAAAATACATGTATATAATACTAACTCCATATTCTTACTAACTTAAATATTTATGTAAATATTGTACATTTATTACTATTTCAACCTAAAATAAATAAATAAATAAAGGAAAATAAAAAAAGAAAAAAATGTATATATGTAATAGATATAAGCGGACCCGAGAGAAGGTCAAGACTTAACCTGATCGACCAGAAATAAAGTAGGGGCAGATAGGGTCCATGATAAGAAAATCCAAAAAAATGTGTTGTAAATACTTCTCACTTATTCTGTGTATATTTGTATACTAACATTATTTTATTTGTACATAAATTGACATCAAAATAAATACTTTTCAAAACAAAAGTTGTAAATAAAAATGTTTCCTAAATAATAAAAATGTTTGCCAAATAAAATCATGTATATAATAAAGGTAACCACATCCGGAAAAAGCCATTATGCGATAATTGAAAGATTAATTCAGGATCCATATGAACTCAAATTAAACCAAATTTACTTCCATTATATTCTAAATTAAATTATATTTAAAATGGTTATGATTTCATAATTTTTGGAGTTATGGTTAAAACTTTGGTTTTCTGAGGTGGTTTATGCAATTGTACCATTTATTTATTGTATATAGTTATTTTGTTTTATTTGTAAGTAATTTTAAATATTTTTAATAATTATTTAAAATTTCTAAAAAACAAAAAATTTAAAAATTAAAAACAAAACTAGTTTCCTTATATAACCATGTAAATAATGTACTATATGTCTATAGTTTATGCATATAGTAAATTTGTTAAATAACCACAATAAAAAATAAAAAAATAACATTTATTTTTAAATTTAATAAAGTGACAAAAATACAAAAATTTTAGTTAATTTTTGTAAGTAATGTTTATACACTATTACCTTTTTATCTTTATCTAATTTCAATTTTTTCACTTATCTCTTATCTTCATCCAAAAATTTTACAAAAATCAAATTCAATTGATTTTCTATTTATATGGCTCCACTAATTTCAACTTGATCAATCTTTGATGAGAGGATCCCGATCTTCGAGAGTCTTTTTGTCGTAGAAGGGTGCCTATCCTCCGCATCGTCTAGTGACAACGAGTTGGCCTTCGTCGACGCGATCAAGGTCTTTTCTGCTCCTAAGAGATTTGCATTTTTCTTATCTTGCTTTTAATCTAGGTTAACTTAGTTTTATTTATCTCATTTTTATTTCGTTGTCATAGTTTTATTTGTCATATTTTTTTTCGTTGTCATTTTTATGTAGATCTTAGAATCCATCAGGATTTTGATCCACCTTCGATTCCGATTTTTCATCTCACATCTCGATGTATTCACGTTCTTTTTCTACCTCATGCAATCTTCCAACTATGTCCACGTACGGTGGTCGTAGACATGGATCCTTCCCTCATTTTTCGTTGGATCTCTGTTCACATATTCTGTTTTGATTTTGGGATTGGGTCTTATAAATAAAAAAATAGAAATTTAAAAAATAAAAAGAGAAAAATTTCACAAAAACCAAAGATATTTTGCATTTGAGATTCCCTTTTTTTAATTGATTTTTTGTCAATTATTTGAATAACGCACAGGAATTGTTGCCTCCCTGAGTTCCATCATGTCCGCTATACAGGTAAATAAGTAGCAAAAATATTTCTCTTGCTCTACCTTATTCTTTGTAATTATTTCATCTTGAGAAAAAATTGTTTGTTTGAGCTAAGAATTTTGGGGATCACAACGACTTTATACCATTAATAACCAATCCCTCGAAGATCTCTCGTTCAACAAAATGGCGTCCTTTAGTTAGGTTTCTCTTTTGACCTATTATTCTTGGTTGTAAATATTTGTTTATATTTTGTCAAATTATTTAATTGTTTATATTCATTGCATTTAGTTCATTTTTCTTTCTCATATTTGATAATTGTGTCTCTTACATATTTTCTTTCTTTCCTTTTTCTTGCGAGGGCCCGCGGAGCGAAGGAGATGATCCTAGGAGAGCCGAAGCACCCCAAGCGAAGCGAAGGCAACTTGATTCATCTCGAAGTTGTAGAAGAGCTCGAGGAGGAGGAGAAGATTTTGAGAGAGACCATCATTTGGAGCATAGATAGTTTTTATTTATTTTAGCATTTGAACTCTTGTAAAAGGACATTCATTTGTTGCCGGGTATGTTTCGTTGAGTGCTGGTGCACTTGAGGGACCTCACCGGATTTTTTTTTCATTGCCTTATTTTTCTGTGTTTCACGTGGATTTCGTGAGCTACCTATTGATTTATTTAATTAATTTGCTTGAGCCAGGTAACTAATTAGGTCCAAACACCCTAAATAAGAATTAAGAATTTTTGTACCTATAGAATAGAGCGTAATTGGACTTAGTCTAATTTAATTAGTTCTTGCCCATTAATAGAAGTTATTGTTAGGAAAGTTCACTTGCATTTTCATATAGGTTAGTTTATTTTTCTGAACTTAAATACTGTGCAGATTATTTTGCATGTAGAATGCTGCTGACAAGGTACGCATCTCTAACCCCTACATGCATCATAGTTTTTAATCGCGCATTGGCATTCTGATCTTCTTCCTTATTTTCATTCACATTAGTTAAAAAAGGAAATTGGACACTCGGTATGTGATTCATTGAAAATATTCAAACCAAGTGATAACTGCCTAAAATTCAAGACTGGTAAAGAAAATTTGACCCTAAAATAAACGTAAGGAAAAATCATTCTTTTTTGGAGAGTAACCCCCATATTGTATTCATTTTAAATTGCTTACGTACACACTAAGATTAGTGCCCAAATATCATAATTCAACATAAGTGTTTTTACAACTTTGTGTTTGATCACTTAACTCTAAAATTGACAAGATAAGAGACCGAGCTTTCACGGTCTTCATTGAGTTGAGTTGGTGAATTGGGGGTTTGCATTGTGTTTGATTACTTTTGTGCATACTAGATCCTTATACGCATTTGCGCCTTTTTCTTCACATCTTTTGACTTGACCCTCATTCTCTCTCGATCATTTTCTCTTATTTCGAAGATGGTTGACTGGAGTTTTTTTAATCTGATCTTCGAGGATCCCTTGAACCCTCCAGTTGATCCACCTTCTTTTTTTTAGGAGGACTTTCCTCCTGATTTTTGTGCATATCCTCCTAACCCATTATTTTAGGAGTCGGACTTTGATTCTCGCCCAGCCTCATCCCACTCACCCGATCATGGGATTTTGGAGTCACCTTTCATGATTTCTACACTTGAGACATTGAACCAGATGATGGAGCATATGAATTTGAGGATTAGAAATCTGTTTAACATCAATAAGATCCAGAATTTTGCTCCACTATTTGAGGATATGGATTCACTTGAGGATAATCATGAGAGCTTACAATCACCCAAAATACAAAAAATGAGAAAATTTTAAAAATCCAAAAAGATTTCGAGAGACACATTATTGACTCATTTTGTGAAGAGAGGGCACCTATGCCAATCTATTTTCCCACTTAGTCATTCACCACAAGTCCCAACTTTGGCCTCGAGGATGCTATTGTATAGACTGCTCTTGGCAATCCTTGTGTATATGTTCATTCTGATCTCCTCCCTTGTTTGGAGGAGGTTCAAAAATTCAAAAAAATTGACAGAACCCTAAGTGGTGGCCACTATTCACGATATCAATAAAGTTCTACTTCAACAGGCCATGACCCATTTATCTGCTCCTCAACCCAAGAAGAGAAAGCGAAGGAGCGTATATGAGCGTCACATCTTGACCATGGTCACCGTTTACGCCATCTCTCACTGACCACATTTTAAGAAGGGAACACTTCCACACCTCTTGTGAGTTGCTCCATCTCTGACTATTCTTGTGACAACACCCTCCTCGATGGTGGTGCTTCAATCAATATAATACCCTTCTCTATGGTACAATCTCTTCATCTTGGGCATCTCAAGAAAACGAGGATGACATTTCAATTTGCTGATGGATCTATCAAGAGGTCGAAAGGTATATTAGAAAATGATTTCATTCTTATTCAGGGCATTAAATTCACTTCTGATTTTGCTGTATTGCCCATGGAGACTACCACCATTGTGGAGAACCCTCCAATCATCCTGGAACAGCCTTTCCTCGCCTTTGCGAGAGCCGTTATTCATTATGGATAAGGAGATATTCGCTTCCGTTCTGATGTATGGTCTGTTGATCACTACACCCCTTACTGACCAGAGACCTACATCCCATGAGAGCATGCTCGTGTTAGCCAATGCCAAGGACTTTGACCTTGATGATACTACCAGATAGTTTTGTTGTATAATGGATGATAATTAGACCCGAGAATTCCTCTTCAAGGAGGAAGACTCAGAAACCATAGACCTTAGAGTTTCTCCTTCTGGTATGTGGTGATGCATTGATGAAATCCATGGGATTTACACAATAGACACCATAGAGCGGAAGGCAGACTCTGAGACTAGACAGGACGGACATGATTTGACTACTTTCACTGATGAGTCTGTTCCTATTCACCTTGACTTAGATGAGACTGATAAGGCCAAATTTGATTTGATTGCTTTTATAAAGGAATTTATGCCTTTTTAATTAGGATGTTGATCTAGGAGAGGCTCTCCAGGATAGAATTGATCTTACTTTTTTGGATAATGAGTTCGAGCCTTTTTACTTTGATATTTGCGAGACTTCCCAGGTCGGACGTGACTACACTACTTCTACTGATTGATTCGTGCCTGCACACTCTGAGACTGTTGAGGATACATTTGTGGTCAATTCTAATCGTTTTGTGTCTAATGATGACCCTGATATCGACCAACACCTTGTTAGATCCATTCCTCAAGGATCTTGCAAGAAGGTCCTCTTTCGGTCTTCTTGACCTTTGTACATCCACTCCTCTTGTATATCCTTTCATTTCATTCTTTCTTCTCATGTTTTATTGTTCACCATTTTACTGTGGGTATATATGATATACTTAGGATGTGCTTTATCCTAAGTATGAGGGTGAATGATTTGTGTTGGTCATATTTGCCATGTTCATCACTCTTGTTGTTGCTTATACTTAGGGATACTCTACCCTAAGTATAGGGAGAGTGATGTTATTCATATCGTCTTTTTTTGTATTTTTTTCCATTGAGTCCTTACATTCTCGTCATTGGTTTTTCCCTTTTGTACAGTCTACTAAACTTAGGATTACTTGCTATGTATAGGGGGATCACCGACTTCTCTTCTTTTTATCTTTTCTTTGAGTCGTTGTAACATAGGAGTCTTTTCACTTTTCTATACTTAGCATGAGTTATATCTTCCTTTGTCTCTCTCTTGTCAATGTGAGGACATAGTTCGAGCTAAGTATAGGGGGTGTCGTATATATCGTATATATACTTTACACATAACACATACTTCTAATATGATTATTTTTGGGTTATGTATATAAATTTGTAAAATACATGTGTGTATAAAAAACAAAAAAATAAAGATAAAACAAAATTAAAACAAAAACAACAAATAACAACAAAAAAAACTTCTTGTATATACTTGTATATATTTTACTAATCCTTTTTCTCTTAAAAATCCCTAAAAATTACAAAACCAAAAGTCTATAAATATTTGCATAATTAAAAAAAAATCTTTCTCTTCACATCTATATTTTTCAAAAATCCATAAAAAGTTCAAAATTAGAAAATTATTTCAAAAAATTGTGCTTTTCACATGTGCATCAATTTTTCAAAATTCCATAAAAATTTCAAAATTAGAAAATTGTTTCAAAAAATTTGCTTTCTTTTTGCATTATACATATTTCTAGCATTTGCATGTGCATTTTTCAGGATAGTATTGACATTTAAATTAAGTATGCAATATAGTTGAAGAATGGAGCTTAGTTGGACCTTAATCCACTTAATTTTAGAGGAACCTTATAAGAACTAGAGTTAAGACTTTTCAGGTCCTAGTGACTTAATTCTTTGAGTCCATAAGACTATGTTCACATGTCATCTTGAGTAGTCTAAATAGAATATTTAACGACACACACATGATTCTTTCAGACCGTGGATTATCTTGGACAAGCACTTTGCATGTAGCACTTCATGGAGGAGGTAGTGGGGAGACAGAATCTTTTGGCTTGCAGTAGCATACGAGGGTAGTACATCTAGGCGGAACCTCTCGTTTCCTCTAGGGAGGGAAGCGCATCTCAACCTTGTCTAACGATGTTGAGGTCTAACCACAGGATGTTGTGGGGTTGCAATAATGCTTCAAAAGAGGGATAGTCTACTAGCTCAAGAGGAAAAAAAATCCTTACGTACATGTTGCACCTTGTATATATTTTCAAAAAAAGAAGAAGAAGAAGAAGAAGAAGAAGAAGAAGAAAAATGCAAAATCTCCAAAAGTGGACAGGCCTGAGTGAAGAGTAAAATGCTTGCCGAAGTGCATATAAGGATAAAAAGAAATAATAATAAGAACTTCAAAGTCAAATTTTTGTAAGCTTGCAGCGGATGACTTGGCTACACTGGTCATGCATCCAAGGATAGGTAGCTACATTGGTTACCGTCCATTCTTTTCTCCATCTCCTCTTCTTTAGCTGGTTGTACTTGAACTTAGAAGGGAATGTCCCCTCTCCTTGAGAAAGAGTTGCTAGACCGGGGAACTAGAGTTATCTTGTTGAGGAAGGTTGTTTCTTTGCTACTTTTGAGATGGGGAGCTATATTTCACTTACACCGTACAAGTAAAGATTCATTGTCATAAGAATTTGTGTATGTAGACTTGTTCTAACATGACTGTTGAGGCGACCTAGATAGGAGTCTTGTGGAACTTAGAGGTTGTTAGGTTTTCAATCCATTTCCCATTAAGGTTCCTCCAAACTAATAATCAAAAGGTCTGACAGAGCTCCAAACTACAATTTTATAAAGATAAGTTCAATACTCAATATTGTCCTAAATTCTTTATTTTTCCTTTCTTTTTCTTTTATTCACATATTCTTTCAAATAAGTGTATGCTAAGGGACTAGCAAAGGCAAAGCATAGGGGGATGATGAATCTGCATTTCATCATCATTATTCATTTAGTTTAGCTTAAAATACCATATAAGACACTTGTATATAATACTAAATACATATTCTTACTAACTTGCATATTTATTTAAATATTGTACATTATTATTGTTTTAACCTAAAATAAATAAAGAAAGAAAGGAAGGAAAAATAAAGAAAATAAAAAAAGACTATATATGCAATAGATACAGGCTGACCAAAACCCCGAGAGAAGGTCAAGACTTGACCTGATCAACCAGGAATAAACTAGGGGGAGATGGGGCCATTAATCAGAAAATCCAAAAAAAATATCTTGTAAATACTTCTCACTTATTATGTGTATATCTGTATACTAACACTATTTTATTTGTACATAAACTGACCTCAAAATAAATAATTTTCAAAATAAAAGTTGTAAATAAAAATGTTTCTTAAATAATAAAAATGTTTGCCAAATAAAATCATGTATATAATAAAAGTAACCACATCTGGGAAAAGCCATCAAGTGATAATTGAAAGGTTAATGCTAGCTCCATACAAACCCAAAATGAACCAAACTCACTTTCATTGTATTCTAAATTTAATTCAAAATGGCAGTGATTTCGTAATCTCTAGAGTTACGGTCAAAAGGATGGTTTCCTTGGGTGATTTGTGTAATTTTACCATTTATAAATTGTATATATTTTTTTATTATTTTTATAATAATTTTAAGTATTTTTATATCATTATTTAAAGTTTAAAAATTAAAAAACAATAAAAAAAACTAATTTCCTTATTTAACCATGTAAACAATGTGCTATGTGTATATAGTTTATGTATATAGTTCAATTTCTTAAAGAACCACCACAAAAAATAAAAAAATTGACATTTATTTTTCAATTTAATAAATTTATGAAAAAATAATAAATAGTTATTTTTTATAAATAATTTTTAAACACTAATTGCCTTTTTTATCTTTATCTCATTTCAATTTTTTTCTCTTATCACTTATCTTTATCCAAAAATTTTAAAAAAAAATCAAACTCAATTAATTTCCTATTTATATGGCTCATCCCCTCTCATTTCAACTTGATCAATCTTTGGTGAGAGGAGTCCGAACTCCGAGAGTCTTCTTGTCGCAGAAGGGTGCCTAGCCTCCGAGCCGTATTGTGATAGCGAGTTTGCCTTCGTCGAGACGATTAAGGTCTTTTCCTCTACTAATGTGAGATCCACACTTTTCTTATCTTGTTTTTAATCTAGGTTAACTTAGTTTTATTTCTTGCATTTTTATTTTATTGTCATTTTTTATCTAGATCTTAGAATCCATCACGATTTTGATCCACCTTCGATTCTGATTTTTCATCTCACCTCTCGATCTATTCACATTCTTTTTCTTCCTCATGAATTCTTCCAACTCCGACTGTGTATAGTGATCGAAGACACAGATCCTTCCCTCATTTTTTGTTGGATCCCCGTTCACATATTCCACTGTGATTTTGGGACCGGGTCGTCGTCTTCATATCCTAATTTTTTTATAATTAAAAAATAGAAATTAAACAAATAAATAGAGAAAAATTTCATAAAAACCAAGGATAGTTTGTATTTGAGATTCCCTTTTCTTTTAATTGATTTTTGTCTATTATTTGAATAACCCTCGAGAATTGTAGCCTCCCTGAGTTGGATCATGCCCGCTATACAGGTAAATAAGTAGCAAAAATATTTATCTTGCTCACATTATTCTTTGTAATTATTTTAGCTAGAGAAGAAAAAAATAAATTTGTTTGTTTGAACCGGGAATTTTGGGGATCGCAATGACGTTATATCATTAATAACCAATCCTCGAGATTTCTGTGTCAACTAAATGCACCCAAGAATATCGTGATATCTTGAATATAAAATTTGGGTGCTCGATATCACATGGAAATCGGTCAAAGACAAAGTGAAATGCAGTTCAAGAATCGTTTCTAGGAAATAAGGTTTTAGATGCAACTTAGGTTGATTTTGGTCCAAAGTTGCCATTGAATTTGGAATGAGAATCAAACAAATGGATTAAATCTAACAAGCGATGTAATTAGATGATCTAAACGGGCATGAAATTTTTGAAATGCGAAGATATATGAACGATGGATTAATACCGGGAATGGAATGTATATGACCTTCTTGGTTGTTGCTTAATGAGGTGGCATTTCTTGGAGCGCTAGGACACTATAGACGTCGATTCAAGACCAAAACAATGGTCATGGAACCTCCTCTAACGGTCCATCTTCCATGCGGAAACAACCTTGGGTTATGTCACCACCAACGTTGGCTAGAGCAAGGTTGAGAAGGGGGGTGCTCAGTCAATCTGTTTTGGAAATAGGAGTTGTTAGGAGAAAATTTAATCTTTGGATCAATAAAAGATGAATCGGTAGGAGGTTAGGTTAAATCTTAGGGCTAGAGAGTATGAGGGTAGTTAGGACTGGGGAATCAAAGGCTTAGATCAAGTTTAGATGCGAGAAAAAGGGGTGAAGATGAGGCATTAAAACAGAAGCTCCAACAGCTTCTTGGAGAAGATGCACCAGGTGTTAACACGTGTCAACACCTGGTTGGATGGAATTAGCAAATAACCCATTAATTAGTTAATAAATAATAAATGATATTATTTTAAATAGGAATAAAAATGAGAAATATATAAAATTATTACTAAAATATGATTGAAATAATTTCTAGAAATAATAATTATTTTATGGAATGTAAATATAATAGGGTAAATTACAATTTGGGTCCTCATCTATGGGACTGATCCTAGAATGGGTCCCCATCTTAAATTTTTAACAAATTTGGGTCCTAGGGTAATTATGTAATGAAATTTTAGGGCTCATGATGAATATGCCCTTCTCAGGTCGGAGAGAAGAAGGGCATAAGGGTTGGGTTCCAACTTTTAGATAAGGGCATATTCGTCATGAGCCCCAAATTTCATTACGTTAACGACCTGGGATCCTAATTGTTACAATTTAAAGATGGGGACCTATTCTGAGATCGAGCCCATAGATGGGGATCCAAGTTGTAATTTATCAAATATAATATCATTAAATAGGTATAAATAATACTTAATAAATAGATGTTCTACTTTAATTAAATAAGTTATTAAATAACTTTCGTTTTATATTTTAATAATTATTATAATAATAAAAAGGATATATGTGAATTTTTATAGATTTCAATAAACTAATTTATATACACTAATAAAAATATTTATATAATCTACAGGTCGAATTCATATATAAATTAGGGTTTTGAATTAGTTAAAATATTAAATAATATAAAAAATCATAAATAATTCATGGTTAAAATAAAAGACCAAGAAAATAATTAGAAAATATAAAAACCAATAAAATTATAAATATTATGTTCAAAAAGAAAATAAATAGCCCAACCAATTGTCATTAAGTCCCAAAACCAACTTTGTGCAAACGAACTCCGATTTTAGTGAAATCACCTTCATTAATTAGATAATATTATTTTATGAACTTTAAAGGTGAGTAGATTGAAATTTGAGTTCGTACGAGAAAGTTATGATGTTCGAAATCGAGAAATTGATAATTTTAAAGTTAGATTTCTTGGCGTAGTTACACGATAATCTTTTTAACTTGTTTTTATATTTTTTTTTACATTTTTAGAAATAATTAGGAAAAGAGTCTGGTGAAAAATATATTTAAATGAATTATTTAAGAATCTTTGATGTTTTGGTATTTATTTAAAAATTAATGAATAGTGCATAGAATATATTAATAATTCTTTTTGTGGTTTTTTTCCTTATCTCCTCCTACTTATTTGTTTGTCGACCGGTCTATGATGAGTTGGTCTCAGGGTTAGGTTATATAAATATTTCTTTGACGATTCAAAAATTGTTCTTGTTAAATGAATAAAATATGTATTTGATCGTGCGTAAAAATAATTTGTGTCGTTTCGTTGTAGGCGTGCAATCGGAATCGGTCAAGAAAATAACCACAATTATTTAGTTAATTTTTAATCATGTGGTTTTATGTTTATTTTACTTGGGCAAGTCTCAAGCTCGAACACAAAGAGGCAAAGGAACAACCTAGAATTATGTAGATCAAAATTCATGTGTGGTTTTTGAGGCGGTTTTTCTTATAATTTTTAATGCAATTAAAGATGCAAAATGCATTTCTGGCCTATTTTAGGGACAAAAATGTGAAAGTTAATCAAACGATGTCCGAAAAATACGAAATTTGGCCAAGATGCAGATTATGATGAAATGAATGCACAATAATATTTTTTGGAATTTTTGGATGCAAAATGAATTTTTTATGAATTCTCAAATGCAAACAAAATGAATTTAAATATTTAATTATAATAAATACTAAACCTAATTATTTTCAAGGAACAAAATTAAGTAAGATCCATCATCAGGTAATGGACCTTAGAAAAATCCTAAACCTCGAAAATACAAGATTCAGTACCTATTAAAAATCAAACATTGAAATATGCAAAATGATTTTTACATGACAAACTATGCATGCAAATGCAATTCTTTTTGGGTAAAATGTTAAACACAATTAATTCTACAATCTTTGATTTGTCAGGAATTTATTGAGCACGCGCTTAATAAACTATAAAAATTAGAGCACAAAATGGGTAAAGTATGCAATTTTCCACAAAATAATTATTTATTAATTCATCAATGATCACAAAAATGTCCGCAATATGTCAAAATGTAGAGAATTAAATGAGGAACAAAATACCAATTTTTAATAAATAAAATGATGTATAGAAGAGTCAGAAAACATAGGGGTATAACTGCAATACAATAAATAAAATAAATATAAAAATAAAGTGCGGGGGGCTATTTGTAATTACCGATAATTAAGGGGGCTTTTGCAAGAATCACCAAAGGGGCACGTGCCCTCTGGTCGGCGGGGGCTGGATGGTAATATGGAGGACCTTCAGGGTGTCTTGCAAATTTACCTAGTGGGTCACGTACGTGACACGTGACCCCTAGTGACGTTGGTGCTGACGTGCGGCTGACGTCACCCTCAGGACGTACGTGCCTCGCACGTGCGCGGGGTGGGGGGGGTCTTGGTTCTGCCCCCGGCGGCGCGGCGGAGCAGCAGGTGGGTGTGGCGAGGCTCACGACAGGAAGGTCGGTCGTCGATGGCGGAGGACAGGAATGGTCGACGAGTAATTGTGGAGATGCGAAGATGGTCCTTTGACTGCGGCTGGGCTGGCAGAGCCGATCGGTGAGACGGTGGTGAAGTTGACGAAGATGAAGGTAGTGGTTGTCGGAGGCGAAGCAGGTGGAGATGATCGGCATTGGCTTTGCGGAGGAGTTGACACAGACAGTAGCAGAGCGGTCGATGATGGAGGTCGTAGTCGTCATTGGCTCTACGGTCGAACTCTGAAGCGGGAGCAAAATGCCTAGCGGCGCTGCGACAAGGCTGAAGACGCCTCGGATCTCACTGAGGAAGAAGACCCACCGGGCTGTCACCCCGGTGTGCGTGAAGGTACAATTCGGCGAATGAAGACGATTGAGGCAGCGGTGTTCTTTAAAAAGGAGAGAGGGAGGAGGACGGAGGTGGAAAGGGGTTACCGACGGTGATTCGATTGGAAGGGGGATTCGTGAGAGATTCGTGACAGATAGGACGAGAGGGGATCGAAGACGAGGTGCGAGATTCATCTCATGGATCGGCAATGGTGCAAATCGCGGGCAGCACGGCGGAGATTTCGGGGGAGGCTGGAGGAAGACGAAGGTCGGACTTTTTAATTTTTTTAAAAAAAAGTTAATAAAAAAACCTTAAAAAGAGCTGACACGTGGCGGCTCCAGGAGCGGCCACGTGTCAGCAACACAAAATTCAGAAAATAAAACCTTTTGAAAATCCAATATAAATAGCAAAAGGCCTCAGATCGAAAAAGTTCCTTCACAAAATTTGCTCATCTCGATGAGATCTACAACTTTCGTGAAGACATCAAAATAAAAATCGATCAATTGCACAAAGTGATATTTTTGGGGTATCACATGTACATAGAATACCCTGATTTTTAGGTTTTATAATTTTTTGTTATTTTTAAACCAGATTAAAAATCTGGAAAAAAATATGATAAAATCAAAGATAAATATAAACACATTAATCTACTTTTTTTTTGGATTTTTATTACTTAAGAAAAAGAATAAATAAAATACAACACGAAAAAGACAAATTTGTACAGGTAGTTAGTGAAGACTTGGACTCAATTTGTTTCATTCATTTCAAGCTCAAATTGGATTTGGATTTTTGCACATTTTAATTAAATTTTCATCAAAGAAGACAAAAAATAAATGAACTAAAATATCTTAAATATGTAAAAAAATAATAGGTCAAAAACCGCTAAAATACAAAATGTACAAAAAGAGGCCTAAAACCCAACTTTCACAGATGAGCTTCGAATCACTTGAACTTGGTCTTGTTTTGAAGGTAATTGAATGTACATTAGTTCCAAAGTGAGTAGGATTAAAACGGACACTGGATGGGGAAGATATGAGGGTTTTAGTCCGGAAATCCTAAAATTAGGGTTTGGTTTTTGGTCCACTTAATTGGGTTAGTGATTTTTTCATATTTTTCATTTATTTTTGTTAGTGATATGTACACAGTGGTGGTAGTTTAGGGTCATTCGGAGTTAGCATGACTTAGTTAAAAATCAGGAAGTTAGGCTATTTATAGGTTAATTTTGGCTGAAATTTTTGGCTTCTTATTTTGTGCAGAAATTATGGATAAAATGCAATTCTTATCAAAACATGCATGAATGCTAATTATGCAGAATAAATGGGGAAATGCTCATGATTTTAAGGGATTTGAGCTTAATAAATGAGATTTAGAGTGATGAATCTGAGATTCATCATCCCCCTGTACTTAAACCATGCTCGTCCCTAAGCATCAAAAAGAAATGTCGTGAGGTGAAATGAGATTGGGTTCCATACCAAGACCAAGAGCTGAAGGTGAAAATGAAACTAAGCTCGACCTTTGGATTATTAGTTTGGTGGAACTTCTATGAGACTTAGAATTTCAAAGTCAACATCCTTTAAGATGTACACATCATTGTCACAGTTTCAGCTTAGAAGTCATCTTAGATCAATCCTCTTCTCAAAGCATACCCTATGAACATTGAACAATCGACTCATGTGTTTGAAAGGTTTTAGCTCTTCCCATCCAGAATGCTGGACTACCATGCAAATCTCCTCTCCAGTAACTCATCATCGGGGAGTCAGGTATTTCCTTCTAAGGTCTGTTGCATTGTGTTTACAATCGAATTGGGGGGAGAAGTGAGAAGACAGACAAAAGAACTGGAGGGTGGCCAGTGTAGTTACCTCTCCTTGTGAAGCTGGCCAGTGTAGCCGAGTCTCCACAAAAATCTACAGGTTTTCTTGAAGCTTGGACCTTTTTGGCCTGATATTTATTCGGTAGTGGCTTCTTTGTATTTGGATTTTTGGTCGTTCTTCTTGTATATTGTTGTGCCCCTACAGATATAGAATCTCTTTGTTTCCATACATTTTTTGGGGTCTTAGAAAAAATTGTGCCCAGCCATCCATCCCTTTTCTGAAGCTTTATTTCAACACATACTTCGGTCTTTTGATTTCCACGCTGCCAGAAAAAAAATTCACACAAACCTCCGACATCTCGTCTGAGTTGAGCTAAGTGCATAGTGCAAGAGTACAAATTAATGCCCTATTCCAGAGTTGTACCCATAATGAAGAGACCAGGTTAGACACTAAGAGTCAAACGCTGCACATTGTCATGTGGAACTTAAAGAATTAAGTCAAAGACCTGAAGATTCTAAAATCCTATTTCTCGATGATGTTCCTCTGAAAATTAGGTGGATTAAGGTCAAGTTCAGACCACTCTCTGTTTCTGCTCATAACTTGTTCAGAACCCAAAGGCTTTTCATGCAATGAATGCGATGATGGATGAAGTGCAGGTGTGTGAAATGCAGACACATTTTTTCTTCTTTCTCTTTTTTTTGGGTGGGGGGGGAGGACACCGTCAGGGTTAGTTGCAAAACTTTTTTTCCTTTTGTTTTTTTAGTTACCCACCCGTAATACATATATACTTACGTAAAGGTATGAGATATGGGTAAAATATATACACAGTATATATACATACCCCCTATACTTAGAGAGTGTTGTGTCCTCAGAGCACAAGAAGCGTAAAGAAGACATAGCTCGGGCTAAGCATAAGAGAGTAAAAAGGAAAAGGAAAAGAACAAGATATATAGGTGCTCCCCCCTATACTTAGACTGTGAACAATCTAAGTATAGAAGAAGAGCGGAAAAAATGAAGCGGTCGGGATATGTGTATGAAGAGAGTATATACAGGTGGGCGTCGGTTCCCCCTATACTTAGGCTCTAGTCATCCTAAGTATAGGAGAAGGGTGGAAATGGAGTGATTGAGAAGGAAAATGTGATGAGGGAAATGGTATATACAAATGGCATTGGTCCCCCCTATACTTAGGCATTGGCCTAAGTAGAGGAAGAAGCTGTATAAGGAGACCGATGTGGTCGGGATATGTGGATGAAGAGAGTATATACAAGTGGGTGTCGGTTCCCCTATACTTAGGCTCTGGTCATCCTAAGTATAGGAGAAGGGTGGAAATGAGTTGATCGTGAGATGTGGAAAATGGTATGTACAGATGGCATCGGGCCCTCCCCTATACTTAGGCATTGTCCTAAGTAGAGGAAGAAGATGTACAAGGAGACCGATGTGGTAGGGAGGGAGGGTGGGTAGCCGATGATTAAGGAGATGAAGCATATGGTTCCCAACTATTATCAGTGTCATCCTCAGAAAAATCACGATGGATAGTGGATGAAGTGTTTGAGTCAGATGAAAGATATCCATCATCAGAGTTATCCTTGGAGGAATAGTATTTGAAAGTGGACATACTCCAAATATTCTGGTCTTTTTGTTTCTTCAGTTGTTTTCTCAGAATTCGTTCCTTCTTGAGATCATGCCATTTGTCCTCGGATGAATACTCGAAAGCACCGGTCTCAGTTAGCTCATAAGAGATAATTCCAATGTATTTGAAGAGGGCAGGAGCATCAGCTTTGGTTGAATACCAACGAGAATTGAATTTTGGATCCTTGCGAAGATATGGTTTTAGAACTGCCGAACAGACTTCACTCATGTAGATTATCTTTTTCCAGACCTAATGAGGGATCATCAGCTAATTCCTCTTCCAGAAGGTCAAAGGTGACTTTCTTTTTCTTGTTTCGTGAAGGTCTCGGTCCACTTGAGTACCCAGATGAATAACCATTAGAATTCTCCTTGGTTGGTGTTCAGCCTGCGTGTTTGTTCTTAGTCTCCTGAATATTGTTGCACTCCTGATTTGGGATGATCTGGTCAATGTATTCAGAGAAGTTTGCTCCAGGGTGCAACCATGCATATGTCTCAAAATCGTATAAGAAACATTCTTCTATTTTGAGATCTGCAGAAATTGAAAAACTGGAGAGAGTCTCTGCATGTTCGTTTTCAATTGATCTGACATTGGATCATTCCTGTGTCAAGTTCACGTGATCCATGTAGTCAGAATAGGTTAGCCCAGGGTGTGCCCATGCATAAGTCTCTGTATCATATGATTCATATACTTGATTCACCATGGTGAGAGCGGTTGGGAATGGAGCAGGAGTGAGATCCTCTAACCAATCGTCTCATCAACAACCGTTATCTCAGGTGTAGCAGCGGGGTAGGGCTCTTCTACCGCTTCATGGTTGCGGTTGTCGGGGACTTTGTGAGTTGCCTCAGAAAATCCTGGTTCCTCAAAGACTGTGTCAGATCGAAGTGCTTCCAATGTTGTAAAATTGATTTGTCGAGTCTCACAATCAATAATTGCCTTAGCCAATGCTAAGAATGGCTTTCCGAGAATAATTGGAGACTGGGTGAATTCTCCTTGATGTTCAATATCAATGATCATGAATTCTACTTTGAGGGAGCAACTTGGAATATCATGATGAAAGAAATGATTCATCTCAACTGCTTTATTGATCGGTCAGTCAATTGAACAATCTCTCGTATCATCCCGATCGATCCGAGTTCGAGTTCGTGAAATACAGAGGTTGGGAGGATATTGATCAGTGAATCATCATCAATCCAAGCATGGGTGAAAATTGTGTCTTTGATCATGCAATCAAATCTGGACAACTGCTTCACTATGCAGCTTTTGGTTTTTCTCCTCAACACCAAGGAGGAGGCCATTGACAAGACATGTCTTTCAGTCTTTGTTCTAATCATGCCCGACTTTTCCATCATTAATTTGTCCATTACAAAACCTTTAAGGGTGGGGAAGTGTTCAATGGCCTTTATAAAGGGAAGTTCAAAAATCAATCTTTTTTTCAAGGGATCCCGTAAAACAGAATCCAAATTCTTCAGATCTTCTTCATATTCAATTTTTATGTATTTTTCGAGATTTTCGATTTTTTTGTGGTTTTCGAATATTCCAATTTTTTGGTATTTTCTGTGTGGTGTGGTGATGTGGTGTATTCCTCAGATGAGAAGGGTCTTTGATGTTCAGAGTATGAGTCAGAAGCATAGTCATTTCTAGGGGAATAGTATGCAAAAGTGTTATTGTTAGAGTCATCCCCAGATTTCTGAATATCCTCAAAATTTTCAATCTTGGATCCAATCATTTCCTCATTCATTTTTATGCCTGAGCCACCAGAGATTGAAATTAGTCGGTCGGTGAATTTTTGAAATCTATCCTCCGTTAATTCGAATCTTTTATTAATCCTCAAAATTCTGGTCATGATCAATCATGGGAGCAGTCGGTTTGTGTTCAATAATTTCATCTTTCATTTTTCTGTATGTGCTGAGAGGAGAGTTTCTTTGAACATCCGATATATGATCATTATTTTCTGAAATTTTCTCCTCAAAAATTATGGAAGGAGGCTACTCAGTGGAAGGATTTTGTGGGAACTTGTAGGTCTCATACTCAACATGCTGTGACTTGGGCATGTAATCCTTGTTGGAGTAGAGTCTACTTCCATGGTCATGATTTATCATATCCTCAAATAATGGGACCATACAGGGTGCATATGTGTCAATATCATCCATGTGGTCCTCTGTATGAATAGGTTGATTAAATGAGTGATATTCAGGTTGGTTAATAGAGATTTGATCGTTGCAGTCAATCCAATGCTGATGATCATTAAGTGCGGGTCCTTCCATCTGGGTTTGGTTTCTCGTCCAGTCATGATACTCAAAGGTATTTCGATCTTGAAATTGTTCATTAGCAAGAAACGGAGAATAAGACGGTTCAGTCCAAGATGGTAGGTGGTCATGTGCAGTCGGATGATTCGAATAGGAACTCAATGAGGGGGCCGAATTCATCCGCGGGTGAAAGTCTCATGCAAATGTTGGAGGATTATTGAAATAAGAGGATGTAGTTGATTTGGGCCTAACTGAGACAAATTCATTTTCATAGTATAGCTCTAATGGATTTTCAGATAAATGTTTGTCATTTTTGAAAGATCTAAAAGGAATGCTGGTTTGGTTTTGCAATGTTTTTCATGATCTGGATGCGGAGAGTTTTTTGACAAAAGTTCCATGATGAGGTTTAAATCAAGAAAAGAGAGAGATGATTGCATGAGATAGTCAAAAGAAATTTTATCAAATGTGCAGCTTTTGATTTTTGATAGGTTCACGTACATCAATGCAAAAACAAATCAAACCCGGGTTCACCAACTCACACAATGAAACCGTAAGAGTTCGGCTATTATCTTTTCAATTTTAATATGTGACAAGACAATCTTGGAAAATAATTAAAGGAGTTGTTAGGTGCCGCAAATTTTCTTAAAGACAGTCCCGAATTCCTACGACTAGTTGCATCTACTTTCAACCAGTATAGGTGTAAGTACGGACCATAAAATGGCTACCCGTGTTACTTAAGGACGAAGCCTTACGCAGTGTCCTTTAAACTACCCACTATGTTAAGGAAGTCAGACCGTTTACCGGCTACCCATATCCCTCACTGAGAAGTAGCTAATCGTTTTTAAAATCAGTAGTCTGAATGAAAATCTGGGTTTTAGGCTCTAGCCTTATGTGTCTTCTCTCGCTCACTCAGAAAAATAAAAGCATCCATGGTCGAGGTTGTTCTCCCGCAAAAATTCTTGATTTTATGGGTTTATTTGAAATCGGCTATATTTAGCAGTCCCAATTTTAATTAGGAGATCACTGAAGAATTAAGTGAGCAGAAATACACGTCTACCATCCAGTCCCAATTTTCTTTTAAAATTATGTGACAAAATAAGAGGGAGAAATTTGGGAAAAGCCGATGCACGCAAAAAATGATGATGTATGCTCAGTTAGAGAGACTTGCAGTGAATCCACACAATCTCCATTTAGGATGCTATAAAGAAATTTTAAAATTAATCTAAATGAATGCAAGCCAATGAAAAACCGCACCTAGAAGAAAGTTCTATTAGCGGGAAAGAATTGAGTTAAATTTGGCTAAATTGATCGATCTAATGTGTGTCTCAATTAAAGTGCAGTGTGGCATTAGATCCTACTAACACAATCAAAATTTTAAAATGCTTTAGAAGCCGTATGTGCAGGTCGATCCTAAGCGCCACTCAAGATGGGCCCCACCATTACCGGAGAGTGAAATAGGCCACGATACACCACAGAAGAAAGTTTAAGGTCTTTTTACACACGCGAAAGTCCAAACGTACACTGCTGTAAATGAGCAATTAATTACAGAAATTTAAAATTTGCAGAAATTAAAAACCTAGACTCTACGCTCTCTCACGACTCAACTCGATCTTAATTTATTTGTGGAATTTTTCGGAAGTCGGTGAAGATGCTTTGGTTTCTTGAAAAAACCGCTCCACGTACGTTAGGTACCTCGCAAGAAAAATAAGAGACAAAATGTAACAGAGTGACTCGAAAATAAATTCAAAATAAAATAAGAGAAATAAATGTTGAAAATACAATAAAATAAATGCAGGGAAAAATGGGATTTACAATGAGAAATTCGGGGGTCAGACTACCTGAATGCGGAAAACCGAACGAAAATTTTCAAAATACAAAACTAAGACGTTTGCCTCCCCAGCAAGGGCGCCAGCTGACGAGTCCGAAATTGCTCTTGTTAAATGAATAAAATATGTATTTGATCGTACTTAAAAATAATTTGTGTCATCTCGTTGTAGGCGTTCAACAGGAATCGGTCAAGAAAATAACCACAATTATTTAGTCAATTTTTAATCGTGTGGTTTTATATTTATTTTATTTGGACAAGTTCCAAGGTCGAACACAAGGAGGCAAAGGAACATCCAAGAATTATGTCTATCAAAATTCGTGCGTGATTTTCGAGTTTTTGTTGTAATTTTTAATGCAATTAAAGATGCAAAATGTACTTCTAGCCTATTTTAGGGACAAAAATGTGAAAGTTGATCAAACGATGTCCGAAAAATACGTAATTTGGCCAAGATGAAATGAATGCACAGTATTTTTTTGGAATTTTTGGATGGAAAATGATTTTTTATGAATTTTCAAATGCAAACAGAATGAATTTTAGTATTTAATTATAATAAATATTAAACCTAATTATTTCCAAAGAATAAAATTATCTAAGATCTATCACTAGGTAATGGACCTCAGAAAAATCTTAAACCTAGAAAATACAAGATTCAATACATATTAAAAATCAAACATTGAAATATGCAAAATGATTTTTACAGGACAAACGATATACACAAATACAATTATTTTTGGGCACAATGTTAAACACAATTAATTCTACAATCTTTGATTTTTCGGGATTTTTTAGAGCTACGGTTAATCAAACATAAAAATTAGAGCACAAAATAGGTAACGTATGCAATTTTCGACAAAACAATATTTATTAATTCACTAATGATCACAAAAATGTCCACAATATGTCAAAATGTAGAGAATTAAATGAGAAACAAAATGCCAATTTTTAATAAATAAAATGATGCAGAGAAGAGTCAGAAAATACAGGGGAACACAGGGGTATAACTGCAATACAATAAATAAAATAAATATAAAAATAAAGTGCGGGGGCCTATTTTTAATTACGGATAATTAAGGGGGGCTTTTGCAAAAATCACCAGAGGGGAACGTACGCAGCACGTGCCCTCCGATCAGCGGGGGATGGATAGCAATATGGAGGACCTTCGGGGGTGTCTTGCAAATTTACCCAGTAGGTCACGTCTGCAGCACGTGACCCTCGGTGACGTTGGTGCTGAAGTGCGGCTGACGTCCCCCTAGGATGCACGTGTCTCGCACGTATGCGGGGGGGTCTCAGGTCGGCCCCCGGCGGCGCGACGGAGCGGCAGGTGGGTGTGGCGAGGATCACGGCAGGAAGGTCGGTCGTCGCTGGCGGAGGACAAGAACGACCGGCGAGCGATTATGGAGAGGTAGAAGTGGGCCTTCGACTGCGGCTGGGCTAGTGAAACCGACCGATGAGGTAGTGGTAAAGTTGACGAAGATGAAGGTGGTGGTTGTCGGAGGCGAAGCAGGTGGAGATGCTCGGCGTTGGCTTTGCGGAGGAGTTGATGCAGACGGTGGCGGAGCGGTCGATGATGGAGGTCGCAGTCATTGTTGGCTCAACGATGGAACACCGGAGTGGGAACAGGAGGCCTGGCGGTGCTACAACGAGGCTGAAGGTGCTTCGGATCTCGCCGAGGAAGAAGACCCACCGGGCTATCACCCTGGTGTGCATGAAGGTGCGACTTGGCGGATGAAGACGATTGGGGCGGAGGTGTACTTTAAATAGGAGAGAGGGAGGAGGTCGGAGATGGAAAGGGATTATCGACGGTGATTCGATTGGAAGGGGGATTTGCGAGAGATTCGTGATAGATTGGACGAGAGGGGATCGAAGACGAGGTGCAAGATTGATCTGATGGATCGACGACGGTGCGAATCGCAGGCGGCGCGGCGGAGATTTTGGGGGAGGCTGGAGGAAGACGAAGGTAGTGGGCACGTGCATCACGCGTGCTTGGGAGGCACGTGCGACACACGTACGGGGTCTTTTTAATTTTTTTTAAAAGACTTAATAAATAAAAACCTTAAAAATGGCTGACACGTGGTGGCTCTAGGAGCTGCCACGTGTCAGCACCATAAAATTTAGAAAATAAAACATTTTAAAAATCCAAACTAAATAGCAAAAGGCTTCGGATTGAAAAAGTTCCTTCACGAAAATTCCTCGTCTCGATGAGATCTACAACTTCAATGAAGACATCAGAATCAAAATCGATCAATTGCACAAAGTGATATTTTTGGGGTATCCCACGTACATAGAATACCATGATTTTTGGGTTTTATAATTTGTTTTGTTATTTTTAAACCAGATAAAAATATGGAAAAAAATATGGTAAAATCAAAGATAAATATAAACACATTAATCTACTTTTTTTGGATTTTTATTACTTAAGAAAAAGAAGAAATAAAATACAACACGAAAAAGACAAATTTAGTACAGGTAGTTAGTGAAGACTTGGACTCAATTTGTTTCTTTGATTTCAAGCTCAATTTGGATTTGGATTTTTACACATTTTAATAAAACTTTCATCAAAGAAGACAAATGAAAAAGAAATGAATTAAAATAGGTTAAATATGTACAAAAATAATAGGTCAAAAATCGCTAAAATACAAAATGTATAAAAAGAGGACCAAAACCCAACTTTCACATATGAGCTCCGAATCACTTGAACTTGGTCTTGTTTTGAAGGTAATTGAATTACATTAGTTCAAAAGTGAGTTGAATTAAAATGGACACTGGATGGGGAAGATATGAGGATTTTAGTCCGGAAATCCTAGAACTAGGGTTTGGGTTTTTGGTCCACTTATTAGGGTTAGTGATTTTTTCGTATTTTTCATTTTTTTAGTGATATGTACACAGTGGAGTGGTTTAGGGTCACTCGGAGTTAGCATGAATTAGTTAAAAATCAGGGAAGTTAGGCTATTTATAGGTCAATTTTGGCTGCGATTTTTGGCTTCTTATTTTGTGCAAATATTATGGATAAAATGCAATTCTTATCAAAACATGCATGAATGCTAATTATGCAGAATAAATGGGGAAATGCTGATGGTTTTGAGGGATTTGAGCTTAATAATGAGATTTAGAGTGATTAATCTGAGATTCATCATCCCCTTTTATTAAACCATGCTCGTCCCTGAGCATCAAAAAGAAATGTCGTGAGGTGAAATGAGATTGGGTTCCATACCAAGACCATGAGCTGAAGGTGAAAATGAAACGAAACTCGACCTTTGGATTATTAGTTTGGTAGAAATTCTATGAGACTTAGAATTTCAAAATCAACAGCCGTTAAGTTCTATACATCATTGTCACAGTTTCGGCTCAGAAGTCATCTTAGATTAATCCTCTTCCCAAAGCATACCCTATGAACATTGTACAATCGATTCATGTGTGTGAAAGGTTTTAGCTCTTCCCATCCAGAATGTCGGACTACCATGCAAACCTCCTCTCTAGTAACTCGTCCTCAGGGAGTCAGGTATTTCCTTCTAGGTCTGTCATGCTGTGTTCACAATCGAATTGGGGGAGAAGTTAGACAAAGGACAAAAGAACGGGAGGGTGGCCAGTGTAGCCGAGTCTCCACCAAGATCTACATGTTTTCTTGAAGCTTGGACCTTTTCGGTCAGATATTTATTTGGTAGTGGCTTCTTTGTATTTGGATTTTTGGTGGTTCTGCTTTTATCTTGTTGTGTCCCTATGGATATGGAATCTTTTTGCTTCCGTACATTTTTTGGGGTTTTAGAAAAAATTGTGCCCAGCCGTCCATCTCTATTCTGAAGCTTTATTTCAACCGTACTTTGGTATTTTGATTTCCACGCTACCAGAAAAAAAACTCACACATTCCTCCAGCATCTCGTTTGAGTTTAGCTAAGTGCATAGTACGAGAGTACAAATTAATCCCCTATTGCAGAGTTGTACCCAGAATGAAAGACCAGGTTAGATACTAAGAGTCAAACAATGCACATTGTCATGTGAAACTTAAAGAATTAAGTCAAAGACCTGAAGCTTCTAAAATCTTATTTCTCGGTGAAGTTCCTCTTAAAATTAGGTGGATTAAGGTCAAGTCGAGACCACTCTTGGTTTCTGCTCATAACTTGGTTCAGAACCCAAAGACTTTTCATGTAATGAATGCGATGTTGGATGAAGTGCAAGTATGTGAAATGCAGACACATTTTTTCGTTCTATTTTTGGGGGGGGGGGAGAGGTAGGACACAGTCAGGGTTAGTTGCAAAACTTTTTTTCTTTTGTTTGTTTGTTTTTTTAGTTACCCACCTCATAAATACATATAGACTTACGCGAAAGTACGAGATATGGGTAAAATATATACACGGTATATATACATACCCCTCTATACTCAGAGAGTGTTGTGTCCTCGGAGCACAAGAAACGTAAAGAAGACACAGCTCGGTCTAAGCATAAGAGAGTAAAAAGGAAAAGGAAAAGATATATAGGTCCTTCCCCCTATACTTAGACTGTGAACAATCTAAGTATAGAAGAAGAGCGAAAAAAAATGAAGCGGTCGGGATATGTGGATGAAGAGAGTATATACAGGTGGGTGTTGGTTCCCCCTATACTTAGGCTCTGGTCAGCCTAAGTATAGGAGAAGGATGGAAATGGAGTGATTGGGAAGGAAAAGTGTGATGAGGGAAATGGTATATAAAAATGGCATCGGTCCCCCCATATACTTAGGCCTTGGCCTAAGTAGAGGAAGAAGTTGTACAAGATTACCGATGTGGTCAGGATATGTGGATGAAGAGAGTATATAAAGGTGGGCGTCGGTTCGCCCTATACTTAGGATCTGGTCAGCCTAAGTATAGGAGAAGGGTGGAAATGAGGTGATCGTGAGAAGTGGAAAATGATATGTATAGATGGCATCGGTCCGCCCCCCTCCCCCCTATACTTAGGCCTTAGCCTAAGTAGAGGAAGAAGTTGTACAAGGAGACCGATGTGGTCAGTAGGGAGGGTGGGTAGCCGATGATTAAGGCAGTTTCCGACTGAACTTCTTGTGAACTTGTGGTGGGAGATCGTATTGCGAGAAGGAGATGGAGCATATGATTCCCAACTATTATCTCAAGCATGTGATGGGCACGCCATCTCCAAAAAGGGAATGGAGGTTGACCCTGCCAAGGTGGATGTGAACAAGAAACTTGGTCCACCAACCAACGTCAAGTCAGTTAGGTCATTGCTGAGGCATGTTGGATTTTATAGAAGATTTATTCAGGATTTCTCTAAGATTGCATGACCTCTGACTAAACTCTTTGGAAAAGATAGAGTTCTTTGTAGAAACAGGTGCTTCGAGGTCTTTGAGCTCTTCAAAAGGAAAATTTGTGACTCATTGATTTTACAAGATCTGATTTGTCTTTTACCTTTGAAATCATGTCTGATGCATCGAACATTGCTATAGGAGATGTATTTGATCAATAGTGGGAAGGGATACCATTTGTTATTCACTATGCAAGCAAAATTTTAGATCGAGCACATAAAAATTATACTGTTACTAAAAAGGAATGCTTATGGTAATTTAGGCCCTGGAGAAGTTTAGGTCACATATTTTGGGCTCTATAGTGTCAATCTACACATATCATATATTCATTAGATATCTCATGGAAAAGAATGATGTTAAGGTGTATTTCTTATGTGGATCTTATTACTCGAAGAGTTTGATTTGGATATTAAGGATAAATATGGAGTTAAGAACATAGTGGTTGATCATTTTTTATGCTTGGAGTTAAAGGATTCCCCGGACATAGAACCGATCAGAGAAACCTTTCTAAATGAGTCGATTTATGTTGTCGATTTACTTCTGTGGTATGCAAACATGGTGAACTATCTTGTCTCCAAGAAAGTTCTCCAAGGTAGGACTAGGAGAAGTATTGACCGACTGAAGTTAGATTCTAAGCGATACGACTGGGAGGATCCGTTCCTTTTTTCAAAGACCAGATTGGATCTGGAGAACATGTATTCCTCAGGAGGAATTCTAGAGTGTCCTCACACATTGTCATTCATATGAAGCTGGAGGACATTGTTAGGGAACATGAACCGCTCACTAGGTACTTCAATGTGGATTGTATTGGTTGATCTTATTTAGAGATGCTATGGATTTTGTATAATCGTGCCCTATTTGTTAAAGAATGGGAGGGACAGTCAGTTATAGAGATGAGATGCCCATGCATTCGTTGATTTTTGTTGTGCCTTTGAAGCATGGAGCATAGATTTCATGGGTCCCTTTCCCAACAGCAATGGATTTGAGTACATTTTATTAGTAGTTAATTATCTTTCAAGGTAAGTGGAGTCTATCCCATCCCGAGTCATGGACAGTAGTACTGTTTGTATGTTTATTAAGGACCATATCAATTTAAGGTTCGGGGTTACTTAGTTTTTGATTTCAGATGGAGGTAGCCACTTTGTGAATAGAGAGATGAAATCTTTAGGTAAGGACTACAACCTTGAGCAAATAGTTATTATCCCTTACCACCCATAGTAAAACGGCATGGTAGAGGTTTCAAATAAGAAGGTAAAGAGTATTCTTCAAAAGTTAGTCCGTTGTGATGGGAATACCGATCCTAACTATTGGACCAAGCTCTATGGACCTATAGGATGGCCTACAAGACTCCACTTGCTACTTCACCTTTTAGAATGAATTATGGCATGCCATGTCATTTGTCTGATGAATTGATTCACAAATCTGAGTGGGCTTAAAGAAATTTAATTTGATTTCTCACCTAGGGAAACTTTGCCGAGACTTGAACCTCAATGAGCCAGTGGAAATCAGAAACAGAGTGTATGACAATATCTTGATCTATAAAGATAAAGTTAAGAAGTGGCATGATTTGCCTATTAGATGCAAGAACATTGTCTCATGATAAAATGTATGGTTGTTTAATGGCAAGTTGAAGATTTTCCATAGGAAGTTAAAATCAAAATGGACGGGTCCCTATATAGTGAAGGAAGTACACAATAATGGATGTGTAGAGATTGCTAATCTCATATATTGTGCACGTTCTTTCATGGTTAAAGACTAATTGTTGAATCACTTTGTAGAATCTAAAGAATGGTTCGTTCACATTTAAGTAATTTCATTCATACCGATTGATTCCCTTGCAGATACTCTAGATACAACATGAAGCCGTATCTTGAATATTCACATCTAAAGATTCAACATCTTATAGATTCATTTATTATTTTACTAATAATTGATCTATTCTTTTAGATTTTGTTTTGTCCCCTTTTAGCTTTGTATTTCTAACTTAGTCTATATAAAACCTAAGTATAATAGGGAAATTTGCAAGTTGTGTTCAAAACTCCTAAAACTTGTACAAACTTTTTGAAAACCCCATAAAATTGTTCAAAATCAAAAAATAATTTCACAAAAACATTTCGAATGACATTACATATGTATTTTCTGAATGATTTTGATAATTGAACAAGTCTAAATAATATATGAATATTGGAACTTTGGTCTAGACCTTAACCCACTTAATTTCCGAGGAACCTGTTGAGATCTGGAATTGGGACGGTTCTGATCACTTTAACGTCATTCTTTAGGTTATATGAGACGGTGTTCATGATTTGATTCAATGTGCCTAACTAAAACCTCTCGTATCATATGTACAACTCTTGAGACAGTGGCTTGACTTGAGAACTCGCACTCAGCACGTAGCTCGATCAATATGGATTGGGATTGTTGAAATATCTTACAGTCTAAGTCATGACGATATTAGGCGGCTTCACCAAGGGTGGCTGAGGAACATTCTTGGGAGTTTCTAAAACTAGTGCTTCAACTAAACTGTTCCTCTGGCAGCATGGACATCTAATGATTGGAGAATCAATTGAAATAAAGCTTCAAATGTGGAATGATATGTAGGCACAATTTTTCTAAGACCTCAAAACATGGGTAGAATAAAAGACTCTATATCTGTCGGGGAAAATCAAGAATTCAGAGCAACGCCAAACAAAGAAGCACCCAAAAAGAAGCATCTACCAAAAATCTCCAAAAATTTTGAGCTCCCAAAAAAGGTATGATTCTTGGTGAAGACTTTATTACACTGACTGAAATTCACAAGAAAATGTGATTACACTGGTCTGTTTCCACTTCTTTTCTCTTTTGGATTCTCCCTTATTCGTTGGGCACTAGTAAGTACCTGAACTCAGAAGGAAATATTCATCTCTCCGAGGATGAATTACCAGAAGAGGAGGTCCCTTGATAGTTCAGCTATTTATTTTGGAAGAGCTAACACAGTTCACACACATGATACTTGTCATTTGAAGGTTACAAGAGGATATGTTTGAAAGGATAGTTCTAACTGGGTGATTTGAGATTAACTGAATGGATGAACATGGAACCTAAGGGTTTCTCAGTCTCAATTCCTAACATGAATGAGGGGTTCCGAACAGATAAATAATTCAAAGGTCTTAACAAAACCCCAAACTTTGATTTTGTAACGATAAGTTCAAAAGTCATGATTATTCTACCTTTCTTTATTACCTTTTCTCGTTTGCATCACGTACCCTTCTAATAAGTGTTTGTTAGGGACTAGCAAAGGTAAGTACATGGGGATGATGAATAGCCATTCATCAACCTTTATTCTTTCATTTTGCCTTTAAATTTATATCAAAATACATGCAAATAGAGATATCTTGTACAAATTAACACTCATGACTTGTTTATAAAATATTGTATAGATATTTGTATTTACAACCAAAATAAAAGAATAAGGAAAAGAAAAGAAAATAAATGAAGTATCAAAGACACTGAATGATCCTACACCCTAAGACTATGTCAATAATTGACTTGGTCGACAAGGAATAAAGTAGGAGGAGAAAAGGGCCAAATATTGTACATAAGACCCTAACGTTCATTATTCAAATAAGCTATTTTTTTATATTTTATAACTCATTATACATTCTCAAAATAATATAATGATCAATATGAAATTTGTACACAAAAATACAGAGAAAAATATAAAAATAATTGCACATAAAAATAATGCACAATGCACTTGGGACATACAGATGAAAAAGTCGTCAACAGAATTTCATATATTAATAACTTCTCCATATGAACTAAAAATTTACAGAACTCACCTCCATTGTATTATAAATTAAATTATCTATCTAATGAAGTGGTTTCATTAAAAATGGATTTAAGATACAAAAGCCAGCTTTCTAGGGTCTCATTATACTATATACCTGTAAATTTTATTCATTTAATTTATTCTTTATATTTTTACTATTCTCATTTTTAAAATAATTGTAAATATTATAAAACATATTAAAATATAAAATTTAAATAAAATATTTCAAAATACATTAAAATAAATAGTATATTAAAAGGAATAAATGGGGTTGCCCCTAGGGGAGCTAACTTAGCTCCCCCTGTCCCATTTTCTCCATTTTTTTTGAAATTTTCTTCCGTGAATATTCATCACTATATCACTGTATGATGTCATTCAAATTCGTGTGAAACAGAGACTCCTACAACCTCCATTCAGACAGACATTTTTTAACGGTCATTGGATTTTTTTAAATCTACCCCGTCTGGATGGAGGTCGAAGGAGTCTCGGCTTCGCATGAAATTTTAATGACATAATATAGAGATTTAATAATGAATTTACGCGGTTTTTATTTTCCAAAAAATAAAAAAATACATGAAAAATGAGGTGAGGGGAGCTAAGTTAGCTACCCCTAGGGGGCATACACATTTTTCCTATATTAAAGTGTGTGAGTATATTATTCCTATATTGTAAATATCTATATTTATTTATGTAAATAAAGTCAGAAAAATAAATTAAAATAGTTAAATATGTATTAAAATATATTTTAAATATATAAAATTTATATATATGATATTAAAATAAAAAATAAAAGTACTCAAAATATAGGTAAATATACATACAAGTCTTCTTGTAAAATTTAATAACTCATAAGTAAGGATGTGAAAAAAATAAAAATCCTATAAAAATAGTACATAAAATAATAAATATATTTTGTGTTTTAACTTTTATCTTATAAAATACTAGCAATTTTATTTAGATTTAATTCCTTATTTTCACTATTTTGTCCTCTTATGGGCTAGTGTGGGCCAATCAGACAAGGTCATTCGTTGACCTTGGGTCAACTATCCCTCCCGGAGCCTTATGCATGTCAGACCCGTCACCTACTCTTTTTTCCAACATGATACAATGAACAAAATTCCGGAGTTCTGAGTGATATTTTCTGTTTGGGCATCCCTAATTCACACCTAATCTTGAGATCCTACTAATCTTCATCGAACTGGGCAAAATCCTTTTCGTAAGTTGGCCCACCACATATGTTATAAAGCTTCTTTGTCATCCTTCATTATGACTTTAATCCCTCTCTTCCATATCATAACCCTCAAACTCCACTCCAGATGCAAGCCTTTCATGACAAGAAGAGTTCCATCTGAGTCAAGGCGAGGAGAAGATAAAACTTGAGGTGATTCAACCCCACCGGCAAGCTCTGTCACTGGGTCCTATTTTATTGATTTCTAGCTAGGTGAGTATTATTTCTACATTTTTATTCTTAGTGTAGCCATGTAGTTAGTTCAGTTTGATTTCATCTAAAACTTAGAAAATCCTAAAAATCTGCTTGCTGGAGCTCTTCAGTTCCAACTCTCTGGTCATCTCTAAACCCCCTCTATTCAGATACCTTGACCACCTCATTCCACTCTCTATATCATTCACCACATCTTGACGTGCTTTCATCATCCTAATCTTGTTGAGATCAGGCCCACGATCCTCCTTCTGCCATCTTCATTGGAGGATGTTTATTACCCCTCATACTCTATTTATTCCACTCCAAATGAGGTCAAGGTAGTTTTCCCTCGACCTATGATCATTTGTGTGCAGGTCTGATGAATACCCATTCATCACTCTTTATTCTTTTATTTTAGCTACAAAACCTATGCAAAACACATGTATATTCCTGTAAATATTAATAATTGTCAAATAGCATGCATTGTGTAAATATGCATAATTAGCATGTTTTTATGCATAAATAAAAGAATAAAGAAATAAAAGAAAAAGAGGGAGATATTTAGAATAAATATTGAGCGACCTAATCCCATGGGAGGGCTCAGCATGGGCCTGACCGCATAAAAACCCAAGTAGAGAGATATAAGGAAGCTCATTGGTGTACATATACATGTAAATAAAATAAAAATATTTTCCTCTAAATAAAAAAATAATAAAAAAATGGGTTTGTAGTTATATGTAAATACAAAATAAAAATAAAAATGAGAAAAGTGAAAATAAATAAAAATCTCCTTCATCCTTGTACATAGGCCATATGTATATAAATCACTTATGTATTTATGTCACCTTGTAAATAAATCAATAAAATTCCACAAAATTTTTTACATATTTCTTATGCCATAATGTAAATAAATAAAATAAAATCACAAAAATAAAACAAAAATAAAAATAAAAATCAAAAGCCACATTGTATATATACCATGTACATAAATGTATATATCTATTTATTTAAGCTTTGTAAATAATTAATAAAAATAAAATAAAAATACCTTATTATTCCAAATTTTATCCTATAAATAAATAAAATATAAAATTGGAATAATTTGTATAAAAATAAATAATTAAAAATCAAAAATTGAAAATACATATGTATATACATGTATATAATAATAATATTTTATAAATACCTAAATTATATTTCAGAAAAATAAATAAAAATCACTAAAAAATAGTTTGAAATAAATAAATAAACATTTTTCATGTTTTGAGTTTTTTGAAATTAATTCATTTATTATTTTTAATTGGATTATCAAATCATTAATAATTGGAGTGATCCGATTGGTCCACGGGGGATGTTGACCCCCGGTCAACTCTCCCCCCAGGAACACCAGACCCAGATTCGCTTCGCCCGACCCGACTTCTCTGACTTTTCCTCGCTCAACCCGATCGCCAAACACCTAAACCCCGAGCTCCATTTCTTCCTCTTGCATCCGAGACCCACGCCCAGGGTTGATCCTAGGGATCTGTCTTCACGCGCCCTTGCCCGATTCGATCTAGCCGGACCCCTCACACTATAAAGCTTCAGCTCCGGCCGCCTTTCCATGCCATATTTGGCTTCGCCTTTCCATCCCAGGACGTCCACTGCCTTCGTCTGAGTGACAGCGAGCTGATGGTGGTGTTGCAGTAAGGAGGGAGTGTCCAACCACTGATCCGGCAGCTCTTCGCCGCCGTGCGCCGCCCCTTGAGTAGCGCTCGAGCCTCGGGCATCGACGGCCCTCGAGGCAAGGACCAGGATCTCCAGGAGCTCATCCACAGTCGACCTCGACCATCCGGTAATCCCAGTTCCCCTTTGTTTACTCTAATTTCCGATTACGCCCAATTTAGTCCATCGTCGTCGACCATCGATTAGCTCCGCTCAGTCCACCCATTTCGCCAATCGACCCGACCATCTTCTCCGCCATTCTCCCCTGCACGTTCTTCGCCCCTTCATCCAACCCAGTTCACCACGGAACTGGGATTCGATCTCCCTCATCGTCGCATCACCGGAGATCCTCCGCCCCGACGCATAGTTCACCCATTTCGTCCCTAACTGGGTCGAGGCATTTCGCCCTCGACCCAGGAGCTTGTTGCAATACTTTGCAGGTCTCGATAGGCCCATCTGAGGGCCTAAGCATCCAGAGGCAGCAGCTCCAGGCAGGATATGTATAGCAGCTCCCACGTAGGATATCTATCGGTCCAGGCAGCAGCTCCCACGTAGGATACACAGCAGTCGTTCGATCCGAGCCATGTTCCTTTGTTGGGGCGTCAGCGATTCATAGTCGTTCGATCAGAGACGTGGCGCCATCCCAGCCCTCGAATAAATAATAGGGGTAATATCACTTAGGCCCCCCTTCTGTTTTGTTTTCGCATTTAGTCCTGTAAATATTTCCCGTAGTTCATTTTATTTTGGTAAAATTGCATAGAGGACCCTGTTGTTTGTTTTATTTGCATTTCTACCTCTGTACATGTTGGACACGTGCATCGACACATGATATTTTGGTGATTTTGCATAGATGGGCCTGTAGTGTTTACGTGTTAATGAATGAAATATTTTTTATTAATTGCACTTATGCCCCTGTGAATGTTTTATTTCGACATTTGTTGAATATTTGTGGGCTTTTTACAACTTAGCCCTTAGACTTTTAGCACCTGTTGCTAATAAGTACAGGGACTTAAGTTATTTGCATTAGGTCCTCAGTGCCCAGCCCACGTGCCTCGCGCGTGGGGAACCTGGTGTTTTTGCATAAGGACCCTCTGAGCTTTGGTTTTTGTTACTTTTAGGCCCCTAGAACATATTTTTATTACAAACGGGTCCCTGTGTACTATGGGCTCTTGTTTGTATTAAATAAAATATCAAATCTAATCCAAATTAAGTGAAATTTTGAACGTGGCTCCTGCCACTGGGTAGAATTTTCACTAATTTTTGGGAAAATTTTTGAGCCCTTTTAGTATTTTTAAAAATTCAAAAACCTTTAATTTTCTACCTGTCAGATTATAAATTCACAAAAAATATAAAAACCCCCTTAAAAATTCTAAAAAAAAAGATTTTGTTTGTTTTGCTGTGCTTGATTTTCTGACCAATTTTGGTCATTTTTGGATCTATAGAAAATATAAAAATTAAAAACCTTGAAAAACTTAAGAAAATTCTAATAAATCACAGAAAATCCCAAAAATAATAATCCTTTTTCCTGATTTTTTCCCTTTTTATATTTTTTAGGAAAAATACCTTCAGGTGTTGTTAGGGCCTTGTTACATTTTATTTTGGCCCTTAAAACCTGACTGGACATTATTCATTATTTTTTACCTTATTTTATTTTTTAGAAAATTCTATAAAAATCAGATAATTCTCAAAAATTCACCAAAAACAAAAAAAAATATAAAAATTCTAAAAATATTTTTGTTTGAATTTTTTGGACTAAATTTGAGTGTTTAAATAATTGTGTGAGTTCCTTGTTTTCTTATTTTCTTTATAATTGAAAATTCTAAAAAAATATAAAAATATTAGAAATCCACCAAAAATAATTTGTTTTTATTTTATTTGTTTTAGACTACTTGGTAGGCCGCAAGGCCAATCCGCGCTCCCTGAGTCCGACCCTGGGTGCTACACCAGGCTAATCTCATAGCCAGGGCCACTAGTTGTTTTTCTCTGATTTTATTTCTATTTGGTGGTCTGTCTTTCATTTTTCTTGTTGAGCTGAGATCAGAGTGATATTTTTATCTGATCCGGATTGATTGAAATTTTGGGCTCATCAGAATGGCGCCGTTGCCGGGGAGCACGGCTTACAACAACAACAACAACAACAACAACAAAGACTTTTCCCACAATTAAGTAGGGTCGGCTACATGGATTCTTCGCCTCCATTCAGATCTATCTTGGGTCAATCTCGGACTTATATCCAAAAAACTAAGATCCCTTCGTATAGTCTCTTTCCAACACTTCTTGGGCCGTCCTCGCCCTCTCTTAGCCGGCTCAACATCCCACCACTCGCATCTCCTAACCGGTGCATCAGTTGACCTTCTTTGCAAATGACAAACCATCTTAAGCGGTTTTCTCGCATCTTATCCTCGATCGGAGCTACACCAACTTTCTTTCTGATTGCATCATTCTGAATCCGATCTTTACGTGTATGTCCACACATCCTTCTTAGCATTTTCATTTCTTCTACAACCATTCTCTGTACATGTCTATGGTTCACAGGCATCTGTATGTTTGCTTAAATCCATGTTTAAAAGATCCGAACGCTTTCGAGATAAATTCATAAATAGTGTTCTTAGAAGAAATTAAGAACACTATTTACGAATTTATCTCTCCTGCGCTGGTTGTCGGCTACCTAACGCGCAACCCTCCTCATTTACCTAGTTACATTTTTTCACGGCTTTCTTTTTCGCGGCTTTTTATATAGATTTTTCTATATATTTTTAGTATATATTTTTCTGACTTATTTATAATAATTTGGTCTGATCACACTCTTCTTGTTTTCTTGCGGGGGGGCTCGAGGACCAAGGCGGCGACTTTCGAGGAGCCGGCGCAACTGCGGCAATCGGAGGCGGCTCCCTTCTGCACGGAGCCACGGGAGAGCGCGACGAGACAATAGAGTGCGGGAGCTGTGGAATAGCTGCGAAGTAGCGTAGATTAGTTTAGATTTTATTTTCTGCATTATTTGAACTATTATTGTAATAAAACAGGGATAGGACACTTAGTAGACTTTTAAGACTATCGGGGTATGTTTCGCCGAGTATCGGTGTGCTCGGGGGAACCCTCGGTTTTTCGCGGCTTTTACCGTTTATTTCCTGCCTTTCTGATTCTCGCGGTTTTCAGCCCCTAGCCTTAAGATTTTTGCTTGACTGTGACGTAAATAAGTAGGTCCACACACCTTAATAATTTTTCCTGTACCTATAGATCGATTAATTGAACCAATTATAAAACTCTAATAAAATAGTCTATCCACTACCTTCAAGTCGCGAGCCCACCCTGTCAAGCGCTACTCCTGAACTCGATTTGTCGAGAAGAGGAGGGGTGGACCTAGACCGGACTCTTGGATTGGAGGTTGGTGGTTGACTAGCCGTTCTTTCGAGTAGAACTGCTTGCTTAGGGTTCGGATTTCCGCCTGCATCATTTAGGTAGTTTTATTTCAGTCTTTAAATTCTGCGCGGATCATTTTGCATGTAGACTGCTGGAGTCAGGTACGCATTTCTTACTCTGCATACATCATTGATTTTTGCGCATCGTCTTTTTCGACTTCTCCCCCCTGATTTTTGGACTTAATAACCAGGAGAATCAAAAACTTCGTTAGGCGTTTGTTTTTTTTATTAAAAAACATCTTAAAAGAAAAACTATAAAATCGGGACTGCTAATCACACTTGACCTAAAAGACATCTCATTGAAAATCTGTCTTGGGGAGAGTAACCCCCTCCTTGTTTGGTTTGGATGAGCGAGAGAGTGACCTGCACCTAGGTTAGAGCCATATCCAGTTTTTCTCGACTGATTACCGGCTTTCTGTACGGGACAGACGGTTGAGAAATAGCTGGATTCCTATTTAGCTCACGTAATCGCTTTGAAAGACTAAATGATCACCTAAAATAAAATCGACAAGATAATCGACCGATCCCTTTCGGTCTTCAGCTCGCGTGCGTAGGTGAATCGGGGGTTTGCTTTTTCATCTTGTGTGATTTCGAGATCCCTTCTGCTTTCCCTCTTCTTCTCCATTCATCTGTCTCCCACTCACCCTTCTTCTCCCTTCAGTCTTCTCTTCTTCTCCTTTACCCCTGGATGATGGATCACACTCACTCCTGGCCGACTCTTACGGACTCTTCTCCATCCTCTGACCATTAGTCCAGTCCACCTTCGAGGGAGGTCGGATCCCCGACCAACCTCCCGCTCTCTCCCTCCCATCCCTTTCTTCACTCTAGGCATGTTGCGCTAGACGTCTGAGGAGATCAGATAGAGCAGATGCGAGACCCGGACGATGCCGTTGCTGAGTTGAGAGTGCACTCCGTTCATGATCAGAGAGAGCAGCGGAGATCATCAGATCGATCCTATCCCAGATGGATGGAGGAGCAGATGGCATAGGGAGTTCAGTCAGCTTCTACACTAGGTCCATTCGTCTTGGATTTGGATCTCCTTCAGAGACTGTCGACATTTTCAGGAGAGGCGCACGAGGAGCCCTATCTTCACTTGTCAGAGTTCGAGGAGTTTTGCAGAGCACAGATATATTCAGATATCACTATAGAGGAGCTGATGAGGAGGACCTTTCCATTCACATTACAGGACAGAGCCATGAGATGGCACCGATGATTGGGGAGAAAATTCGATACGTGGGGAGAGCTACGTCGAGAATTCTTACAGAGATACTTCCCCCCACGTAGAGCAGAGTTGATGCGGTCTTTGATCACCGCCTTTTCAGTAGACCCCCAGGAGCCATTGCATCAGGCATGGCCGAGGTTTTTTGACCTCTTGAGGAGATTTCCAGACCACGGGCTTCCACTGACAGACCTTATTGAGATCTCCATGCGGGGGATGACCGCAGAGCAGATAGCATTGGTGATTACCACATGTGGCAGTTCCCACCGTAGTTCCGACATTCACTTACTGGATACCATCTCGACGTTTCTTTCATAGAGACCATCTTCACGAGAGGCTATAGTCGGGACAATACATGAGGACGATGCAGTACCAGTGCGGTGTGTCGCATTACATGAGGAGACAGCTTCTACACACCAACCCGAGGACTTGGATGATGCGGCACCACTGATAGATGAGATGACTGCGATAACAGAGGTTCGGACCCAGAGTCTTCTCGAGTTCCCGTTGGTCTTCCAGCTAAAGTTCGAGGCAGCCCCAGAGTTTCCAGTCGAGGAGTCTTGGATATCAGATCTTCTGATATTCCAGGAGCCGGAGGAGCCCCCGCTACTACAGCCATCGATTTAGCCACTTCAGTATCCAGTCCCGGAGGAGTCAGCTTCATTTCTGCAGAGACACTTCTCGGATTCCGACGGATTCCATGACTCAGCCCAGCAGCTACAGTTCGATATGGGACACCACCTTGAGAGTACAGACACAGATAGTCCCATATTCGAGCCTTTTGTCCTCCACTTTGACGAGACAGACACAGTTGCTGAGGACCAGTTGGCAGCCAGCATTGCCGCATAGCGAGGATCAGCCGCAGACACAGTGCCAGCCTCCGCGGTATTGACCAGTACCTTCTCTTGCTTCTAGATTGCCGAGAGCCACACTTCAGATAATGATGCAGCCTGGTGCACCGAGTGGATACTTGACAGCAGCGCAGATGCCCTTCTAGATCCTGATCCTCTACTTTTCACCTCTGATCTTGCATTTCTCCCCGAGGGTTATCTGCGGGAGAATGCCGCACACGATGAGTACTCGGTTTCACCTTCTGAGAGTGTATTCGAGCTGACGAATCACGAAACCGAGTCTTCTGATCCTTCTGATTTTGAGTCATCTCACCTCGACGACCCTCGTGAGGATGAGCCCACCCTGGAGATATTCGATGATCAGTCTGACTTGTCTCTACTTTGTACATCGGATATCAGTTTTCTTAGAGAGTCTTCTGATCTTGACTGTCCACATCTTTTTGAGACACTGATTGCCGTGGAGGATTCCATGACTGATCCATCCTTCTCCACGTTTTATTTCTTCGACTTTCCACTTCCACTCCAGTCTGATCCAGAGCCGACGATTTCTTTTGTGCTACCGGATCCCGAGCACTTATTTCCATATCCTTGGCCGGTAGCAGACACCCGCTTGATTGCATACCTGGGTGTCATTCTTTACACTTTTGAGTTCGTCGATGTTCTCATACCAAGACTGCGATGACAGTACAACATTCGCCTTACCGATGCCGTCCTGAACCTTGACACTGCTTTATCCTAGCCTTTGCGCCCAGTTAGGGGCGTAAAAACTAGCGCTTGTTGAGAGGCACCTCAACATTGTACTCTTTTGTATCTACGTGTTTTGTCTTAGTTTGATCTTTCTTTCTTCCGTTCTTGTTTTCACTCCATGTCTTGCTTAGGATTATCTTTGCTATACTTAGGATATACTTCATCCTAAGTATAGGGGGGTGAAAACACCGGGTTGTTCTTCCGTTCTGTTTCATCACTTCTGTTGTTGCCTATACTTAAGGATTCTTCACCTTAAGTATAGGGGGAGTGGTGTCCTCTCACCTTGTAGATATTTGTTGATCTTCTTAGTGTCTTTCTACCCCTGTTTTTTTGCCTATACTTAGGGATATTTTACCCTAAGTATAGGGGGGGTAGACCCTGTACATTCATTACTCAGTTTTCCCTTCGTGTATAGCCTGCTATACTTAGGATTATTTGATCCTAAGTATAGGGGGCAAAGCCGAGGTCCTCTTGATTTCTATTCTTTCATTCGTCCTTGTATATAGCCTTCCTTTTCACTTCCCTATACTAAGCACGAGTTATGTCTTCTTCATCGCTCTTGACTCTGAGGACATCGTTCGAGCTACGTATAGGGGGTGTGTATATATTCCATATATACTTTAGCCATAACTCGTACTTTGTGTGAATGTGTTAATAAATAAAAATGGCTAAAAACCCAAAAATCCATAAAAATTTAAAATTTCCCCTTATATATAAAATTCATTTTGCACATACCTATTTATTTATACAAATTATTTTTGTACGAAATAATTGTAAAATGATTTGTGTAAAGAATTTGTAAATATGTGCATATCAAAATTATGTATATAGTACAAAATTTTTCCAAAATGTTTTGAAAATCAAAAGTTGCAAAAACCTCATGTAAATTAGTGTACATATTTTGCAAAACTTGCATTCATGCATACATCCATGGTTTCAAAACATTTTTCAAAAATTTTGCACATGTGTAAATATGTCTAAATAGCATCTTTGTAAATATTTGTATAGTTTTTTCCTGGATTATAGTTGACATTTAAACTAGCCTAGAATTAAACTGGAAAATAGAGCTTGATTAAGATCTTCATCCACCTAACAATAAGACGAACTTTATAGGGCTTAGGGTTAAGGCTTTTCAGGTCCATGGTGACTTAATTCTTTGAGTCCACTAGGCTATGAGCATATGTCATCTTGATGAGCCTAAGTAGAGCACTTAACAACACAAGCATGACTCTTAGAGACAATGGCTTTACTTGCACCAGCACTTTACACATAGCTCTCCACGGATGAGGTGGTGGGGAGGCAGTTTCCTCTGGCTTGGGGTAGCATATGAGGGTAGTACTTCTAGGCGGAACCTCTCTTCTTCTTCTAGTGAAGGAAGTGCGTCTCAACTTGGTCTGGTGGTTATGAAGTCTAAAGACAGAAGTCGTGGGTTGCAATAAAGCTTCAAAAGAGGGATAGTCTACTGGCTCAAGAGGAAAAACTCCTTGTATATATGAAGCACCATGTAGATATGTTGTACAGATGCACATGAAAAAAATGTGCAAAAATAAAAGAACTCCAAAAAAATGGTGGGTCGGATTGAAAATTTATAAATCCCACCGGAGTGTATATAGTCAATAAAGCAAAAGCTTATGGTATACATGTTCCATCTCATGAAGCTTGCAGCGGGAGACTCAGCTACACTGGTTAGAGCTCCCAAGGATACATGGCTACACTGGTCATGGTCCATTCTCTTCTTCCCCCTCTTCTAGAGCCGGTTGCACTTGAACTTAGAAGGGAATACCCCGCTTCTCGAGGAAAGAGTTGCTAGACCGAGGCCTTAGAGTTACCAGGTTGGGGGAGGTTGTTTCTCTGTTACTTCTGAGGTGGGGAGCTACATATCACTTACACTGTACAAGGAAAGATTCATGGTCATTAGAGTTTGTGTATGAAGACTTGTTCTGATCTGGTTTATCGAGGAGTCTTGCCCCATGGATTGGTGGAACTTGGAGGCTGTTAGGTTTTAAGCTTAAGTCCAAATAAGGTTCCGACACATTAATAATCCAAAGATCTGATCGAGGTCCATATTTCAATTTAATGAAGGCATGTTTAATATTCAACATTAATCCATGCATTTTCTCCTCTTTTTCTTTTTCTTTTTCTTTTTCACTTCTTTTTCAAATAAATGCTTGCTAAGGGACTAGCAAAGTTAAAGTATAGGGGGGTGATGAATACCCATTCATCACTCTTTATTCTTTTATTTTAGCTACAAAACCTATGCAAAACACATGTATATTCCTGTAAATATCAATAATTGTCAAATAGCATGCATTGTGTAAATATGCATAATTAGCATGTTTTTGTGCATAAATAAAAGAATAAAGAAATAAAAGAAAAAGGGGGAGATATTTAGAATAAATATTGAGCGACCTAATCCCAAGGGAGGGCTCAGCAAGGGCCTGACCGCATAAAAACCCAAGTAGAGAGAGATAAGGAAGCTCATTGGTGTACATATACATGTAAATAAAATAAAAATATTTTCCTCTAAATAAAAAAATAATAATAATAAAAATGGGTTTGTAGTTATATGTAAATACAAAATCAAAATAAAAATGAGAAAAGTGAAAATAAATAAAAATCTCCTTCATCCTTGTACATAGGCCATGTGTATATAAATCACTTATGTATTTATATCTCCTTGTAAATAAATCAATAAAATTCCACAAAAATTTGTACATATTTCTTATGCCATAATATAAATAAATAAAATAAAAATCACAAAAATAAAACAAAAATAAAAATAAAAATCAAAAGCCACATTGTACATATACCATGTACATAAATGTATATATCTATTTATTTAAGCTTTGTAAATAATTAATAAAAATAAAATAAAAATACCTTATTGTTCCAAATTTTATACTATAAATAAATAAAATATAAAATTGGAATAATTTGTGTAAAAATAAATAATTGAAAATCAAAAATTGAAAATACATATGTATATACATGTATATAATAATAATATTTTATAAATACCTAAATTATATTTTAGAAAAATAAATAAAAATCACTAAAAATAGTTTGAAAATAAATAAACATATTTCATGTTTTGAGTTTTTTGAAATTAATTCATTTATATTTTTAATTGAATTATCAAATCATTAATAATTGGAGTGATCTGATTGGTCCACGGGGGATATTGACCCCTAGTCAACTATCCCCCCAGGACCACCAGACCCGGATTCGGTTCACCCGACCCGACTTCTCTGACTTTTCCTCGCTCAACCCGATCACCAAACACATAAACCTCGGGCTCCATTTCTTCCTCTTGCATTCGAGACCCACGCCCGAGGTTGATCCTAGGGATTCGTGCTTCATGCGCCCTTGCCCGATTCGATCTAGCCGGACCCCTCACACTATAAAGCTTCAGCTCCGGCCGCCTTTACACGCCATCTTTGGCTCCGTCTTTCCATCCCAGGACCTCCACTTCCTTCGCCTGAGTGACAGCGAGGTGAGGGTGGTGTTGCAGTGAGGAGGGAGTGTCCAGCCACTGATCCGGCCGCTCTTCGCCGCCGTGCGCCGCCCCTTGAGTAGCGCTCGAGCCTCGGGCATCGACGACCCTCGAGGCAAGGACCAGGAGCTCCAGGAGCTCGTCCACAGTCGACCTCGACCATCCGGTAATCCTAGTTCCCTTAGTTTACTCTAATTTCCGATTACGCCCAATTTAGTCCAACGTCGTCGACCATCGATTAGCTCCGCTCAGTCCACCCATTTCGCCAATCGACCCGACCATCATCTCCGCCATTCTCCCCTGCACGTTCTTCACCCCTTCATTCAACCCAGTTCGCCACGGAACTGGGATTCGATCTCCCTCGCCGTCGCATTGCCGGAGATCCTCCGCCCCACGCATAGTTCACCCATTTTGCCCCTAACTGGGTCGAGGCATTTTTCCCTCGACCCAGGAACTTGTTGCGATACTTTGCAGGTCTCGATAGGCCCATCTGAGGGCCTAAGCATCTAGAGGCAGCAGCTCCAGGCAACCGCAGCCGTCGGAGCGTCTCCGACGTTCCCGGCCTCATTAGAGACCAGCAGCAGCTGCGGGACATCTTGGCGGAGCCTTTCCGTATCTCAGGAGCAGCAGAGGAGGACCACTGCGTGTGTATCGGGTCGGCGAAGTTCGTCGGCCACCTGTTCTTGGAGGACCCTCCAGAGCCGTTCATTCAGCCTTCACCTGCCATATCTTATACGGATCGTTCGATTCAGGCGAAGAAGAGGCCAGTAGTAGCCGTTGGATACACCACGTGTCCTCTTCTCTGCCCTCCATCCAGCGAAGGGTAGCCATCGACTCTCGACCGTTAGATATCCTACGTGGCGAGCCCTTAGCCGTTCGATCTGAACCGAGTTCCTTTGTTGGGGCGTCAGCGATTCATAGCCATTTGATCAGAGACGTGGGGCCATCCCAGCCCTCGAATAAATAATAGGGTTAATATCACTTAGGCCCCCCTTCTGTTTTGTTTTCGCATTTAGTCTTGTAAATATTTTCCGTAGTTCATTTTATTTTGGTAAAATTGCATAGAGGACCCTGTTGTTTGTTTTTTTAGCATTTCTACCCTTGCACATGTTGGACGTGTGCATCGACACGTGATATTTTGGTGATTTTGCATAGATGGGCCTGTAGTCTTTACGTGTTAATGAATGAAATATATTTTTTATTAATTGCACTTATGCCCCTGTTAATGTTTTGTTTCGACATGTGTTGAATATTTGTGGGCTTTTTACAACTTAGCCCCTAGACTTTTAGCACCTGTTGCTAATAAGTCCAGGGACTTAAGTTATTTGCATATAGGTCCTCAGTGCCCAGCCCACGTGCCTCGTGCGTGGGGAACCTGGTGGTTTTGCACAAGGACCACCTGAGCTTTGGTTTTTGTTACTTTTAGGCCCCTGGAACATATTTTTATTACAAACGGGTCCCTGTGTACTGTGGGCTCTTGTTTGTATTAAATAAAATATCAAATCTAATCCAAATTAAGTGAAAATTTGAACGTGGCTCCTGCCACTGTGTAGAATTTTCACTAATTTTTGGGAAAATCTTTTAGCCCTTTTAGTATTTTTAAAAATTCAAAAACCTTTAATTTTCTGCCTATCCAGATTTAAAATTCACAAAAAACTATAAAACCCCTTCAAAAATTCTAAAACAATTCAGATTTTGTTTGTTTTACTGTGCTTGGTTTTCTGACCAATTTTGGTCATTTCTGGATCTATAGAAAATATAAATATTAAAAAACCTTAAAAAACTTAGAAAAAATCTAATAAATCACAGAAAATCCCAAAAATAATAATCCTTTTTCCTGATTTCTCCCCTTTGCTTATATTTTCCAGGAAAAAATACACCAGATGTTGTTAGGGTCATTTTACATTTTATTTTGGCCCTTAAAGCCTGACTGGACATTGTTCATTATTTTTTGCCTTATTTTATTTTTATAAAATTCTATAAAAATCATAAAATTCTCAAAAATTCACCAAAAACAAAAAAAATAAAAAATTTCTGAAAAAATATTTTTTTTGAATTTTTTGGACTAATTTTGAGTGTTTAAATAATTGTGTGAGTTGCTTGTTTTCCTTGTTTTCTTATTTTCTTTATAATTAAAAATTCTAAAAAAATATAAAAATATTAAAAATCCACCAAAAATAATTTGTTTTTATTTTATTTGTTTTTAGACTACTTCGTAGGCTGCGAGGCCAATCCGCGCTCCCTGAGTCCGACCCTGGGTGCTACACGAGGCTAATCTCATAGCCATGGCCACTAGTTGTTTTTCTCTGATTTTATTTCCATTTGGTGGTCTCTCCTTCATTTTTCTTGTTGAGCTGAGATCTCTATTGATCCGGGTCGCAACGACCCGAGAGTGATATTTTTATCTGATCCGGATTGATTGAAATTTTGGGCTTATCAAGGTCCAAGATCTAAAAGCCCAATTCTTGATCATGATTGACCTTTCTCGAAGCCTCTAGGACCCCAATGCTCTAGGACCTTGTCGATGGGGCTCGGAAAATTTTGAAGCTTCCAACAGCTATAGACCACAACCTTGAGTCTTTATCACTTCTATGAAGCAAGAAAGAGATCCTAGGAAATGAGATATGCACGATCAAAGCATCTCAAACACATGTTATTGAGTTGTTCTTCCACACACCTTTGTCATCATCCGATCAAGCATCTTTGCCACAGCACAAAAACCGTTGGATGTGGAGCTTTACTATCGTCTTATAAGGAGCCAAGGTCTAGTATTGGCCATGCATCCATGAACCGCCATCCGCTTGGCCATGCATCCATGTACCGTCATTCGTTTCCACAGGGCACCATGTTTCTAAGTAACCACATTTGCATCATTCAATCGCGGTCTATTTAGGGGTATATTGCATATCTCCCCTACATTTTTGTAATTTTATTGTACGCTATAGACTTTCATTCGTAGTGTAATTTTATTTGTAATATTTGCAACCAAACAACAGTGATTTAGTTCATTTGCACTTAGGTCCCTCGTTATGCCACCTCATATGCCCATACAAGTGAGGCACTTAGGTGTTTTGCAAGGATACCCTCCCAGATTTCCTTATTTCTTTTTTAGTACTAAAATATACGGGTTAAGTGTAAAACTTCTATGAAATTTGTATGTTTAATCCTGGAAGTAGTGTTATTTGCAAAATACCCTTTCTAATGCTTATTTAATGTCAAATATTTGGGATATTTGTAGAATTGGTCCTCAACTTTAATATATTATTATGAAACGAATTTTACCATCATGGAATTTGCAATTGGATCCTTTGTTTTCTATTTAAATTATTTTACATACTTTAAGTGTTTTAAATAGCATTTCATGTCTAACAATTTTAGAAAAATTACCTTAATTGGAAGGAATATATGTTCTCACATATATTTTTCTTAGAGAAATTAAAGTTATTTTTCTATTTATAAAAATCAAGAAAAAATTGCATATTTCCCAATTTGAGCTTAAAAAAGTTATAAAAATTGCAAAACATCCTCAAAAATTCACAAAACAATATTGTCTATATTTTGTAGTGTTCTCGTATATATCCAAAAATCACAAAAATTTATAAAATCGTGACCTTAAATTATGTAAAATACTAAAAATATTATAAAAATCGTTAAAAAAATCCTCAAAATTCCAAAAAAAATGTGTTTTAAATTCTCGAATTTTCTTGTAGTTTCCAGAAAAATTGATATTGTACCCTATCTAATATGTTAGATATTTATTAGGTTTGTTTTAATGTCCTGCTTTGTTTTATAATATTTTGTGTTTTTTATTATTAGAGATCCATAAAAATTCTCAAAAAAACCCTAAAAATCATAAAAACTGAGAAAAATCTAAAAAGCACAAAAATATTTTTTTTGAGAAATTTAACTTAATTTGATATTTTAAACTTTCAAAAAAGTTCGAAGTTCCTTTATTATATATGTACTTATATATCACTCCATATATGTATATATCAATTATCTATATTTAGATATATATATATAGATATAAGGGGCTCTTCCAATAAGACATAGTCCTTCTTGAGTTCAGGAAGGCAGCCCTCTTTTTGTACAAAACACAAGAACTTTAGTAGAATACGTAGATAATTTGTATTACAACTACACATTATAAATACAAACTACAAAAAAATGCACATTATAATACGAACATTAAAATTGTATACGTATTTTACTAAAGTCATCATATTTTTTACAAAAAAGGGACGGCCTTCTTGAACTAAGGAAGGACTACATCCTATTCTAAGGAAATCCTATATATCTTACATTTATATTATTAAGAATTAAAAATCAATCAAAAGAATTTACAAAATTTAAAATAAAAATTCATATAATTAAATAATCACAAAAGTATAAAACAAAACCAAAAAAGTGCATGGGTAGACTACTTCTTTTTTTTCTCTATTGCCCTCTACATTATATGGTATGATACTCTACATACTTGCACACTATATGCATATTTTATAGAGTTAAAATAAAAATAAAACTCACATATATGCATTGAGTATCATAAATTGTGGGATGATTGTTGATCGAGTCACTTGGTTCGGGTACCAAGTGTCGTAAGAGTAATCGACACATTATTTGTCGGATCTGACTTGTCGGATACTGTAGGTCCTCCAAGACTGGACGTTAGGCACCCCATTCCGAGTTGTCTGTCACCTATGTTGGTGACCTGGACAAAGTTTAATATCAATATCCACTATAGTCGGTTTAGGTATCGACGAGATGACATTTTTTTACTTACATACATAGATATATACATGCTTGCTTGCATACATTCATGTATGCATATACATATACACACAGAGAAGATCCAACAAGTATGTCATTTAACCGGTTATTAATTTAAAACATCATAATTACCTTGTAGTTAGATATCCCTTATAAAATGTGACATTCAAATTAGATTTTATTCAATATTACGTCAATCTTAAAATTTAGAGATGCTCATGCTTAGGGATGCCTAGGAATAGGTACGAATATTGATATTTTCCTAGTTATTTATGTATGATAGAAATGTTGACAAACTTGAAATATATGTAGGATACCGTTATCATTTTTTTTATATGTGTAAAGATGGATGAGATAGATATGTAATGGATTTGAATGGATATACTCATGTCTAGTTGTATCTCGAGGACAACCAAGTAATGTTATATATGCATATCAGAGACATTTTACGTAAATTAAGATTAGGATAATCATTAATGATAAATCATGTATGGTAAATGGTTATAAACCCGACAGATTGATGCGTCCAAATTAACATTATTATTGTACATATATTGTTGGCCACCATTTTTTATAAACGGGAGAACAAGATGTTAGGTTCAATGTGATGCGAATTTTTTATTACTAAAATAATATTGAGATCATATGAATCTCATATTGTTTGAATTATACAAATCAAATGTTGATTATTAGTATTGGTTAATTGATGGTTACTTGAAACTATTATTATAATCATAATATAATAAAATAGAGAAGCTTGTTTTTCTTTCATGCATGGGAAAAACTTAGGAAAGAGACACATGGGAGTACATGCGTAGCAAATATAGCGTAGAGGTGTCATGGGCTTCCAAATTTAAGACAGTGATTGTATAGGTAGTTGTTACTGCAAGGGTTCTTTCGGGAAAGGTCGGGGAAGAGGACGTAGGGAGAAGGTGAAGAGTAGGTTGTAGGGAGCATTTGATGAACGCGAAATCTGCCTCTTTAATAATGGATAATTGTAGTATAGGAGGTGAAAATCGGTCCATCAAAAACCACAATCTTTGAATGTTGTGGATTATTTTTACTTGGCAAGTCTACCAAGGTCCAACACAGGGACACGAGCTACTCTATCTATTTATCGAGTTTTTATTAATTAAGATCAATTATTTCTTGATTACAGGTCTCCATGAAAAGGCATGATGCAATATGCAGATTATAATGCAATAAAATGATGCATGAAATTTTTAGGTAATTTTTATGCGAATATAAGATGATACATGAGAATAATGCAAGGGAACTTATATGCAGAACAAAAGATAACAAATATACCCTAAAAAGATCACTGAAAATGAGCAACATAATAGGAATTGAAATCTGTCTTTTTGATCACAACAATAAGGCTAGTCATCAAATCAGAGCAAGAACAAGTAGAGCAAGGTCATCATCTAACATTAAAAATCACTTCTTTTAAAATTATATCAGATGAGAAAATTAGACATGCCATGAGATAGATGAAGAAATAAGGATCAAAATGACACTGAAATCATATAATTTGGACCTACGATGCTCAAGTTATAAAGAAAACAATGCAGGGGCATAATTGTAATAAAAATTCAAGAAATAAAGATAAATATTATATTTATGTCCCTAGAGGGACCTAAATGTAAATGAAAAAACTGTTTGGGCCCTATTATAATTTTTCAATGCCCTCAGGGACCTTTTTATAATATTGCAAACTGGCGGGGCCTCCCTGTAAAATACCCAGGCATGCACGTGAAGCACGTACCTAGGGAACATTCTACAAATATCAAAAGCTTCCAAGGTCTTCGTGCAAATTACTTAAGCCCTCATGTGTGGCGCACGTGAGGGGGCTTAGGCTCGGGAGGCATCTTAGGTTCGGGCAACGTGGCAGCTCATGGAGGCTAGGAGCGAAGTTTGGTGAGCCCGAGCCTGTAGGTTCAGTGGGAGGCTCGGTCTTCCACATGTCATCAACACAGTCGTCCGATCCAGATGATCATACGGCACCTGTAGCGTCATCTCCTCCGCCGACAACCGAAGAAGGTGGGTCTCCGGCAACCTGTTGTTCGCTCCTCCGCACGCTGGAGGCCTACCTGATGGTCGAGGAAGTTCGCTGGACTGTTGGCGGAGGTCCTGGAGGAGCGGCGAGGCTTCGGTGCTGATCAGGGCTTGAGTTCGATGGAGCCTCGTCGGAGGATACCAACTCGAGGGAGCTTCGATGCAATCTCCGGCCAATCAAGATCTTGCAAGCGTTAGTCATAGCCGAAGCGTGTCGTGCAAGTGAGGTGAGTGAGTGATGAGTGAATGGGGGCCCTTGAGCGACTGGAAGTGGAGGCCACTGCTCCTTCTTAGGCAAAGTGGAGGAGGAGATGGATCGGAGCGGGGGAGGTTGTGGAGAATGGGGAAGGCTGAGCGAATGCGTTGGCGTGGATCGTGGTGGTGTGTTCGAGATGCAGAGGTGGTCAGGTGATGTGGGGGCAAGTGAGGAGGTCGGGTAAATTCAAAGAAATCAAGAGGGGAGGGAGGTACCTCGTCGGAGAGGGGAACTCGGTGGAGGAGGAGCCTGTGTTGGGCTTCGAGGAAGCCTGGGGTCGTCGCCCGATCTAGTCAGTTATGCGAGAGAGATCGAGCTACCGCTGGAGATGGGCGGAGCTGACATGGCAGAGATGCCATGGATCACATCGGGGATGGGGTCGTCTTCTTGATGGCCCCTTCGCTGTCACCGGAGGATCGGAGGCTGGGACGAAGCCCCCTGAATGGTGGATGGGTTGCTCGGAGGCGGAGGGGGTGATTTTATAGGTGGTGGTCCGGGCATTACATGTGGTAAGGGTGAATGTTTAAATGGGTATAACGAAGGCTGGGAGTGATAGAGAGGGTTGATGGGGGTTACGTGAGGATGGCGGAAGAACGGGGGATATGTAGGTGGCGTTACGACGAGGAGGGAAGGTTGGGGGTGATAGCAAAAATGGAAAGGGGTGAGGCATTGACAAGGTGTAACAAGCGGAGTTGGAGGTAGGAGGCAATCTTCCGGTCATTGGATCTCACGATCCAACGGCCCAGGGGCTTGCGCGGTAGGAGGGTTACGATTAGATACATGATCTGATCAATTGGTTGAGGTTAGGGTGTGAAGGAGCAGATGAGATTGGGAGATGGGGGAGATCCAACGGTGGGAGAAAAAGAGGTGATGTGGGTGAATAAGAGGCATAGGATGAGGATGCAATCGGGTGGTTGTGGTTTAGGCGGATGCATGCGGTTGGGATCAGATATGTAAGTCAGATCTGACGACGGTGAGTGAGAAAAGGATGAACGGTTGAGATGGGGTGAGAAAGAGCAGATCTGACGGCCCAGGAGGTCATCGGGTGGCAGAAGGAGGTGCGGCCGTGTGGCGGCTTCAGAGAGCGCCACGTAGCTGCAAACCAGAAAATTTGAAAATGTAAATACAAAGAAAAATACCAAAGAAACAGTTAGAGGCAAAATTAGGAAAAAGTCAAAACATGAAAGTTGTTTGTTGCGATGAGATCTAAAAGTTTCATGTTGGACAAAAAGTAAAAGTGGTCATTTGTACAAAATATTATTTTTGGGGGGTATTTTTAAGAGGGTAAAAACATCGATTTTTATCTTTTGAGTTGTTTTTGTATTTTTAGTATTTTTAAGGATTAGGGAGTTATGGACAGTTACTCTACCTAATGTTTAGGTTTTTTGATGAGAAAATAATTACAAAGAAAATAATGGTTATGAAATTCAATTAATTAAGGTTTAATTATACACAATATATCACAAGATAATAATAAAGAATTAATGGTGATTTTTATTGGATTGATTAAGTTAGGGGTTTAATTGTGGCTTTTAGCATGATGAATACGAGATTCATCATACCCATATACTTAAACCATGCTCATCCTCAAGCATCTAAAGAATGAAGGAGTCAGATTATTTCCTAACAGTACGAGTGAAGATTTCAAGGCTTAATCTTTCGAAGACCCTTAATTTAAGTGATCTTATAATTCTGGACTTATCCATGCTTTAGTCAGAAGGAATCCAACTTCTCTAATTATCAGACTCTCTTTTTGTACGTATAATATAAAGATATAGAATTAAGTGTACTGCATTTCATGAGAGTCGAGTCGGGCATTACCCAAAGTTCCAAGCCAAGAGACTCTCCTCTAGACCTCATCCTCAATACTAGTAAATAAGTCTATTCTTGCTTAAATCAACCGTCTCATTATTTTGTCAGACTTGAAGTGTAGATGGACGGCCAGATGATGGAGGGAATAGGATTGTGTCTATTTTTCTCTCCCTCATATTGGAACAAGGGGCCTCTCGAGTGCCTTTTTACTCAACACATGTAAATTTTTAGATTGTTGATCAATGTGTCCGTCAAAAGAGTTGGAGTCGTCTGCACTTGTTTTTTTGGGAGTACACTGGGGTGTGTCTCTTTTGAGTATCTAAGATACCTTCGACAACCAGACTTGTAGCATTTATGATGCAAAGCCCTTTTTTGGTGTCAGTCTGACTCCTTGGTCCTAATTAGCGCTTTGTCTAAGTGGACACTTTGAAAATGTTTGGGAGTGCTTGCCATTGGTGGAAGCACATTTATAATTTTGACTTTGGATGATAGAGCTTTTCTTTGACATTCCATTGCTTTTGTTGGCTAGCTCCACTGCTTTTACCAAAAGTTAACGCACATTGATCAACAATTTCTATTAAGTTTCATCACACCCTAGCACATAGGTAGATATCAAAGAGATAGCATATGAATCTTGTTCACATACTGGCTATGGTTTTCCTGACACTCAGGTTTTCTAAAGCCTTTATTAACTTTATCCCATCCTCGAATATCATTAGATAGGGTCTAAACTCAAATATCTAGTCGTGTTTCCTTAAATGATATCTCAACTCATATCATCAATCATGCAGTTGTGAAAGTGATTGTGCTAATCATATTCTTTTTGAAAGGTAGAGATGAAGAGTGCAATACAGCCCTCAAAGTTCAAAATAGGGAAGTGTGGATAACTAAGTTTAAAAACCCTAATGACTAAGGCATGTTAACTCAGATTCACTAGATCACAGAAATTAAGTGTCCTCAAAATCCTCAAGCCTTGAGTGAATGTGAATGTGTCAGGAATACACCAACTCCTTAGTTAGTGATTTTTGTGTGATTTTTGTTTTTGCAGATTTTTATGGATTTATTTGGTTTTTTGTGTTTTTTTAATTCTTTGGAGAGATAATGACTGGTCCAGACTCAAATGAATAAAAGTATCTACTCTCAGCCAATATGGGTGTAAGTACAGGCCGTTAGACGTACCCGTGTTCTTTAAGGACGGAGCCTTCCGCAGTGTCCTCTAAACCACCCACTTTGCTAAGGGAGACCGAAGTTCCCTCATTGAAAGTATCTACTAAGCCTAGTAGTCAAAAGCTAATTCAAAGAAAGGTTTTCATTTTTTTGAAAAAGGGTTATTTACACAAATTAATCCCTCGGTTTTTAATAAAACATTTTTATAAGGTTATACAAAACTCAGTTCACTGGAATACTAAAACCAAGCCCAAGAAAGAATTTTCAAAAAGTTTTTAAAGATACGAGCTATGTCTAAAGTAAATATACATTAATATACGGTATACCCCCCTATACTTAAATTTTTCTATGTCCTCTCACCACAAGTGACATGAAGCCATGGCTCGATCAAATATAGGGTGATATAGCAGAACTGAGGAGGAGGCTCCCCCTATACTTAGGCCAAAAGCCTAAGTAACGGATCTAAGTTGGGGGGGGGGGGGTTATTGTGTTTGGAGGAATAATTACATTATGATACAAGGGTGTGGGGTTGTTTTTACAGACGATGACGGTCAGGGAGAGAGAGAGAGAGAGAGAGAGAGAGAGAGATTGTGAAATATAAAGAGAGAGAGGGGGTGAGTGTATATGTGCAAGTGCGTGTGTGGGGGGGGGTAGATCATCAAGTGATATACTTCTTTTTTCCTTTTTATTTTCTTTTTTTTCAATTTACAACATAGAAGTCCTGAGAAAAAATAAATATGCACATGCAACTTTTTTTACAGTATGCAAATGCAGGCTGACTAATAAAAGATCCTAAAATTTCTTCACCAATTCTTTTGCGGCCTTCTCAGCGGAAGCTCCCGACTTCACGCCTCCATGAAGATCAAGCATCCTCAATTTTCATGGGCTCTGCCACAAAAAAGAAAAGTTGGAAAAATAGAGAGGAAATTAATCAACAGACATGATGCAAGAAATGATGCATGAAATGAGGACCAGTAAATCTTGAAAATATTCAACAATGATAAATCAAAATTCAACAAATAAATTAAGTTAAGTCGTGTCCCTAGCAATGATGTCATTTGATGAACGCAAAATCTGCCTCTTTAATAATAGATAATTGTAGTATATGAGGCGAAAATCGACCGATCAAAAACCACAATCTTTGAATGTTATGGATTATTTTTACTTGGCAAATATACCAAGGTCAAACATAGGGACACGAACTACACTATCTATTTTTCGATTTTTTATTAATTAAGATCAATTATTTCTTGATTACAGGTCTCCATGAAAACGCATGATGCACAATGCAGATTATAATGCAATAAAATGATGCATGTAATTTTCAATTAATTTTTATGCGATTATAAGATGAACCATGAGAGTAATGCAAGGGAACTTATATGCAGAAAAAAATATTACAAATATAACCTAAAAAGATCACTGAAAATGACAACATAATAGGAATTAAAATCAGGGTCATTTTGATCACAACAATAAGGCCAGTCATCAAATCAGAGCAAGGAAAAGTAGAGCAAGGTCATCATCTAACATTAAAAATCACTTCTTTTAAAATTATATCAGATGAGAAAATTAGACATGCCATGAGATAGATGAAGAAACAAGGATCAAAATGACACTAAAATCATGCAATTTGGACCTACGATGCTCAAGTTATGAAAAAAAATGCAGGGATATAATTGTGATAAAAATGCAAGAAATAAAAAGATAAATATTATATTTAAGTCCATGGAGGGACTAAAATGTAAATACCAAAACTGCCTCGACCCTATTATAATTTTTCCATGCACGTAGGGACCTTTTTGTAATATTGCAAACTCGCGAGGGCCTCCCTATAAAATACCTAGGCATGCACGTGAGGCATGTGCCTGGGAACCATTATGCAAATATCAAAAGCTTCAAGGGTCTTCATGTAAATTACCCAAGCCCTCACGTGTGGCATATGTGAGGGGGCTTAGGCTCGGGAGGCATCTCAGGTTCGGGCAATGTGGCAGCTCATGGAGGCTAGGGGTGAGGTTCGGTAAGCCCGAGCATGTAGGTTCGGCGAGAGGCTCGATCCACCACGTGTCATCAACACAGCCGTCTGATCCAGATGATCGAACAGAACCTGGAGCATCATCTCCTCCGCAAGCCATCGGAGAAGGCGGGTCTCTAGTGACCTACTGTTTGCTCCTCCACGCGCTGGAGGCCTGCCTGATGGTCAAGGAAGTTCGTTGGACTGCTGGCGGAGGTTCTGGAGGAGCGGAGAGGCTCCAGTGCTGATCAGGGCTTGAGTTCGATGGAGCCTTGCTGGAGGAGACTAGCTTGAAGGAGCTCTGATGCAATCTCCGGCCAATCAAGATCTTGCAAGGGTTAGGCAGAGCTGAAGCATGTCGTGCGTGCAAGTGAGTGAGTGATGAGTGAATGGGGGCCCTGGAGCGATTGGAAGTGGAGGCCACTGCTCCTTCTCCGGCGAAGTGGAGGAGGAGATGGGTCGGAGCAGGGGAGGTTGTGGAGAACGGGGAAGGGTGAGCGAATGCGTTGGCGTGGATGGTAGTGGTGTGGTCGAGATGTAGAGGTGGTCAGGTGATGTGGTGGCGAGTGAGGAGGTCGGGTAAATTCGAAGAAATCAAGAAAAAAAGGGGAGGGAGGTACCTCGTCTGAGAGGGGAATCCGGTGGAGGAGGAGCTTGTGTTGGGCTTCGAGGAAGCCCAGGGTCATCGCTCGGTCTGGTCAGCTAAGCCAGAGAGCTCGAGCTACCGTCGGAGATGGCAGAGCTGACATGGCGGAGATGCCATGGATCACACCGGGCTTGGGGCTGTCTTCACCTCGATTGATGGCCCCTCCGCTGTCACCGGAGGACCGGAGGCTGGGCCGAAGCCCCCTGAATGGTGGATGGGTTGCTCAGAGGTGGAGGGGGTGATTTTATAGATGGTGGTCCGAGCGTTACATGTGGTGAGGGAGAATGTTTGAATGGGTTGATAGGGGTTACGTGAGGATGGCGGAAGAACGGGGGTTGTGTAGGCAGCGTTACCATGAGGAGGGAAGGTCGAGGGTGATAGCGAAAATGGAAAGGGGGTGAGGCATTATTGATGTGTAACGGGCAGAGCTGGAGGTAGGAGACAATCATCCGGCCATTGGTTCTCATGATCCAATGGCCAGGGCTTGCGCGGTTAGAGGGTTACGATTAGATCCAGGATCTGATCAAGCGGCTGAGGTTAGGGCACGAAGGAGCGGATGAGATTGGGAGATGGGGGAGATACAACGGTGGGAGAAAAAGAGGCGACATGGGTGAATAAGAGGCGTAGGATGAGGATGCAATCGGGTGGCTATGGTTTAGGTGGATGCGTGTGGTTGGGATCAGATCTGGAAGTCAGATCTGACGGCGGGGAGTGAGCGAAGGATGAACGGTTGAGATGGAGGAGGGAAAGAGCTGATCTGACGGCCCAGGAGATCGTCGGGTGACAGAAGGCGATGCGGTCATGTGGCGGCTTCAAAGAGCACGACGTGGCTGCACCAGAAAATTCGAAAATGTAAATATAAAGAAAAATACCAAAGAAATAGTTACAGGCAAAATTTGAAAAAAAGTCAAAACATTAAAGTTGTTCATCTTAAAGCGATCTATAAGTTTCATGTTGGACAAAAAGTCAAAAGAGGTCATTTGTACAAAAAGTATTTTTGGAGGATATTTTTAAGAGGGTAAAAACACCGATTTTTATCTTTTGAGTTGTTTTTTTTTATTTTTAGTATTTTTTAAGGGTTAGGGAGTTATGGACAATTACTCTATCTAATTTTTAGAGATTTTTGATGAGAAAATAATTAGAAAGAAAATAATGGTAATTAAATTCAATTAATTAAGGGTTAATTATACACAATATATTACAAGATAATAATAAAGAATTATTGGTGATTTTTGTTGGATTAATTAAGCTAGGGGTTTAATTTGTGGCTTTTAGTATAATGAATATGAGATTCATCAGCAGGTCAGACATCTTTTCGTATTTTTCTTGTTTAATATTCTCTACTTCACATTTATACTATGAAAAACACAAGATTGGAACTATACAGAAAGCAATTTAATAGAGGAATCAGCATGTGCACATCTTGACATATTTTTTTTATTTTTTTTGAAACCTAAAATCGTGTAAATTCATTATTAAATCCCTATATTATGCTATTAAAATTTCGTGCGAAACAGAGACTCCTACGGTCTCCATCCAAATGGGGTCGATTTAAAAAATCTTGTTATCGTTAAAAAATGACTGTCTGGATGGAGGCCGTAGGAGTTTCTGTTTCGCACGAAATTTTAATAGCATAATATAGGGATATAGTGATGAATATTCATGGAAGAAATTTTCAAAAAAAAATAAAAAAATGGTGAAAATGGGGCGGGGGGAGCCAAGTTAGCTCCCCCTAGGGGGCAGCCCCATTTATCCCTATATATATGCACTTGAATTGAGGTGGCACCTTTCCTTGATTAAGGAAAGGTTTCATCTTTGGCCGTGGGATGAAGATTGTACGAAGGAGATTGAAACCACTATGTGGTTTTCGTGACAACTAACATTCCTAAAATGAGGGATGGTTAAATTAATGCTAAATAAAATATTACACGTCACTAATCATTCTATATTTAGCAAATAAGCATGGTTAAGAACACAGCATTTCGGCAAAAACTAGGTTGATTAAAAGCAACTTATTTTGAGATAATCTGTTATGAAATCACAAAATATTGTGCTATTTTACATCTTTAAGTCATATTTTACAGCATATAATCTACCGCTTATACGGAAAAAATGCTAAAAGACGTAGACATATTTTACACATATTAAGTAAAAAAAATTACATTCGGCTGCGTAATAAAATACGAAATTGAAAAAGATATTGCAAACTCTCGTATACGCATATACTTAATTAGAAATTTAGACATAAGGAAATGTAACATTGAAATACGTTTTATATCTATAATTTACACGATACAAACGACAACTACAATTTTATAAAATATTTTACAATGTCATTATGATAACTGTAGAATATTTTTTACAAACTTTTAATAAAGCTTACCAACACTTTTCATATTTTACGTGTAAATTGTATATTTTACAAAAGGCTACACTATTATGTTAATGTATATCACAATTAATATATGAACGTAACGTATAGGAATGTATATTTATTTTCTCAGAATCTTGCTCACCTATACTTACAATTGTATGTTAATATATTACAAATGTAAAATTTATTTTACAAGATTTGAGTGTATTTTACTGAATTCTCTTACATTTTGCATTAAGTAATTGCCAATGTTGTATCTATTTTACATTATCAGTCTATATTCTACAAAAGCATGTTTTATTTTACATCGTCAGCTTTTATTCTACAATTTGAGTTTCCGCTTGGTTTTATGTTCCCGATTCTACAAATAAAATGGGAAGATATACATGGTACATGCTGACAATGATGCTCTCATGGTGAAATTTGAATTATATAACATATTAAAAATTTTATCTTTGAAATTTTTGATGCTTTCAATAGAGAACATAAGCATTGATAACTAAACAATGTATGAAATCCTGAATTACGGATTTGAAAAATTAAATTAGTGATTTTATATACAACAGGAAAATTTCGCTTTAGAATGAGATTGCAGATGATATGAATAATTTGTTGCGAGAAACACATGTGTGATTCAAAGAATCAAACGCTAAACGCAAAAATGAATCTTTTACATTAAAATTGAGCGTAAAGATTGATGAAAACATATACTGGAATTTTAAACAAAGGAAAAAAAGATGAAGAACAAACATGTTGAGTAGATGAAGATAAAATACTGACCTGTTTAGACTTGGAGAAGATAAGTAGAAATGATTCTCAAAAGCAAAAGCTAGCTACCAATGGTTGAAGAGCAAAGGAAAAAGGGGAAATGAAGTTTTCGATAATTAATTAATTACCAAATTAATGATTACTCATTGATTAAGATAAATCAGTTTGTAATTTAAAAATTCAAATTCTTTCTATTTTTAGTCAAAACCAAAAACGAGCTCCCTTTTAATTTCAAAAAATACAAAATTGCCAATAATGCAAATAAAGAGTTATGTGAGTAAATTGAATCGAATTTAAGGAAATTAACATATGAAGTATATTCAAAAAATAAAGTTACAAGAAAACCTAATTTCAAATTAATCAAAAAGAACTTACCGCATACCTAATTTCAAATTAATATCGGGTAATGGACTGGAAATGACAACATTTGGACGATATTACATAGGATCATATAATGTAAAATGTTGTTCACGATTGTAAATCATAGTTCATTAATGTAAAATAATGAACTATATCATCAAATATACATAATTTACGTAATTTGCAAATTTTTATAACAAGAACATATAAATGAACAAAGGCTGCAAAGCTTTCAAACATCTGTTTAGTTCAGCATACCTGGTTGATGTAAATTATCATCAGTTCGTGCCCCGAGTCCAATAAGTTCACCCTCTCCGTCAGATAACTGGAGAAATAAAATACAATAATGTCACATATTAACATAAAAAAGCCCAAAATATTAAAGCACAATACGACTTCGATTCAAGAACAAGATCGTCTTTTAACAAAAATTACAATAATTCTCGTGATTTGCATAAATAAAATTATTAACCGGAAATGAAAATCGTACATTACCTGGGCATTATCTCTGTAAAATTCCGTATCTACTGTTTCGCTGATTTCCATGTAAATTCACGGAGGTATGTCTCCAAACTGTGAATACTGGTTCAATGAAACGTTAATGAAGAAATCGTATTTTAGGAAGAAATAGAATTCAATTCAATTCGAACATAACCAATCCGCTAAAAAATAGGAATTCGATTGATTTACACAATATCTGTCGTCATTAATAGAATATGATAATTTTCTATAAATAGCAAATTCCAATTAATAGAGTCGTAGTGGTATCGACTCTCCAAAGGCGGTTTTTACTATGGCCGTCGATGGTAATCTGACGGGTCTAATTGAGTTTCGCACCATGTTTGCAATGAGGCGCCACCTCAATTCAAGTTTTTCCTATATATATATATATATATATATATATATATATGGGAACTATGATAAAATATCAGTATTTTTGTTAGCACAGTATATATAGTGACTAGTATCCAGGTTCCTGATACCATTGAGCTATATTTTACTGATATCAATTTAATTTTTAACATATATGTGCAGGAGATATTTTGAATTTTCAACTTAGCTTATGCATACTAAATAGATATTACGAGTTACAGTATAAAGTTTCACCCAGGATTAATGTTGGGACATGCCTCATGAGAATTTCATGTGCACGTTTACTTAAATACATGCTTTACGTTATGCCATGCAAATTAAATATAGTAACAACACTATCTATTTATTTATATTAAACGTTAACTCATATCTTCATAAATTGTAAAAAGATGTGAGATTTTGATAGGAAATAAAGGATAAAATGTTCCATTACAACTTATTTCATTCGTCCCATTTCATTTCTTTGTAATAATTAGTGTGTGTTTAAGATATCAGGAGCTTTTAAATATCCCACCATGGTCGACTTTAATTACGTTGTAGTCCCCCACAACTTTGAGATTTCCATAAATTTACTTAACTGGATAATCTTAGTTCTTAATATACCTATAAGACTCTTAAGTATGTATGACAATACTAATTGTAGAAGACATATTATTAATTTGTATGTGAATAGATTCAGTAAACTCATGTATGGAAATTTCAAAAGTGTATATAATCTTTTATATCTATGCATGCACGAGCTTTAGAAATGTTTAGAAAATAAAGATACTGAATTGTATAAAGGATATGATTTTTTTATAGTTCATGATATTTATTCCTTATTTAAATAAAATTTCTAGGGAAGTTCAAAAGCATATGATACCTGGTGGTAAAGAGGTAGTAGGCTATATCTAAGGTGAGTGGTTCAAAAGCTGAAGGCCCCTTTATTATGTTATTTTATGTAGATCTTTTCATGATACAAGCTTTCAAAATTGTTATATAAGCACTGTTAAGTTTTATCAGTTTTATCAGGAACATTTGATCTTATCTTTTTATAGTTTAAGCGTACTATTTATGTTATATGCAAATATGATTCTTGGTTAAGAAACTATGTCAAATTAAACAAGTCCTGTATGATTCTTATGTTGATCATGCAAGTTGCATAATTAAATGATTTTTAAGTAAGATGCACACTATGTCCTACACTCTAGGAAAGTCATGAACAAGTAAGAGGACTTTGGGTCTGCATTCTGTATGCAATAGGCTTTGGGCCGTATGCAGGTTGTTCATTGGCCTTTGAGGTTGTATGCTTGTATGAAGATAAGATAAGGTCCTAGATAGAGTTCGCTCTCCTATACTATAAGGCAAAGGTTCTCCTTAGCAGTAAGTGTTCATGAACTTGTCAAGATAGGTCGGGGTAGTGTTGCATCATTAAGTATGAAAAGGTAACTTATACGTTTATTTCCAAATAACAAATATGGTTTCAGAATAAATTTTGGTTATTTTTTTACCTATTATTTGACTTGTAGTTAAGAACTATTAAGTTCTATTTTGATTCTGGAAATACTATAAAGAAAATGTTCTTTTTATTATAAAGCAATCAAGTTTAAATTTATAATGTCCATTATTTTTCAAGTTGTGCCAGATATATGTATTTTTATAGTCATGTAGCTGGAGGTTTGTGACCCATTCACTGGGTCTAGGCTCGTGTCGATGAGTTTAGGCTCACCACTCCAAATCAATATTTTTTTCAGGTACCCTAAAGAAAGAAGATATTGACCTAAGTAGATCGAGTTTGGAAGAGACATATGATGAAAGAGGTTGTGCCATCATAGTTATTACTTATTTTATGATGTTTCTCGGTCGTGATGTTTTTTTCTAGCTAGACCGATTTGGATTTTTGATTTTTGTTTGCTTCATTCAATTTTAAAATCATGTATGCAATAATATGTATTTTATTTTTATTTGTTGAAAATGTACATGATTACAATGATAAATTTATTACGAGGTACAACATTTCAAAAGATATTTTACTTACCGATTATTGCTTTGTGCTTTACATGAATAGTAGATTTTGTTAAGACAAGAATATGTTTTAAGTCACGCTCTTCGCAAGGATTAGGCGGGACGGGTCGTGACAAGTTTGGTATCAGAGCAAAGATTTTGGACTTCTTTTCTTTACTTATTTTAATTTATGAAAATGATAAAATTTTAGATATCAATAGAATTGTTTTACATTATCTAGTTTTATTATATATCATAGATTTTGTTTTTTATGATACTTTTCGATATAAGCTCGGACATTCTTGTTAATTCAACATATATGCGTGAATTGTTCTACGAGTTGAGTTTGTAGTTATACCTTTTCGTATGTATAGACTATGTTACGAAATGCAATTTCTCTATCTACTAGTACTGATGGCACTAGGACAACCTCTTAGGACCTTAAAAATAAAAATAAGCTCAAGAATCATATAATATGTATATAAAGGTTACAGTAAGAATTTATAATTTTCTAGTATAAGCTTATGGTGATAAGCATATTTTTTATGAATTGTTAGGAAAATTAATAAGTGCATTGAGAGATGATCATAGATACTATAGTATGTAAAACCTTTATAAATAGCGGTAAAAAAATGAGGTACTCAAATATGAGTTGACGGTATTGTAGTGTAGTTATTCATACATTTACACTTCTAAACAACTAGGATTGGTTTAGAAACTTCTTAAGGACGATTGCAATATGTCAAGTTACATGACATAAAAAGATATTCTGTTGCCCTCAACTTTAGGATATGCATTTTAGTTCCACTGATGAATTTGTGTGTTGGTAAAATTGTTACATGTACTTAAACAAATGTAAGGATAATTGTTATTCCCAATATATATAACATTTCACAATGGAGCTTATACTTATAACTTAGGAAACAAGTAGAATCACGTCATTAATGGCCTATTATGTGGGGAAAAAACTTCTTTTGAGGACATATGGACATGTTATGTATCCAAATCTAAATGCACTTTAGTGTCTTCATGCTAAGCTCAATAGATGGATAGACATTCTTGCAGGGATGCACATCATCCCATACTTATATATATATATATATATATATATATATATATATATGTATGTATGTATGTATGTATGTATGTATGTATGTATGTATGTATGTATGTATGTATGTATGTATGTATGTATGTATGTATGTATGTATGTATGTATCTATGTATGTATGTATGTATGTATCTATGTATGTATGTATGTATGTATGTATGTATGTATGTATGTATGTATATAGGGGACCTTTCAAATGAGGTGGGGGCTTTTCTGAAATTGTAAAAGCCACTGTGAATTTAGTAAAAATTTGTAACAGTTTTGTAAAAGTATAAACTGCACATTGTAAAAAAAATGAATTTTGTAAAATATAGCATCAAAATTTAAATTAACATTTCCATCCAATATAATAATATTTTCATAATTTTATTTCACTATACATGTGTTAATATTTATTGTTATATGTATGAAATAAAAAATTGTAAAATATATTGAAAAGATGCCTAAATTGAGGATGGCTCACCATATATATGGTGAGACCCCGCCTCATTTGAAATTTTTCCTATAATATATATATATATATATATATATATATATATATATATAGAGAGAGAGAGAGAGAGAGACGCACACACACACACATATACATACATACAAGTGAAGAAAATTCATACAGTAGTAATAGTTCATATCTTTTCTCATACATGAAAACCTTGTTAGTAGTTAACTGGTTATTTCCATTTATTTACGATACATTTTTATCCTACAACCAATTTTGATGTGTATCTAGTCTAGTATTTTTTTTCCATTCTCTTTGAACCTATGAGGTAATGGCTAGAATGAAGTACACGGCAAGAAAATCCGTCCGTCCACCTCGTCATCCTATAAAAACAATGAAGTCCTTTGCAACCACCACCCGAAACATTCATGTCCAGGATTCCAGTGAATGGAAGTGAAAATAGTGTTACATCTCCTTTTCAACGAGAAGAGCAAGAAGAGGAAGAAGATCTGATAAATACTCTTTCAGACCTATTGACATACTAAACGGCCTGGTACAACATATATAAACACTCATCCAACGTCGTAGACAACGACGATCATAATAGTAGTCATGTCAATGAAAGCAATCATAGTAGAAGGTTTTTGTGGTGAATGTATTTGTTCCCTAAGGCAATAATGTAGAGATATGTGAATAGTGAATATAAGCATATATTTTTGTTTTTACCTCCAAATAGAAACAAGTATTATCAGTAGCTTTTATTCCTGTGTACTATTTCAACCATGTGATATGTCTGTCGTACAAAGTGCCGTAACTCTCTTAAGTCTTTTTCATGATTATAATTATTAAGTTGTAGTGAGATACTTATTTTTTAACCGTGATGCAAATAGAAGTCCAATAACTTGATTACTTAGAAATCACCGGATGAGTTTGGGAAATTCTGTTGTACTTTAAAATAAGTTTAATAAAAATAAAATAGAAAAGATAATTCCAAACACTTAAATTTCGAGCACGAAATTATTTTAAGGAGGGAAGTGTTGTGACATTCAAATTAGATTGTATTGAATATTACGTTAAGCTTACAATTTAGGGATGCTCATGCTTAGGGATGCCTAGGAATAGGTACGAATATTGATATTTTCCTAGTTATTTCTGTAGGATAGAAATGTTTACAAACTTGAAATATATGTAGGATACAGTGATCATTTTCTTGATATGTGTAAAGATGGATGAGATAAATATGTAATGGATTTAATGGATATACTCAATTTTAGTTGTATCTCGAGGACAATCAAGTAATGTTATATATGCATATCAGAGACATATTACGTAAATAAAGATTAGGATAATCATTAATGATAAATCATGTATGGTATGGGTAAGTGGTTGTAAACCTGATAGATTGATATGTCCAAATAAACATTATTATTGTAAAGATATTATTGGCCACCGTTTTTTTTTATAAATGGGAGAACAAGATTTTAGGTTCAATGTGATGCGAATTTTTTTATTAATAAAATAATATTGAGATCATATGGATCTCGTATTGTTGGAATTATACAAATCCAATGTCGATTATTAGTATTGGTTAATTGATAGTTACTCGAAACTATATATTATAATCATAATAATAATAAAATAGAGAAGCTTGTTTTTCTTGCATGCATGGAAAAAATTAGGAAAGAGACACATGGGGGTATACGCGTAACAAATATAGCGTAGAGGTGTCGTGGACTTTCATATTTAAGGCCGTAATTGTGTAGGTAGTTGTTACTGCAAGGGTTCATTCGGAAAAGGTCGGTGAAGAGGAGGCCGTAGGGAGCAGGTCAGACATCTTTTCGTATTTTTCTTGGTTAATATTCTCTACTTCACATTTATACCATGAAAAATACAAGATTGGAACTATACAGGAAGCTATTTAATAGATGAATCAGCATGTGCACATCGATATATATGGGAACTATGACAAAATATCATTATTTATGTTAGTACAGTGTATATATAGTGACTAATATCCAGATTCTTGATACTATTTAGCTATATTTTACCGGTACCAATTTAATTTTTAACATATATGTGCAAGAGATATTCTGAATTTTCAACTCAGCTTATCCATACCAAATAGATATTATGAGTTAAAGTATAAAGGTTCACTTGGGATTAATGTTGGGACATGCCTCACGAGAATTTCCTATGCACATTTACTTAAATATATGCTTTACATTATGCCATGCAAATTAAATATCGTAACAACACTATATATATATATATATATTAAAAGTTAACTCATATCTTCATAAATTGTAAAAAGAGGTGAGATTTTGATAGGAAATAAAAGATAAAATGTGTCGTTACAACTTGTTCCATTCGTCCCATTTCATTTCTTTGTACTAAATAATGTGTGTTTAAGATATCAAGAGCTTTTACATATCCAACCACGGTCGGCTTTAATTACGTTGTAATCCCCCACAACTTTGAGATTTCCATAGATTTACTTAACTAGATAATCTTAGTCCTTAATATACCTATAAGACTCATAAGTATGTATGACAATACTAATAGTAGAAGACATATTATTAATTTGTATGTGAATAGATTCAGTAAACTCACGTACAGAAATTTCAAATGTGTATATAATACTTTATATCTATCCATGCACGAGCTTTAGAAATGTTTAGAAAATATAGATACTGAATTCTATAAAGGATATGATTTTTTTATAGTTCAAGATATTTATTCCTTATTTAAATAAACTTTCTAGGGAAGTTCAAAAGCATATGATACCTGGTGATAAAGAGGTAGTAGGCTATATCTTAGGTGAGTTGTTCATAAGTTGAAGGTCCCTTTATTATGTTATTAATTTCATGCAGATCTTTTCATGATACAAGCTTTCAAAATTGTTATGTAAGCATTGTTAAGTTTTATCAAGAACGTTTGATCTTATCATTTTATAGTTTAAGCGTGCAATTTATGTTATATGCAAATATGATTCTTGGTTAAGAAACTATGTCAAATTAAACAAGACCTGTATGATTTTTATGTTGATCATGCAAGTTGTATAATTAAATGATTTTTAAGTAAGATGCACACTATGTCCTACACTCTAGGAAAGTCGTTAACAAGTAAGAGGACTTTGGGTCTGCATTCTGTATGCAATAGGCTTTGGGCCGTATGCAGGGTATTCATTGGCCTTTGGGGTTGTATGCTTGTATGAAGATAAGATAAGGTCCTAGATAGAGTTCGCTCTCCTAGGCTATAAGTAAGGCAAAGGTTCTCCTTAGCAGTAAGTGTTCATGGACTTATCAAGATAGGTCGGGGTAGTGTTGCATCATTAAGTATGAAAAGGTAACGTATATGTTTATTTCCAAATAACAAATATGGTTTTAGAACAAGTTTTGGTTATTTTTTTACCTATTATTTTACTTGTAGTTAAGAACTATCAAGCTCTATTTTGATTTTGGAAATACTATAAAGAAAATGTTCTTTTAGTTATAAAGCAATCAAGTTTAAATTTATAATGATCATTATTTTTCAAGTTGTGCTAGATATATGTATTTTTATAGTTTTGTAGCTAGAGGTTTGTAACCCATTCATTAGATCTAGGCTCATGTCGATGAGTTTAGGCTCACCACTCCAAATCAATATTTTTTCAGGTACCTTAAGAAAGAAGATATTGACCTAAGTAGATCAAGTTTGGAAGAGACATATAATGAAAGAGGTTGTGCCATCATAGTTATTATTTATTTTATGATGTTTCACGACCGTGATGTTTTTTCAATCTAGATCGATTCGGATTTTTTATTTTTGATTGCTTCATTCGATTTTAAAATCATGTATGCAATAATATGTATTTTATTTGTTGAAAATGTATATAATTACAGTGATAAATTTATTACAAGGTACAACATTTCAAAAGATATTTTCCTTACCGATTATCGCTTTGTGCTCTACATGAATAGTAGATTTTGTTAAGACAAGAATAAGTTTTAAGTCACGCCTGTCGCAAGGATTAGGTGGACGGGTCATGACATAAAATACCAAAATGAAGAACAAAATCAAATCCTTTATTTTTTTGTTAGGGGATTATATACAACTTTCAATTAGAACATCATTTCCCTCTTTTGAATGTTAAAGTTTCAAGAATATAATGAAATACATATCTAGCTTAGTCTAATACTAAAATCAGAATGTAATTATGCATATGCTATCAAGAAATTCCTTTTTTGCAAAATTAAACCAAAGATAGAAGTTTACTTGATTACATTAGTTTACTATCCAATATATTACAATATTATCACTTGAGCCTAGCCATGCATTGCTACTAAGACTAGGCAATTAATCCTAGGCTCCCACAAGTAGGCTTCAGGCTCAAGCCCATTTACTACAGAGGGCATTGGACTAGGCCAAGGCTTATAAATTTTATCAAATTTCGAAGCAATCTTGAGTGTGACCCGGATTGATCGGTAGGGATTAGGTTGGACCAATCCAAACTAGTTACACATCTAATAACAATGTCAGTTAGTCTCTCAAATTCCTCATTCAATGACAATACTCTTTCAATTGGTTTTTGTAAAGGATTAAGATTTAGTATTCTCATATAATCCCTTCTTAATGGTTTTACATAAGAGTTATACATAACTTCTAATTTGTTACAAGAAAGACCTCATGAACTAGAGGTTCAATAAAATAGTGTAGTATGTTCACACTAACCAATCACTTTAGAATGAGTGAAGAACAAAGTACCCACAAGATTTTGTTAAGAGATCAATAAAATCCATAATTTACTGGCAGACTCTATGACCTAAACTCGGCCTGCCGGGTCAACATCATCTCAAGCATGTTCGAAAAATCATATGAGCTCATATTTTGTCTCAAGCAAATAACGTTTCAATTTAAAACTCGAATCAGGTCGGGTTAAGAGAGTCGGGTTCCATGATGGACAAAGATAACCGATCCAATGCTCATTTGTACTTGAGAAGCTAACAAACACAAAAACCATATAAGCAATGATGGCCCGTGTAACTATTGATCATGCTTGTCGAAGAACTAAATGACCCCTCTAACGATTGTAATCTTGTAATCGACCAAAAAAATTGATTCTGTCCATTTGATTCCTTTATTTCTCCCGTTCCCATTGTTGATTCGTTTCAATGTAGATAGTTTACATTTGAAAATGGGGGTCATATGAGGAATCCAAGGATTGAGAACCCTACAAAATGGGCACCGATTGTGTAAATATCTTAGCTGACGGGGGTGTCCATGCAACACGGCCAGAGAATTGTTTAGCTGCTATTTAAGAATAGGGGCGTGCAGCGCGTGGCCTCGGAATGCATAATCTGCAGAGTGGAAGATCTAGTAATTATTTCGTCTTACACCGGAGGAGCCCAAGTGCAGTGCCAATAAATTCACCCCTCGCAGCTTGATTAAATATTTATTATTTCTTTATATGCCCACGCGAGGGGCGTGCGTGACTCGTCCCTAACGCTTGCAGTAGAGAGCCTAGAAGACATGCAAAGCGATCCACCAATTCATCTGAAAATGACAGAAGACAACCAAAGATGCCCTTAACTGTTAAAGGCTATATACCAAGACATATCATATGACCGGTATCTACTTCTAAAATACGTTTTCTCTAATCCCCACGTATCTATAGATCAACGTGTGCGTAATCAACTATAACAAAAACCCATAAAAGAAGAAGAAGAAGACACGTGAGTTAAATAGGGTATGATCATAAAGACAAGCTCTTCTTCTTCTTGGAGGACATCGTGGAGAAGGTTGTATATACATATTATGCTCTATAACCTTCAAATTTGTGCTTGTTGCACGTAGTGATTGTTGGTTGCACCGCGTACATACACCCTTGCATAGTTTCACGATAGCAAAGTCAGATGATGATTTGCCATCTGTCACCTCCAAGCATTCACCACAACCAGATCGTCTATACAAATTTTATAAGAATGTATGTATATTGCGTTCCACGTATCTTCTTGTCCAAGTGGAACCTCACTCTGTTACTAGTTGTTGGAATAAGAAAATGCACCATCAACTACCATAGAAGCATGTGAAAGAAGATATAATCTGCCACCGACTTCAGTTCTCGTGACCGATGTAAAAGAAAAATTACTATGAAAAAGAACTAAGTATAATCTCTCAGTCTCTTTTTCATCTTGCTATTTTTCGTATGTAGAGACAATCATTCCACACACACTCTTTTTTTGAGCCAAAATACAAATATCATCTTCCTGTTCCCTTAAACACTTTGCATCGAATACAATTCCATTAAATTTGGATCAATACTTCAGTTTAATGATAACAATAGCATCCGTCTTTAGATGTTCAGTGGTGGAATTACTTCGTTTATGGACAATTATCGCAATTAATTCCTTTTAAAATTACCCTGCTATACTTTAATGCTTGGTTAGAAGACTGATGCGGGGTAAATGCTAGTGATGTAGATGACGTTTGTTGCAAATAAAAAAGTATCAATAACATGTGTTGTTATACATTTAATATAGAAATATATAGGAACGAATGTCCAAATTATTGGTTACCGTAAGGCTAATTTTGCTGTATTTTCCGCAGAGAATATGAGGAAATAATTTTCTTTTTTCTAATGGAAAAGTGGAAGGGGAACGAGGAGAATGGTAAAAAGGTAATATCCCATCCAATCGATTTACATAAATGGATAAACAAAAAGCATATTTTATAGATGTGTTGTGACATTAATTATATATTAACTTTATTAATTATTATAATATATTTTTATGTAATTTTTTATTTGAATATAGTTAAAAAACTATACTAAAGAAATTATAAGATCACTAAAAGTCAGATTCCACCATGAAATTCCAGAGCAGTACAAGTACTATTGCAGAGAGATTGATGGGAGAGGGACAACAAGCTTATAAAAGTAATCCAACCCACAAATGTTGGAGTTGGAGGTATACTAAGATACCTCGAATTATACAACCAATCAGGCCCTAATTTTATGTCTCCTGCAATCGCTGGCAAAGGCTCACTCGATTTCACATGCGATTCACAAAAGTGATGTTTTCGCATTTGTGTTCTTACAAACTGTTAAAATAATAGTCAATTAACCCATCTTTTTAAAGGTTATAGTGCAACGCCTTTGTTATAACTTTATAACTGTCATCATTGATCGTCGAATAAAGCTGTTACACACGTACGCAGAGAAACAATGCAATGGCAATTGTGCCCTATTTTGTTTTTCATATTCTCACGTTCGTTCGCCATAAAACTCAGTTTTTAACGAACAGATTTAGTGCATTTTGGAATGCAATAGAATTAAAATATAATAAAACAATCTCAAAGTAAGTGTGTGTTTTTGGCGCATCGTAATTCTCTTTATCTTTCTTTTCTTCCTTCAATACATAAGCTCTCTCTATATTAATGCACTAAAAATACTTAAGATAATAAATAACTTGAATATTTATTATAATATCTTCAGATTTTAAATTATAATAATGAAAATTATTAGTTCAAAATTATTTTTTATTTTTGTAATTAACAACAAATATCGTATTTATTATTAAACTCTAACATAAAAACAAATTTTATGTTAACTATTCATTAAAATATCTATTAACCGTTGTAAACTTAATAATGCTTATAAGAAAAACAACGTTGTTTTTTATTTATTGTGAAAAATATAGCGATACAAATAGTATTCGTTGTGATTTAATGAATCAAGAATGAATAATATTTATTCTAAATATATTTAATTACGAAAAATATGTCAACGGATATTAAGTTATATATTTTCTTAGATCAATTCTCTCTCTCCTCCCTTTTTTTTCTGATAGAGTTCTTAAGGACCCATGGTGCTGATTCTACATCACCTTCAGGGAAAGTGGATAAGGTTTCAAAAATCCATCCATCAACAACAAGAAAACGATGCCTGGTTCTTCCAACAAAAAGAACTAACTGGCAATCGGAGGAATGCATGAACAAAATTATGACTGTGGACTATCATATGTCTAGGAGATTTTGGCCTCTTACGCAGTGCAAGCTGAGGGGTTTTTCTTTTTGAAAATATGATGCTAAATTAAAACTATGTTCTGCTATTATTTGTGCACCACACATCTATTTGCCGTCAAATCTTTTTCGTCAGGACATTTCCGTGACTTTGTTTTGTCTTTAGGCTTTTTGGCATGTTGATGATTTAATGATGATGAAGATTAAGATTTTTGTCTTAGCATATCACTTGAGCGTAATAAATCATATCAAATTCGATATAGGGTAACTAGTCATATTAGGTACTACGGGCAACATAATTTAAAAATTTTTAAATAGATTAAACTACATGATATGAGAACACTTTTTAAATTATTTCATCAAGATTACAAACGAGTTAAAGGTCACACCTCTTGAAGCATGATTGCGATCTTGTGTCTCTATATGAAGATACATCTTGTCTCAATTCTGATCTGACGAATGATGTGTTTCTACTGGGTGGATGGCACGCATGCTTCCAACAATTCGAGTTGAATATCCGAGCATGGAGTCCCCTGATTTCATCTCACAAAATCGGTATCCTTCCCGACGAGCAAGATGCATCGAAGAAGGTGGAGATCCAGGAGCACTCGATCCGGTAGCACAACGACGATGCGACGATTGCGGGACTCTCTTGATCAATATGGTGGATGACCACAATATTGGGAGAGAGATACACCTTAGACATGTATGAGAATAGAAAAAGAGAGTTGTTGCTCTTGAAAATATTGTAAAAGAAAGAGCTAGGTCTAGTCTTTCTTTTATAACAAATTAGATGTCCATGGATCTCAATCCATGTGCACACATAATCAATATTGTAGATTATTTTGTGTTTTCAATCAATGATGATGATTTTATTGTATAAATTTGTAATAACAAATAGTTAATTTAAAAATAAATTAAATAGATTAAAAATCAATCAATATAATTCAATTTAAATTAAATCAACAAATATAGAATTGCTTAGAAGGAGAGCAAGTCTCCTTCCATACATAGGGCGGCCTGACATCCCCCAAGTTTTAGACTCAAGGTGGTCATCCACTCATTGTATGGTAAGGAAGCTCTCTCATTCCAATTATATCGAGATCTCATATATCATCATATATACCACATGTGCAACACATTTTATTGCATAATTATTCACCAAAATAATTTTAAATTATTTTGTAACAATTTCCATGATGACATTGACAAGTATGAAGCCTAAAATACATCCAATATAAAATGTAAATTACATTTACAATTAGTTATTCAATATAAATAAAATTCACGTCGACATTTAATTCATAAATACTATTTATAATTAAATGTCTCCAACATATTATAAATCATATTTATAATTTGTACGATTATTATGGATAGTGAGATCTATATTAGTCATGTCTTTTGTAATGTAATCATATTTAATTATCTTAGATTATTATTTTCATGTGACCAAATAATATTAATCATATTCATATTATTCATGATAATTAAATCACATTTAATCATTAATTTCTCAATGCTCCGATATATTTTCAATAATGGAATTATTCTTGAACTCTTTCAACAATAATATGCTTTATCCATGGATAATTGAAGATAATGATATTGCGACTGTACATTCATGTATAGTGACTTGGATACTGAGATCATATCTCATATCGAGATCATGGGGACCTCTCAAATATGTTTAATTAAAATCAAATTATAAATCTAATCTTCTCATTGCATCCCATGGTGTTGATGCATGCTCTCTATGTTTCTCTTCCCTTCCCTTCCTATGCATGCATCTTGTGGTTCTACTACTTTTTATTTTGATTGCAAACTTTCTTTTCTTTTCTTCACTATAAGTTGCAACTCATTTATAGGTATTTCTTGTTCAAGTTTTTATTGATGAATAATGTTTAAAATATTTTATTTTTGTACCATGTATAAGCAATTAACGAAAAAAAATGAAATCTATGTTATTTATAATAGATTTTTACATCGCGTCCCCTATAAACTTTGATAATTATACCCCCACACATACTTCATATTTTCTTCAAAAGCTCTACAAGCATACTCTCTTACACCACAAATCACAACCCCTCTAGTTAACTCCCATTTATTTGATTATCATAATCAGTGGATTCTTTAAAAAATTTGATATTTACCCTCCAATGTTTATTTAAAGGCATGACATTCCTTCTCGTTTCTCCTCCTCCATTCAAGAAGTACCATGCAACCACATGGGTGCCTCCTCCTTTACGTGAGTGGTTAACCAAAATACAAAGACACGCGTCCTTATTCCAAAGTCGTGAAACAACTGAAGCTATTCTTCATCTTCCTGTAACAGATGCAACTTTTACTCCCAATATGGTTTCCTTATTCTCTAACCTTCACCATCAAGACAAGCAAAAATGGAATGATAATTAGATGGGGTTTATTACTAATTGAATGGATATTATTGGTCCATTAATCCTCCCATTTGATGTCCATAAAATCCCCATTATAATCATCTCCCCCACGCTACTCTCTCCAATTTGTGTGCAAAGAGAGAAAGAGAGAGGATGAGGGAGAGTCAGATATAGAGATCTCACCGAGAGGAGTTGTTCTCGTCGTAGGGAACGATATGTCGATTAGGTGGAGGAGGACGTCGGTTCGGGAGAAAGAAGAGGATGTAGCAATCACTAGCAAATACAAACCCCTTGGACATAAGGTATGCATCGGTTTAGGATTACAATTTGTAGATGCATATATTGGTATATGATTTTACGAATGAGTAATGATCATCTCTGGAATAAGATCTTCATATGTATATGTTGGATATTAGAATTCATATGATTACCATAGCACTCTATTTGGAGACACATCGTGAGATTTTGATGTGCGATTTATTACCATACGATACAATATTGTATGGCATAGATTGAAACATCTAATTTAATCAATCGCATAATCCGTAGGTCAGGGTCATACAAATATGAGCATCTCAAATTTATTGATTTTGTGAGCGTGAATTAACTGTGAAATCTCCATAAGATTAATTTACCATAATCTCCTATGCACTTACCCTATTTATTTACATGACAATAGGAGCCAAATTACGGAGAGCATAAGTGGATATACCCAATAATATGTTCTCTTATATTACTCCTGAAGTTTTTATTGTACCATTTTAATTACGTCTTTAATCTATTAGACATATCATCTGAATTTTAAATTAAGAGCACCTCATACAAGATGCTGAAGTATAGGTTTTTTTATGCATATACATACTTACATGCAGCTTTTGAATAATTACATATATTCCTTATTAACTCGTCAAGTGCAATAGATAAAAATACAACATATAATTTAGGTAATGAAATCCTAGGTGCTTTTATTTGATTTCTAAAACTTGGTAGAACCAAATTGGAAATGCATGCATAGATAGTATTGATAATCAGAGCATGCAAGTTATTTAATGTAGATAAAGTTATATATTGTAGATACAAATACTATAACTAAAAGAAGGCCCGTTACAGTTGAAGCCTATGTTAAAAAGAAAAATTCACATAAGTTTAAATGAGGGTTGAAACTTGAAGAATCCAGAATAGCTTCAGATAGAAATGGTAATTACGAGCCCAGGTTATTAGGTAATCAAACCTATAACAATAGATGTTGGAAAAAATCTAAGATATTGTAAATAGTTAAATATCTAAGTTATATTTGTGAGCATGAAACTAATCACGGTACCCTCATAAGAAGCAATTTAACTTTTCAATCCTTGTTTGTGATAATCTAAAGTCACTGTAAATTCTGGATCAGACTATTAAACTATTGCAACAATCATAAAATACTCATTACTTTTTTTTCATAGTTTATTATATAATGTTTTTTCACCTTAATTGGGTGAATAACATTTGCACATACATTTATACCGAGTATTTTTCTGTTGATGGTAAATAATTAATGAAAGCTTCATCATCTACCAACTTAAAGTAATATGAAAAAAATGGATAAAGAAATTTAAGGCACAGACTCACAAAGAGTCACATGGACGGCCGTAAGGGGGCTTGTTAGCCAAAAGGCAATACCGCAAGGGGCAACACCGCAAGGGGCGTATGGTTGCAAGGAACCAAGAGGCAAAAGCTAAGTCATCTACTATTGTAACTACTGAAGATAAATGGAGCTAAGTGCTATACCTAATGCTGGGAACCATCTATGAAGTTCAATTATCATAAGCCCAAGGGGCAACGCCGCAAGGGACGTATGGTTGTAAGGAACCATAGACACAAGCTAGGTCCTCTACAGTTATAACTACACTGTCTTGTCATATCATGGACAACTAGTGCCAGCGGTTGAAAACGTATAACAATATACATACATGAAAGTTATGCAAATAAATGATTTATAAAGGAAAATCATTACAAGTATGTAAGGAAATGATTTATAAAGATAAATCATTACAAGTTATGGAATAAATAGTTTATAAAGGTGAACCATTACGAGTATGTAAGGAAATGATTTATAAAGATAAATTATTACAAGTTATGAAATAAATGATTTATAATGATAAACCATTATAAGTATGCAAGGAAATGATATATAAAGATAAATCACTTTAAGTTATGAAAGAAATGATTTATAAAAAAAAGCTAACCATTACATGTTATGTAAGAAATGATTTAATTAAAAATAAAATAATACATGTTATGCAACAAAATAGTTTAATTAAAGATAAACCGTTACATATTGTTCAAGAGATGATTTAATAAGGAATAAGTCATTATATGACGTAAAAGAATTTGTTTAAGAAATGTATACTATCAAAGTCATGGAGGCTAAAATGCGAAGTGATTTATATGATAAAAGAAACATGTACTTGTTATGAATCGTATGAAATATGACACACAAGATGGAAGAAGTGTATGCCATATTTAATTATGCAATTTATATATGTATATATGTGGTTATGAAAGAAACCAAATCATACATGCTAGGAATCGAGCTTAGACATGCGTGGGACATCTAAGCACGCGATAATATTTCATGAATACTCAAATAGATGTAGTGTAGCAGGTTAAAAGACCGTTAGAATTCCCATGCATGGACCCCGATGCATACTGGACGTTAGGCTCATGAAAAAAATATGTTTATTTATTTTAGATGAATAACAAGTTTGATCAAGCACTCAAGTTCATAAGACAAACTCAACAAGACATTCACCTTGGTATAGATATTACATGATTTATGATGGATATCTGTATGTCCACTGGAACAAAGAGCCATGTTGTGAAATTATTTAGTTTCTTTTGCAGGTATACCCTTATTAATGTTATAATAATGGAACTCTTCATTGAATTGGATTTTATGGAGCTTTTTGAGAATGGTTTTTTTGTGTGGTCATTAATTACCGTGCTTGTTTCAGCAATGTTTCGGATATGTGAATATAAGTTGTATGCTTCCGTTGGTCAGCGTATCTGTTCCGTTACACTTCCTCCTCAAACTTTCAAACCATAGGATCAAGGTCGTGCCAGGATGTCGATCTGATTGCATGTTCTCTCCAATCAATATAAATGGAACACTATAGAGAAACTCGTACACTATTAAGTCAAAGCAAATATTTCATCTTTCTCCATCATAAACTCCGTTGTTCATTTTCTCATGGGACAATGACTAAATTAAGAGAAGAAACTTAATAAAAAAATCAGATGGTCCACATCGTAACTAGGGGTGGGTATTCGATCAATTTGGGTGGATTTGGATTATTTGGTTCGGGTTGGATTCGGTTTGGGTTAGAAAAATAGAATCCATCACCCTGTCAAACACTACAGGCCGGTGGCTCTAAGGGGACGGTCGAGGACCGTCCTCTTTGTAGTTATAACCGTCCCTTCTGATCAGAGGGGACGGTTCAAGAACCGTCCCGTCTGACACCGTCTCATTTGATTATATGGGACGCTTTTCACGAACGTCCCTTTTAATCAACCATTGGGGACGGTCGTAACCGTCCCTTTAACGATTAAGTTTGGAGACGGTTCCGACCGTCCCTAGTACCACTACTAGTAGGGACGGTTTCAACCGTCCCCTTCTTAGAAGCGTAGCAGACGATTGACAACTGTCCCCAATGGTCAAACACTATTTTGAGACGGCTAAAAAAGACCTGTGGGGACGGTTGAAACCGTCTCCTACTTCACGTAATCGGGACGGTTGTGACCGCCCCTTCCACGAAGAGGCCTTTTTGTGACGCCAACAGAAGGCTGGAAGGGTTTATACCGATGCCAACAGAAGCTTATAGGGGACGGTTGTAACCGTCCTGTCTACGCTGGGGTCTATAGCGACGTCAACAGAAGCGTATAGGGGACGGTTGTAACCGTCCCCTCTACGGGTCTATAGCAACGCCAACAGAAGCGTATAGGGGACGGTTAGAACCATCCACAATAATCTCCCGTGAGCAATATTGGAAAGGAGGGACGTTTCTGTAGTTCATTAGGGGACGGTTACAACCGTTCCCAATACACCCTGACAGCAAAAAAATACTAGATTCATGGTGTTTTTTTCACGCTCCCTCTGCAAAACCAAATAAGACGCTTCATAAACTCAACATTCAAGATCATAATAAGATACATCATAGTTACAAAGAAATAGTTTTTCAAGTCTACATAATCTTAGGCACTACTAGAATCATTACAATAAAAAGTTCAAGAAAAAACTAAAATTTACTACATCGATGGTTATCTACTCAGATTCGTCACTCTCGTCGCTCTCCTCCTCACTCTCCTCATCGTCGCCGAGTTGTGCAGGTTGTATAGGTGGCGTGGCTTGGCTTTGAAGACGGCTTATATAGGACATGACTTTCGCCATGTCCATACGCTTCTTAGCCATCTCTGCATCTTGTGTAGACATCTTTGCCTTAACTTCGCACAGCTCCCTCTCAATCTCTCTTTCTCTCTGGCTCCCTTGCGAGGAAGACTGCGACCCACTTGCACCACTCATTCCGTACCATGTACGGATCGTTTCTCTACGTCTTCCGCAGTGGATGCGTCCACTGTGTTCTGGACCAGTGGCTTGACGGAAGGCATCATCGGCCGACAATAGGGGAGTGCTCGTCCCCGTGCTATCTAACGAGGAGGTGGTAGAGAGCCTAATCATTTCTTCCTGCATTTATAGAAATATAAAATATTTTCAATATATTAGCATAAGTCATTGTATAAATTAAAAATAAATATTACTTACATAAATTGGTGTGTAGGCATCATCAACCCACTGCATTTCTCCTCCTAAATCTCGGCTCTTTGACTCAGCAAAAATCTCTATGCGGGTCATTTCTCTTTCGTTATCCCTCAACTTAAAAAACATAAAAAGTTTTTAAAATAAATTATATACTTCAACTTAATCATTCTAAATTTTTTTTAAATACTTACAAAGTCATGCTTCAATTGGTTGGTGTTCTTCCTTCCCATCTTATGGGTTGACCTAAAGCCTTTGGAGCGATTCGTCGTATTTTTGGTAGAAATCGATCGAAATTTAACAAAGTTTGTACAAACATAAAACAAATAATTAAGAAAAAATATATATACCGCGAACTCCTCACTGGACCAAAATTTAATCAACTCCCTCCATTGATCTGGTGTAACACCAGGTGGGACGTTCTGCACAAACTGATCATATGGAATCTGGGGGTTGTAATACTAAAGATGGAAAAATAAATATCGTCAATCTTTAAATCTTTTATTATAAAAATACAAATATCTTTGTACCTTTGCCTTTATGCATCCCTTGTATCGACGCAACAACTCAGCGGCATGGGAGAGAATTTGAGAATCGATATGGGTATTTCGTTCCCATGTAAAGACAACATGATACAACAAATATAATAAACATTAGTGTAATAAAATAATAAAAAATCATTTTTTGATTTTAGAACACCTCCAAATCAGAAAGTATAGCAACCTTAACAACGTAAGGAAGCTGTAGAAAGTCGTGGATAGTGATGGGGACACGCGCACGAGCAACCTGGCCAAGGTAGCTCTGAAACTCCGTGGAGTTCTCTCCTACCGCATCTCTGCCAACAATATGTACATGTAACATCTGCCCGGGTGCAAGACGATCCAAGAATCTATACTGAGATGGTCCACGTCATCTCTAGGTACCTCCACTACCTGCATCAGAAGAACCTCTCTGTGGCTGCTGAGGAGGTTTCAGGAACCTCCCGAATACGTCTAGGTCTAAGAGCCATCTCTGCAATTCAAAAGTGGTTATTTTAAAAAATACATTTAGATAGATCTGAATAAATTCAATTATTTGAATAGAAAATAAAAAATAACATTACCTAATGTTGCTTGTACCAACGTCATTGTCTAATATTTCATGAAAAAAATCACTTGAGTTATTTTGGTATGCAACGTCATTGTCTACATAATCTTCCTCTTCGTTAACATCGAAGAAATCTCTCGGAGTTGTTCTAATGGGTATAATCCAACCACTAGCTGAGTTATCTGGAACATAGAAGACCTGTTCTACCTGACTCGCAAGCGCATATGGCTCATTGGTCTTCAACCGATTTATTTGCTTTAAAGAGAGAGCTCCATTTCTATCCTTCTTGTAACGTAATCCAACACGACCCACATCGAACCAGATGCAATGAAATAGAACACACCTTGCATCATGTGTAAAACTGATTTCTAATATATCAATAATCTCGCCATAGTATCCATCAATTTCAGCAATAAGATCGGCCTTCACTATTACTCTAGAAAGCTGTGATGCTTTATTTTAATCAATTGATTTTTTTCGAAATCGGAATCCATTAACGATGTAGCCGAAATGTGATACTACTAATGAGTATGGACTCCTGTGGATTATATAGAGATTCGTGCTCCACCGTTCATCTTTGGTAACTTTTAATAGTTCAATATTATCCCCGAACTATTTAAGAAAGTTTGATTTGCTAGTGGTTGTTAACTGAAACTCTTCAAAGAAAGAATCAACCTCGTCTATTTGCATGAAAATATAATAATGAATAAGGTCCCTTTCATCATCTGAAATACTACGACGGGCACTCTTTAGGATAGCTCGTCAATTTTGTTGAAAAATCCAAAGTTTGTTTGGATCTTCTGTCCACAATTCACCATCGTTATTTCGTTCGAACCGATCGAATTTAATAATCTTGCCATCATCCATATACATGTCACCAATGTGATACATTCTTCACATAAATATCCCTTGGCAATGCAACCTTCAGATGCAGCTTTATTAAACACCATATTCTTTAATTTCCGTAAGTATCTTTCAATTAGATACATCCATCGATACTGTACATGATTACATATTCGAGCTTCGCTAGCAAGATGAATAATTAGATGTACCATTATATCGAAAAATGTAGGTAGAAAGAGCTGCTCCAGCTTAAATAAAGTGATAACAATATCTGTCTCTCGTCTAAACCATGCTTCAGGGTCTAAAGTCTTCGAACACAGGACTTTAAAAAACTGACTGAGTTCAATTAGTGGCTGCAAAACATCAGGATGTACAACTCCTCTTATTGCCAACGGGAAATGAACTTGCATCGATACATGACAATCATGACTTTTTAATGCCGATATCTTTCTTTCCGTGAGATTTATACATCTGCTTATTTGAGAGGAGAATCCATCAGATACTCTAATTGATTTAATAAAATTGAATATCTTATCTTTGCCAGCACTGGATAAAGTAAACACCGCTTCGGGAATTATTACTCTAGAATTCTTTGACTCTATCGGATTCTGTTCTGGTCGGATACCCAACTGTATTAGATCACGTCTGCCTCGCAAACTGTCTTTCGCAGTACTATAAATATTTAAAATTCCCATAATATTTTCCATAACATTCTTCTCTATATGTATCACGTCCAAGTTATGACGGACCTGTAAAGTATGCCAATAGGGTAGCTCCTGAAAGAATATACTTTGTTTTCGCCATCCACCGGATGCCTTCCTCTTAAATAATCGGCCTAAAGAGTAGTTGCCCAAATTTTTTTGTTCCATCCACATTGCGCTTCCTGATCGGCGATTCAAACTTAACCGGCGTCCAAACGACTGTCCATCAAACTTGTAATTATTTTCACTTCTTAACCATCTATGACTTACATGTAAGAAACGACGATGTCCCAAATAATAATGTCTCATACTCGCACTTAGCCATGTCGAATGTGTTTTATCCATACAAATCGGACATGTGAGTTTACCTTTCATACTCCATCCCGATAAATTAGCATACGCGGGAAAGTCATTAATTGTCCACAATAAAGAAGCACACATTGTAAAGAACTCTTTCTTTACCGCGTCAAACGTATTCACTCCAGAATTCCACAGAATCTTTAGTTCATCAATCAACGGTTGCATATATGTATCTATCGCATTACCTGATCCCTTTGGATCAGGTATCAATAACGACATCATCATAAAAGAAGATGCCATTGACATCTATGGTGGCAGATTATATGTAACAAGTATCACACGCCAAATAGATTAACTTGTACTCGTATTTCCGAATGGATTAAAACCGTCAGAAGCAAGACCGAATCGTACGTTTCTTACTTCTTCAAAGAACGATGGATACATTTCATCGAATTTCCTCCACTCCTATGTATCTAACAGATGTCGCATAACACCAGTTACATCTTTCTTTTTGATATTACTGTGCCATATCATCATTCTAACTGTTCTTTCATATGAATATAATCGCTATAATTGGGGAATCAAAGGAAAGAACCGTAAAATCTTCTCTGATTTTTTCCTTTTTGAATCATGACCCATATTCTTATATCTGCTACTTTTGCAGTCAGGACATGTATCTAGGTTTGAATAATCCTTCCAATATAAAATGCAGTCATTCGGACATGCACCAATTTTCTCGTAATTTAATCCAAGTGCGCGAAATCTTGACTTATCGTCCTTCCAGTCCTTTGGAAAAATTTCTATATTATTTAATAAGGTCCTAATCAACTGTAAGACATATATCATCGTAACCACTGTACACCTTCTTCACTTTTATCTTAAACATTTACAGAACAAAACGTAATCGAGACATTTTGACTCCGTCACATAATGGCTTTTCTGCATCTTGTATTTTTTCAAGTAAGGTATCCGGAAGTGAATCCATCATTTCATCAGTGTCATGTCCTCGAATATTATATATCATCTCAAACATAGCATCACGGTCATGTGTTTCAGAGACATCTCTTTCAGTATCAACTTGGACATTATTAGCTTCTTCTAAAATAACTCCTTCACCATGATACGTTCAATTTGTATAATGAAGCCAAAAACCATTTAATATCAAATGTTCGTAAACTATGTTTCGATTTTGGGTCAGAGTGTTCTTGCATCTTATGCAAGGACAATGTATCTTATCTCCTTCACCTCCTACAATATGATAGAGCGACTCATATTGAAATGCCCAATCGAAGAATCCGATAACTCCTTTGTTATATGTCTGATAATCATCGAATCTTTTGTTCATCCAACTTTTGTCCATTGCCTAAAGGTAAGATCCAAAGTTAACTACAATAATGTATGATAAGTTTCAATAATGTATGGTAAGGTGTATTTTTTTGATCCTCTGAACTAAACTATTAAGCATTTAACTACTTTTTTTATCTAAATATGTTTTTGATCCTCTTAAATAAACTATTAATCAATTAAAATACTATATTACTAATACCTCTACTTTACAAAGATTAAGCTATTATTTTTCTATACAATCATAAGCAAGAATAATATATTAAAAAATTATTAAAAAACTTACAACCAAGTAAGAGGATAAAATCAAGACGGAGGGAGGTGGGCGACTGGGCGGAGGATGACGGGCGACAGCCTGAGGAGGAGGGCGAGGGGTCGGAGAGGGCGAGAGGGCGGAGGATGAGGGCAGAGGGCGAGGGGGCGGATGACGAGAGGGCGGAGGAGGAGGGCGAGAGGGCGTGGGGGCGGAGGAGGAGGGCGACGGGCGGCGGCCGTGCGGGGGCTGAGGACGTAGGAGGGCGAGAGGCGTGCGTGGCTGATCGAGTGAAGAATGAGGAATGGATTCGCCGGAGGGGGTATATGACCACCGGGGACGGTCGTCCAACCGTCCCCTATAAGAATAATCGGGGACGGTTATAAGTGGACCGTCCCCTTTGGTTGCAGATATTTGGAGCAGCGCGCCAATTAGACGGGTTGTGGCGATGGTTACGCAACCATCCCCTAAAACCAACTATAGGGGACGGTTGTAACCGTCCCTTATAGTTTCGTATAAGCGACGGTCACAGTGGAGTAACGGGGACGGTTAGGACCGTCCCCTAAAGTACCCAGGTAGATAAAAACCATGTTGGGGCTCTCCTAGTAAGGGACGGTTAATATAACCATCCCTAAAGGTCATATTAACGGCGACGGTCGTTAATGACTGTCGCTATTACTCTAGAGACGGGACGATCAGCCTACAACCGTCCCTGATACTAGTATAGGGGACGGTTGCTCCATGACCGTCCCCAATAAGCGTCCCCAAAGGTCGTCCAGTTTGTAGTGAAATTACTTTGAGTTAAGCTATTTGGGTCATTGGTTTGGGTCGATTGGGTCGAGTAAAACCAAATTAATGAAATTGACTAAAGATGAAAGTTACCACTTAATAATCATGCAAGTCACTTTTCCTAAATTAGCTTCAACCTTACATGTCTATAAAGGCCCGTGGTTTATTGAGGGTTTTGATGACTTATCTGTTTGTTAATAAGGAATAAATTACAATATAACAACTGCCATTCAAGTAATCACGTTCTTCAATTGGACATGGCAACATGCATTTAATTCACATATGTCGTCAAACTTCTTAGGCTATTCCATTTCCAACCGTTATCATTTATTAATAAGTGAATAAATAGATTTAAATATCCTATATAATGGTAGAAATATCGTGCACATATGTGTGTATATATATGTATACATAAATATATTCTTACGATTTTTTGCTGGGTCAGGTGAGTCTAAACCATGGATCCATCCATATTAATTGTTCGGGTTGATTGGGTGTGTCAGGTGGACACTATCAAAACCATCAATCAACCTAGTAGCCATATAAATAAAATGGTTTGGGTCTAACCCGACCCAAAAACCCAAATAACTCAAATCATTTGACCCATGTCAAACGATTCGATTGGGTTATTTGATTGGATCCAAACAACGCCCACCCCTAATCGTAACTTTAGTTTTCGGGTACAGTAACTATCATTTCATGTCAACCAAACAATTCCATCGGGATACACGAAGTGACAAATTTAATCAAAGTAAATGGATGAACATGGAACTTTGGGTGTCAATGGTGAATTTCAACTGAACATGAAAGCACAATCGTCCGATATGGAGAATATTTGGGAAGGGAAACATTGAAGGAGATTAATCGATGGATAAATACACTTCGATCACCAATGAAATCAGGGGAAATGGCTTTCAGTGGCTAAATCAGACCGGGACAAGACGTGTGACCAGAGATTGGTCGCAAACCAGAGAGACGAAGATGAGTGGATCAGTGAACAAAGGATGAATTAGACAATGAAAGGGGAATAAATTGCTCTGATCAAGACTAGAATGAATCTCGATTGAAATGCAGGATGAATCAGATGGATCGGTGAGATTTAGAGGTCGGATGAGTTGTGATTTGAGCGTACTTCTAAAGGGATGTGGTAGATTTGAGGAGCTTAAGACTGATCTGAGGTTCAATTGAAGGGGGGAACAGATTGCAGAGTGATCGCAGAGAAGAGGATTGAATTCCTTGATGAAAATGGATCGAGTTGTACAAAATCAGGGATAACGTCGTAATAATTCGAAATGGAGGCGTTTTTCTCAGAGCATAGGATCGACAATGAAATAGTGGAATGTCGTTGCTGCCTAGTTCCCCTCCCTCTATGGACACCTTAATGCCTCCCTCTCCCCTCCACCAAATAGTTGTCATCCCCCTCCCTACTTTTGCATCGATGCACAAACCCCCTCTCCTCCTTTTTGTTCTGTACTTTCATGGCTAGGGCACAGAGGAAGAGTTTGTTGGAAATGTGAGCCTACGACGAGCCATTATGCAATAAATGTTATTGCAATTCACTTCTTAATATAAAATCTACAATAAGTAACAATTAGAGTTATATACCATGGTCATCTTAATAATCATACAATTGTTGATTCAATGGTTAAATCATAGAGGATTGTGCTTGGATGAAATCTAAAGAGTTAGATTGATGATTCATCAAAGTACCGTCAAATGATTGTTAAGAGAGGATCTCCAGCCTGAGAAAGAGATGTCAATCCTTATCTAAAGGTTGATATATGACTGACCTCTTGATGTACGTCATCTACATAGGAATAGGTATTCCAAGATATTAAATAAGTTGGTCAAAGAGATGACTTAACGAGATCGAGAGAACTAAGACCTATGTTGTATACTGTCACAATATAGGCACGCATCCTTTGACTGGAGACATATGTTACTATATGTCTGAGTATGTACATTTGGCAGACCGATAGGTTGATGACCTATTCAAAGTCTATACACCGATCAGCCAGCGTGCATACAAGGTCATATGAGTATTACAATCTCTCAAACAGATAATACAAGTTCATCACTAGACCAGAATACATGAGCTCACTCATGAGATATTGGGATCAAATTCTGTGCATGGTTATCTCGCTTTGGATGCTTGGCGGAATTTGTAGGATTGATATATGCTTTTAGAAAGTATATGGTCAATACCTAGGAATGATGTTTGCTTTTGGAAGTATATGATAGATACCAACTCCCAATGATCAAATGAGAAACTTAATGATAAAACACTAAAGACGACAATCTAAACGTGATCTAAAAACTTCACGTTTATTTTAGGTCTTCTAGTATGCAGAAAGTTCTGGTATTGTGAATACTTGAGTGTGATGTGATCGTAAATGATTGTATAATCATGACACATCCATTTCGAGAAAGTGATGCAACAGATTTGGATTTTAATGACTCCTCTCAATAGAGAAGTAATATGATATTATTCCAAATGTTGGACATTGATTTGATATGATTCGGATGCAATTAGAAGATTAGATTTACATCTTTGATTTAATCAACCATTTTTGAGAGGTCCCCGAGATCTGGATTTGAGATATGATCTCAATATCCAAGTCACTATACATGGAATGCACAATCGCCATGTCCTTATCTCCAAGTATCCATGGAGAGAGCACATTATTCTTGAAGGAGTTCAAGAATAATTCCATAATTGATAACATATCTGAGCATTGAGAAAAATTGATAATTAATTGTGATATAATTATTATGAATAATATGAATATGATTCATATTATTTAGATATATGAGAATAGATATCCAAGATAATTAAATATGATTTAATTATCAAATATATGAATAATGTGTCTATCACTATCTATAATAATCGTATATATATTATAAATGTGATTTATAATATATTAGAGAGAGTTAATTGTAATGGACATTTATGAATTAAATGTCGATGTGAATTAGATTCATATTGGACAATTAATTGTAAATGCAATTTACATTTTATTTTAATTGCGTAAATAAGATTCACAATATATCAATGGCATGATTGTAGTTATCATAAAATAATTTGGAATTATTTTTATGAATAATTATGCAACAAATGTTGTTACACATGTGGAATCTTAGATAGATATGAGATCTCACCAATTAGGAAAAGAAGAGCTACCTTCCCCTTTTATAGGGTGGAGGGTCATCGAATACTACGCCATGTCTGACCATCCACTCTATTAAGGGAAGGAGGACTATCCTCTTTCCTTTATTTCCACATTAAATTGATTTGAATTAAATTGAATGTGTTGTAAATTATTTTAAACAAATTCAATTTATTTTAAAATTATTATTTATTATTCAAATTTATGCTAGAAAATCATAACCATTGATTGGAAGCACAAATCAATCTAAACTATTGGATTTGTGAGCACATGGATTGAGATCCATGGACATCTAATTTAGTATAAAAGGGAGGGTAGCCCTAGCCTCTTCTACAACATGAATTTAAACAACAAATCTCTCTTTCTCTCTCTCTCTCTCTCTCCAAATTTCTCATACACACCCACACTATGTCCCAACAATGTGACCACCCTCATTGTTGACCTAGAGAGGCTCGAAGTTGTCATGATACCGTTGTGTTGTTGGATCGAGTGGTTATGGATCTCCTCCATCTTCGATGCTTCTTGCTCATCGAAAGCATAAAAATCAGCGTGCTAACATGTGAATTTTAGATGTCATTATGTACACACATGATTCTTGATATTTTCATATAAAAGAACAATGAACAAGCAAAAATAACCCCTAAGGAGTATATTAGAAAGTTCAAGGATTGAATATAGGGACATGACTAAAATATCACAAGTTTTTGAAAGAGATTTTCTTTGAAATTGGTAAAAATGCAAGACGATCTCTCTTAATTTTTCAATGATTTTATAAAACTCATATTGCAGTGAAATTGATACTAATAGTTTTTCGATGCTCACATATGTATTATTTTTCGGTGACTTTTGGGAGTTTTTAACTAATTTAAATGATTTATCAAATATGCAGCCATGTAAATGTGATTTTTAGAAAAGTTAAGGGAATGGATGTAAAAAAACTATCTAATGGAAGTTTTGCAATTATGAAAAGTTACTGGATAGATGCAATAATTAACTTATAAAGAAAATTTTGATGGAAAAATATCAAGAAAAATATGAGATTTTAGAAATTGTAGAAAGGTCCCCGAAGGACTAAATTGAAAACAACCAGAATTTGAATGAAAGAAATGCAAATGTCACTAACTCAAATAAGCAAAATTGAAGAGATTGTAAAAAATATCAAAAGTTTAATAAAATTACATTGAGGTCCAATTGAAATAAACATAATACATAAAAATAAAGGAACTTACAGTGGAGCCATTGGTCTCCAAGAGCAATAGCCAAGGTTGCTTCCAGTTGTGCCAGGACACGAGGTGATGGAGTATGGGGCGACAACGGTGAAGGAGGAGAGCGGTAGAGAGTGTGGCGATATTATAGAGGAGAATGAGTGCATCCTCGGTCAGGGGCCTCCTCCTCTCTCGAGCTCCTCATTCTTTTATAGATGGATATGGAGGAGAGGAGGAGGTGTGGCGGTTGCGATTGTGCGTTAAGAAGGAGATACGACAGTTAGTTGGTGAGGCGATGGGGAGAAACGACAACTACGACGTGCTTCATTGAACTTGATGGAGGAAGAAGATGAAGGGGGGCTGACATCAAAGCATATTTTTTGACGAGCTTATCTCAGCATGATGTCAACTATTTTGTCTTGTAGCAGTATTTTTTGCAAATGAAGAGGGAGAAGGATAAGAGCCCCTTTGGGTTTCTACAAACTAAGCCTAAAAAAATAAAAATGTTTAGAAATTCATAATGGGTTATTTGAGTACATTTTTCTTTGATAGTTCTTTGCTTTGCATTTGTCTTTTTAGAACATGCATCCCTTATTGTGCCTTATTTTTTATAGGATTTTGTAGCATTGGGTATTAAGAGTATTGATGAATCTATATTTCATCATCGTTATTAATTTATTTTAGCTTAAAATCCCTTGTAAAATACTTGTATATGTCAATAAATCCATATTCTTACTAACTTCTATCTTTGTGTAATTATTGTATATTTACTACCTTTTAACATAAAATAAATAAAAAAGAAAAGAAAAGATTGTATATATGAAATAAATAGAGGTTGAATCAAACTCCGAGAGAAGGTCAAGACTTGAACTAATTAACAAGGAATAAAATAGGAGGAGATAAGGCCAAAAATACCAATAATACACTTGATACCACTATATATTTCTCACTTGTATAATATTGTCTATAATACAATATTCTTTAATTATTTTATCACCTAACCCTTTTTAAATAATCATGATTTATTCTTGAAATAAAAGTCATTTGTAAATAACAAAAACTGCATATAGGGTATACAATCACACTCTCTAGAAGCTATAAAAATATACAATTTCAAGACCAATATCGTCTCCACCTGAACTCTAAATTCATAAAACCCACTTATATTGTACTCCAAATTAAATTATCTTTAAAGAGGTGGTAATTTCATAAAATTCCGAGTTAAGGTGTGAAATGTGGTAAATGTAGGTATTATTGTATACTGTACCTATATATACTATGTGAATTAATTAATTACTTATTTTCTTGTGCATAATTGTGAATATTGAATTTTTATTACTTATAAATATTATATCTAACTCATATAAAAGTACAAATAAACAATAAACAAAAATAAAATCATGTATTTATTGTATATGTATCACCATGTATATATTGTACATATACCTATTTAATTAATCCAATAAGTTAACTCATAAAAATCAAATAAAAATACCACTAACAACATTTTAATATATTTAAATAAATAAAATATTTAGTTATGTTTATATATATAATTAATTAAAAATCATAATATTTTGTATATAGGTACACTTACTTGTAAATAATACCATGTATTTATTTGAACCCTTATAATTCTATTATTTAATGAATTAAAAATCACCAAAAATTACTTTAAATTATTCCTACAAATTTATTTACAATATTTAATTTAATTAATTCATTTTTATTTTTTATTGAATTATTTAGCTTTTATTTACTATTTTATCATTTTCCCTAATTTGGACTTATTCTAGGCATGGTCCTATTGGTCATCCTGGGTCTGTTGATCCAGGTTAATTCCTGAGCTATGCTTCCTTCTTCCGTTGATCTCACACCAGCCATCTCTTCTCGCATTTTTCTCACATGCATCACTTTGTAATTGCTCCCGCACGCATGGCCAACATTTAAGCCAATTCAACTCTCTCCCACCCATCACCTCAGATCCACCCATCGCTCCACGGATTGCTTCCACATTCAAATTTAAAATGACACTGGAGACATTCCTATAAATAGAGCACCTCTGCCTCCACCGAGTGGATTAATCCATTCTTAGGACTTTTTACTCCCTGAAATCTATCCCCGGAGTAAGTTGTAGGTGACCGTTGCGACTCCCCACGATTAGGAGCGTGAGGAAGCGCCTGGAGTTTGTGATTTATCCATGTCGCTAGAGTACCTCCTCCACATCTCCGCCTTCAGCGTAGATCGAGGTGTTATCTCCCTTCCTTTTAGTCTGTAGGTAACCATAGTTAGAATATTTTCTTTTATGCAATCTTAATTCAGTCTTTTAACTCCGTGAATAGCTTAAATCCAAATTTCATCTTAACCTCTGGTCTCCATATTGGAGGAGCTTCGGTCATCAAAGCTATCCTCCGACCATGCCATAACTCTCACCCAACCTCTCTTCAGTTCATTCACCATCTAACCACCTCTAGATCCTCATAGTTCAGGAGATCGATCTCCTACGCCAGAGATCTCCATTCAATCCTCATTTCTGATGATTTTGATCCAATTTCTTGGCCGGAGTACACCTTCTGAGCATTAGTTTTCATAAGCAGGTCAATGGAGTTTCAGACTTCATGCTCAACGAAGATCCAAAGCTGAAGCTAGTTCTTGGAGCAAGATTTTTCATCATCTTCCAGATTCATTCCTTGATGACCTCACGAAGATCCAAGGTGCATATTTAATGCAGAATCGAAGGAGCTTCGATTTGAGACCAATTTGAAGAGGAGAGCTCAGAAGAGGAAGATCCATTCAGATCAAGCTCACCGGGGATGATGCTCTTCCCAGTTCTTCTAGGCCTTCGCTTCATCGCATGATCAAGAAAATCATCTCAGTTTAAACCTAAGTCGTTCAAAAAGCCCAAAGGTCGATCGTGGATTCCATCTTCAAGATCTGATCGCGAGCCTTGGCACAAGATCTATCTTCTGTCATTCGATCAAACTTCTAGAGCATCTGAACCTCATTTAAGGGTACTTTTGCACCTCAACCCTCTATCTTTATTTTATTAGCAAATAAGTCCTAACGTTGGAACATGTCATCTTTACAATAAATTGAAATATTGCATTACCATTCCATCCATTTATTTTATTCGTAATTAATTCCATTTTGAATTATGTACATGCTTATCACGTGAGTTTTAGAAATTTTGCAAAAAATATTGAAAATCTATGTTAATGTTTGGACCCTTGAATTATTTTATTTACATTTTGGTCCAATCCAGCGAAGGCACGCGTGCCTTAGTGTGTGATTTTTGAAAAACAAATACACATTTAGCCCTGCTAGTTTATTATTTGTTATCGTTTAGCTGACATTTATCAAACAATTGCTTTTAGGAACCTATTTGTTTGTATTTATTTTGCATCTTTTAAATTACATAAAAATAAGCAAAACACATCTTAAAATTCCACAAAAAGTCGTAGTATTTATTGTTTCATGCATCTTTCATTAACAATTTTTAGTTTGCATTTTCATTATTTTCATGATTAATTAAAATTCAAAATTATCATAAAAAATCATAAAAATATAAGAAAACTACTTCAAAAATTCTAAAAAAGTCATGTTTACATATTTTATGTTGTTTTCATTTCTGACCAATTTTCATATTTTTAACATCTATAAAAACCATAAAAATTTATAATAAGTAAAGACATTAAAAATTCATATAAAATCAATTAAAAATCCAAAAAACATAAAATTGCTGTCTGGAAAATATAAAATTTTATCTTCGAGACTTTATTATTCTGATCAATTTTTGACACTATTAGATATTTTAAAATCAAAAAATGTTTGCATCTTTTTCTATACTTTATTTGTTGTTTCTGATTTATTTAAAATCCCTAAAACTTGTAGAAAATTCTATAAAAATTACAAAAACATTAAAAATCTATCAAAAAATAAGAAATTATTTTTATTTTAATTTTCTTGATCCTTTTTATTATTTGAATAATACAAAAAGAGTTGTTTCTCGTGTGTGTGATTTAATTACTTTAATCATTCATTATTTTTAAAATAAACTCTCATAAATATAAAAATATAAAAACAAAAAACCAAATAAAAAATTTAAAACAAAAATTCATAAAAAAATAATATTTAAAAATTTTGTAAAAATACAAAGCCAAGCGTAGTGTACATATAATTCCTTCATTTTTTTCATTGACTTTCAGTGCATCGAATAACCCTCAGTATTTTTGTAGCTGCCCTAAGTTTGATCCTGTTGTTATACTAGTAAATTAAATCACAATTTCTGTTGAAATAATTTTATATTATTTTTTGTAGAGAATAAATAGTTTTTGATTGACACTTCTCTGGGTTGCGATGACACATGTAAACAATTAATTCACTAAAATTAAAATTCCGAATTTAGCGTTCAATAAAATGGCGTCATTTCTAGGGAGGCATGTTGGGGGTAGTTAGGTTTCTCTTTGACATATTATTCTTGGTTGTAAATCATTGTCTATATTTTCCTACATTTAATTCATTGAGCTTATTTGATGTATTTAATTCATTCATTTTTGCTCATATCTATATAATTGTGTCTCTTACACGTTCTATATTTCCTTTTTCTTGCGAGAGCCTAACGAGCAAGGACATCATTCTTAGCATCTAACATGTCCGATAATTGATCTTGTTAAATAAATGTATTTGGTCATGCGTAAAAATATTTTGTGTCATTTCGTTGTAGGCAAAAATCGGAATCGGTCAAGAAATAACCACACAAAATATTTGTTAATTTAATGAATGTGGTTTTATGTGTCTTTTACTTGAGCAAATCCCAAGGTCAAACACAAGGAGGCAAATGAACAACCTATAATTATGTCTATTAAAATTCGTACGAGATTTTCGAGGCGGTCTTTTTTGTGATTTTTATGCAATTAAGGATGCAATATGCAATTTTGGCCTATTTTAAGGATTAAAATGTAAATGTCAATCAAACGCTGTCTGAAAAATATGAAACTTGGCCAAGATGATAATTATGACAAAATGAATGCAGTGTAATTTTTTGGAATTTTTGGATGCAATATTAATTTTTAATGAATTTTTAAATGCAAACAAAGTGAATTTCAATATTTAATTATAATAAATAGTAAATCTAATTATTTTCAAGGAATAAACTTATCTAAGATCTATAGTAGGTATTGGACCTCAAAAAAATCCTAAACCCTGAAAATGTGAGATATAATACCTATTAAAAATCAAATATTGGAATATATAAAGTGCTTTTTTACAGGACAAACTATGCATGCAAATGCGATTCTTTTTTGGAAAAATGTTCACCATAAATAATTCTAGAATCTGTGATTTTTCGTGAATTTTAGAGAAATGGTTAATCAATTATGAAAATCAGAGCACAAAATGGGCAAAGTATGTAATTTCCCACAGAATAATTAATTATTAATTAATCATTGATCATAAAAATGTCCATAATAAACCAAAATGTAGAGAATTAATTGACAAACAAAATGATATTTTTGGATAATTAAATAGTGGAATGTAGATGTCTAAAATGATAAAGGAATATAGGGTTATTTATGCAATTTTAAATAAACATGAAAATGTAGAGGAGGACTGAAATGTAAATACCAGAAAGATGGGGGGGTTCTGCAAAATGTGCCAGAGGGTTATGTGTGAAGTACGCGACCTTCTGGATCTTGACTTTAATGCAATATTGGTAACCTCCGGGGTATCCTTTGTAAATTTCCCAAGGTTACGTGTAATGCACGTGACATGGGGTTGAGGTCGGTGACGTTTCCCATGCATGTGCGGAGCTCGTGCGGGGGATCTCAGGCTCTGTGCCCGACGCTGTCGTTGGCGGAAGGCGACGAAGGGCGTTAGAGTACCAACGAGGCGGAATGCTTCCACGATGGAGGAGCTTTAGTTCCTGCGGCGAAGCGTCGACCGTCCTCCGACCGACATACGACCGAGGGGACGATGGAGTGGAGACAGAGGTGGTGCTCCCTTGGTGTATCGTTGGCGGAGAAGGCGACCAGGGAGCGTTGATGGAGACGGTGAGGTGTTCTTCCTGGTGACGAGGAATGGTGGCGTTGGATTGTAGAAGACGCACCCGAGGATTGCCTGGAAGCACTGTGGAGGAGTTGATGCAGACGGTGACGGTGCGGTCGAGGATGGAGCTCTACAGCTCACGACCGGAGCATGTGGCACCACTGGCGACGGGGAGTCATGCTGCAGCGAAGCCCGAAGGGCTTCAGATCTCGCCGAGACAGTATGACGGTGCTGTCACCACCGCCGTTTCATTAAGGACTAGGGCTATCGACGGATCATCGAATTAGGGCGGCGACATCACTTAAATAGGGACAGTGATGCGCCAGAGATGGAAGAAGATCTCGAGGTTAAAGATGAGGTCGAAGATTGATTCGATGGGAGTACACGGGGAGGAGATCTGAGACGAGGTTCGACTGGATGTTGACGAGATTTACGGCGAGGTGCGAGGGATCAAAGGGCGACGACAAGATACACGACGGGCGACGCGGATCCCAGATTTGGGAAAGACGGACGGAGGAGGGTGATGACCTCTGGTCCATCTAATCGACAGAAGATCGGATGGCCCAGATGGGGCCAAATGGCGGTCGATGGGTGCAGGAGAGCGGAGCACGTGCGTTGCGCGTGCTTGGGAGGCACGTGCGACGTACTTGCAAGGACTTTTATTTTAATTTTTTTAATAAAAACTAATTAATAAAATATACAAAAATGACTGACACGTGGCAGCTCCAGGAGTTGCCACATGTCAACACCACAAAAATCAGAAAATTAAATACCTTGTAAAATCCAAAATAAATAACAAATGGCCTCGAATCAAAAAAGTTTCTTCATGGAAATTGCTCGTCTCAATGAGATCTATAACTTTTATGAAGACATCAAAACCAAAATCGATCAATTGCACAAAGTGATATTTTTGGGGTATCCCATGTACATAGATTACCTTGATTTTTGGATTTTATATTTTTGATATCATTTTTAAACTAGATAAAAGTCAAAAAATATACGTTAAAATAAAAAATAAATATTCACACATTAGTATATATTTTGAATTTTTATTAACTAAGAAAAAGAAGAAATAAAACATGAAAACGACTGATTTTGTATAGACAGGTAATGAAGACTAGGACTCAATTTGTTTCTTTGATTTCAAGCTCTGTTTGGACTTAGATTTTTGCACATTTTAATAAAACTTGTATAAAAGAAGACAAATGAAAAAGAAATAAACTAAAATAGGTTAATTATGTACATAAAATATTAGGTTAAAATCAATTAAAATACAAAATGCACAAAAGAGAATCAAAACCCAACTTTCACATATGAGCTCCAATTCACTTGAACTTGGTCTTGTTTTGAAGGTAATTGAATAGTTAAAAAGTTAGTAGGATCAAAATCGACACTAGAGGGGGAAGATATGAGGTTTTTAGTCCGGAAATCCTGAAACTAGGATTTGGGTTTTTGGTCCACTTATTTGGGTTTGCGATTTTTTTTATTTTTCATTATTTCTTTTAGTGATATGTACACAATGGAAGTGGTTTTGGGTCATTCGGAGTTAGCATGAATTAGTTAAAAATCAGGGAACTTATGCTATTTATAGGTCAATTTTGGCTGTGATTTTTGGCTTCTTATTTTTTTGCAGAAATTAGTGTTAAAATGCAATTCTTGTCAAAACATGCATGAATGCTAATTATGAAGAATAAATGAAGAAATGCTAATGATTTTGAGGGATTTGAGCTTAATTAATGAGATTTAGAGTGATGAATATGATATTCATTAACAGCACTGACGCACCCAAGCGGAGCAGAGGCGAGTTTATTCTCCACCAAGCCACAAGAGAGCGTATGAAGAGGAGAAAATGATTTGAAGGAGACCAATCATTTGGATCATTAGAAATAGATATATTTTTTTACAATTTATTTATTCATCTAAAACTCTTGTAAAAAAGGATATTAATTTATTGCAAGGTCTGTTTTGCCAAGTGCTGGTACACTTGGGGGACCTCACTAGCTTTGATTTTTCATCGGTTGTTTATATTTATTTTGCGAAGTTTTCCGCACTGAGCCACTAATGATTGCTTTAATTAATTTACTTGAGCCAAGTAATTAATTTGGTCCAAAGACCTAAACAAAAATTTCTGTACCTATATAGTAGAGCATATTGGACTTAGTCAAATTAATTAGTTCTTACCCGCTAATAGAAGCTATTGCTAGAACGATTCACGTGCATCATTTAGATTACTTTTATTTTCTATGTTTATAACTCTATACCAATCACCCTGTATGTAGAGTGTTGGTGACAAGGTACGTGTCTCTAAACCCCTACATACATCATTGTGTTTAATCGTGCATTGGCTTTCCAATTTCCTCACTTATTTTCACTCACATAATATAAAAAGGAAGTTGGACACTTGGTAGACGAATCATTGAAAAATATTTAAAAACGTTATTACCTTTACAACTAGGAATACTAAAGAAAATCGACCCTAAAATAAACGTAAAAGAAAATTCTTGTTTTGGGGAGAGTAACCCCCTCATTGTTTGATTTTACTTGCAAATGAGAGAGGGATGAACACTAGGATAGAGCCAAGCCTGAATCTTCATATAGACAACTAGTTCTACAAAACTATTAGCTACTTCTCAATAAGTAAATGTGGGTAGTTGGTAAATGATCGGATTTCCATAGTAGAGTAGATGGTTTAGAGGACCATGTGTAAGACTCGGTCCTCAAGTAACGGGTAGCTATTGAAGGTCCATACTTACATCCATACTGGCTGAAAGTAGGCACAACTAGTCATAAGAATCGGGCAATTCTATAGGGAAATTCAGGTACCTAACAACTCGTAACTCTTTGAAAGATTGTATTTATCACCAACTAAAATTGAAAAGATAAAATACTGAACTCTTATATTCTCCACCTATGTTGAGTCGGTAAAAATAGGGGGTTTGTATTATGTCTTGATTGCTAGTGCCAGAGATCCTTCTGCGCCATTTGCACTTCAACGCCATTTTTTCTCTTGCACTGATTTTTGTGTTTCTGCAACTTGCCTTTTACTTACGAAGATGTCGGCGTAGAGCATTCCTCGTTCGTATTTTGCAAACTCATTTCGCACTTCGATTCGTTCATCTTCTATTCTGGGAGACTCACTACCCAAATATTCCTCTTTCTCCACTTTACCCTTCACCTCATCCATAAATTCGTTGTTTGAGATTGGCTCTAATCTTAAACTAATATCTGATACTCCATCATTTATGAGGACTAATAAAGTGTCATGCACATTTTTAGAGTTAGAATACAGATACTTGATGCCACCCAAGGGTAAGGGATCCATGGCCAAACAGATCGAGATCAACAACATTATGTTAGCCTCCATTCAATCCATTCAAGCTCAGTTACCAGAACAGGTTGACTTTCAGGTGGCATCAAAAAATATGATTCTCGATCTAAGGCATGACAGACAAGATAGGAGAGAGGAGGATAGAAACAATGGAGGAGGTGAGAATGAGCGAGAAGAACCTATTGAGCTAGTGTCTAAGATGACATTAAAAGATGCCCATAATCTAGGGGTACGACAGACAAATTCATGGATTCAAATCCCTGCACTTTATGGGCATTTTGAGATCAAGCCCACAATATTTTCACTTCTTCCTATATTACACGAAAATATAAATGAAGATTCTTATGTACACCTCCAACAGTTCGATCACATTTGTGGAAGAATACACTACCCGAATGTCCAATTGTAGCTAGTGCAAATGACAACCTTCCTGTTCAGTCTGATGGACAAAGCTTTGTATTGGATAAATCACTTGGTAAGGGTTGTCACTACTTGGGAAGAGTTGAGGTCTGCATTTTTGAACAAATATTACCCTCTCGGATGTCTTAACCAAATGCGAGCATTGATTACTATCTTCTCCTAGATGTACCATGATCCTATTCACGAGGCATGTGAAAGATTTAAAAATTTAATAGAGAAGTTCTCCTACCATGATATTCCCAAGACAAGCTTAGTGCAAAATTTCTTTGGGGGATTAAGCATAGAAAACCAGAAACTGATATTGCCACTTGTGGGGGAAGTCACTTCAACAAGGACGAGGATATCCTTTATCCAATTTTTAAGGAGATGGGGAGAGCCCAGCAGCTCCTTCTTCTTCACATGCTTTTCAAAAGCATCATGTTACTTCTCCTGCAATACCGCACAAGGTTGTCAATATGATGACATCACATGAAGTGGATAGGTTAGATAGTTTTGATCTGACCATCATTGGGAATTACCTATAGAAAATGAACATCATTGAGAAGTAGTCCAAGGATATTGAGAACCTCCAAGTGATTAAACAGAGGACAAAGATCCTAGACAAGTTGGATGAGATAACAAAGCACCTGGATCTTGTTGTGAGTACGATCAACACAGTCTACAGCGCGAGTGCAGCAGCCGGCACTTCTACCCGGGAGAAGACTTCTACCTAGAAGAGTACTGGAGGACCGTCCACAGTTCAACACATTTACTACATGCAGACTCTTGATCATGTTCCACAACATTCACAACATATAGTCCCATACAAGCAAGAAGGGCCATACATTCCTGATCAGTAGTCTCCACCTCCACCTATCGTTCAGGAGGTGAATGGTATATTATTCGACCGTGAGCACAACCAGGCCCGTCCGTCGGGGAAAGGTCAGTTGGGTTCACAACAAGGTCAGATACCTACCGCCAATTTCATGGAGGCAGACTGCAGCAGTACCCGTACCAGCTATTTTAGCCTTAGTATCAGTCTTCACACCAATTCCAATACATGAGACATGTCCAACATTAGATGCAACCTGTGTATTTTCCACGATCTTATCAACAAAAGGCTACATCTTATGGACAATATATGCATCCTCCTCCACATTATCAACAACAGTATGGATACCAACAACCTCCATACCATCTCAGTGACAACCTATCATTGAGCATATAGAGGCACCTTCAGTGAATCCTACACTTGATCAGCTAGCACTGCTCAAGAAGAATAATAACGAACTAACTCAGAGGATCGAAGACCTGAATACCAGAAAGACACTTATTTCTTGCACAGCTCGAAGCCAACCACAACAATTTTAGATGCAATGAGCAGGTACCCCATGCCGCATCCATACCCGAGACATGTATGGCCCTTGAATTTACATTTTTATATGATGCCATTCATTTCAAGAGTGGCAGGAGATTGCAACAACCTGCACAAAAGTTGGGGATGGGTGATTGAGCCATTAAGATAGCTTCATCCTCCGAATCATCTTCTTTACCAACAGTCAAGAGGTCTAGTGTAGCAATACTCGAGTATGGAGTTTCACTGCCTTCACCACCACCTTCACCTTTACAAGGCATATATAGATCAACATCAACTAAGGAGAACATACTAGTTGTATATTCTTCCTCTTCACCAGCAGCAACATACCATTCTATTTTAGATTCTGTTTTTCCTTTACCTATTCTGTACAGATTGATTCTGGTTGTCCTATTGTAAATGAGGATCATACTTTAAATAATGGAAATGAGCATTTGAATGTTTCTTCTAATCCTGTGCCACTTCCTTCTGTTCTAAAATCTAAAAAAAATCGGAAAATTAGAACAACCTTATCTGATCCTGTAGTGATTGAGATCTTACAAAACATATTTTTAGAGATGTCACTCATTGAGTCCATGGAATATATGCCTACAGTGAAAAATGAAATGAAAAAGGCATGTACACAAAGACGTCAACCAAGGCATAATATACGAAAGAAAAATAGGAAAACACATCCTAATCATGGCAACAGTTCATGCCATCAACAACTTCTCGCCCGAAAAGAAAGATAAGGGAGCACCTCACATCCATTGCCAAATATCAGATCATAAATTTTATCAGACTCTTCTCGATAACGGTTCTTCCATTAATCTCATGCCATACTCTCTACTCACCGAGCTTGGTTTATGACCTCTTAATTCACCAGGATAATCCTTTAGTTTGCAGATAGATCGATTAAGAGGCTGAGGGGCATTTTAGAGGACATTATTGTAACAGTGCAGGGAATGAAATTGCCTATTGATTTTGTTGTCATGGATATGAACACACCTGCATCATTACTCCAAACCCCAATCATACTAGGTCAATCGTTCCTCTGAACGGTCGAAGCGATAGTTGATTACGATATTGGAGAGATCGTTTTCATTCTTGGAGTGAAAAGGTGAATATTTAGACGATCTCAGATCCTAGACCAACACAACCACCATCATTAAAGTTGCACCGGGATCAGAGGACTATGAGTTTCTTTCTAAGTTCTGAGAGACAAATATTTTTTACTGATTTTATAGATACCCAAGAGTTCCTTTCCCAAAAAGACCCTCTGGAAAGAACAGTCACCATGAATTCCCTTGTTGATCCTATTGATGTGTTTGCTGATGTGTAGTTTGAGATGATTTTTTTAGGATAAAGTTAAGTTCTTGGAGGTACATAGTGATGTTCCTTTGACACATTATTCTGAGACCAATATTGATATGCCTCCTTATGAGAATTGTAAGGTACACATATCTGAGCCATATGCTGAGTAACTTGAATTATGCACAGATGGGAGACATCTTTCTGAGATTATTGCTGATATATCTGAGCTGTTCATTGATGAAAATTCTAAAAAACCTGATGAGCCCCTCCTTTCTGAGCAGAGATTATTCGTTGCATATCTATCTGAGATTCTATATGCTGAGCAGTTAGTAGCCATAGTGGGCAATTCAAAGAGTACATGATCACATAAAATCTACCAATGCAACAATAAAAGTTGTTTTCTGATCCCACATGAACTCAAGGTTTTACCGTCAATGTTGAAATATGACTTCCTTGCAGAATCCTCTAGATGTTTCCGGTCATCCTCAGCTCGCTGTTGACTGATGAACAAGAATCTCAAGTGCTAGAGGCTCTTGAGAGAAACCGCAAGGCCATAGGATGGAATATTTCAGATCTCCATATAATTAATCTAGCTTTGTGCTCGCATCATATGTACCTAGAAGATGACTGTAAACCCTTTCGTGAATGTCACCACCATCTAAATCTAAATCTAAGGGAGGTTGTAATGAAGGAGATCAGAAAATGGTGTGATGCTGGCTTTATATATCCCATTTCGGATTCCAAATGGGCCAACCCTTTACATGTGGTCCCAAAGAAATCCAGGATTACTATCGTAAAGAATGACCATGATGAGGAGATTCTGACTTAGGTACCTACTTCATGTCATGCCTGTATCGATTACTGGTGCGTGAACTCTTCTACCAAGAAGGATCACTTTCCTCTGCTCTCTATTGATCAAATATTGAGAGGTTGGCACGGAAAGAGTTCTTTTGTTTCTTGGATGGGTACTCAGAATATAGCCATGTTGCTATCGCCCCTGAGGATCATGAGAGAACTACTTTCACTTGTCTGTTTCACACTTTCACCTTTAGACAAATGCCCTTTGGCCGTGTAATGCTCCCGCTACATTCCAAAGGTGTATGTTGGCCGTTTTTTCCGACATGGTGGATGGATTTTTAGATGTCATCATGGACGATTTCTCGATTTATGGGGATAGTTTCAACACATGTCTTGCTCATTTAGATCGAGTCCTTCAATGTTGTTGTGAGGTAAATCTAGTGCTCATGTAAGAGAAGAGTTACTTTATGGAGACTAATGGAATTGTATTGGGCCACATCTCCAAACATGGTATGGAGGTCGACCCGGCTAAGATCGATGTGATATCCAAACTTGAGCCACCACAGAAGTTGAAGCAGTTAAGGTTATTTCTGGGACATGTAAGATTTTATAGGCGATTCAATAAGGACTTCAGAAATATCACTAGACCTTTGAGTGGTCTTTTATGCAAGGAGAGTGAGTTTGTTGTTTATGAGAAAGTCTCGTAGCAAATAATCAAATGAAAGATGTGATTACTAGTGCTCCTGTCTTATAATCACCCAATTGGTCTCCTCCTTTCGAGATCATGACAGACACCTCAGATTTAGCAGTTGGAGCCGTTTTAGGATAGAGAAGGGATGTGATACCATTTGCTATACACCATTCTAGCAAGACTGTTAATGAAGCACAATGAAATTATACAGTTATAGAAAAAGAGATGTTAGCAGTTGTATTTGGGCTAGAAAAATTTAGATCTTACCTACTCCGTTCTCATGTTATTCTGTACACAGATCACACTGCCATACGATACTTACCGTAAAAGAAGGATGCCAAACCACTCCTTATCATATGGATCATTCTTCTCTAGGAGTTTGATTTAGAGATTTGATATATACTTGGAGTGCAAAACGTTGTGGTAGATCATCTTTCCTGTATCACTTATGTAGAGACCTCTGAGTAGAACATGATCCCTATTTCTGAAACCTTTCCAGATGAGATCATTTTGTCTGTGGCCTCATTCCCATGGTATGATGATATTGTGCACTATCTTGTCTCCAAGAAAGTTCCACAAGATTGGAGCAAGTATAAGGTAGACAAATTCCTATCAGAGATTCATTATTACCAATGGGAGGATCCAGACCAATTTCGTGAGGGTACATATTGTATCCGGAGAAGGTGCATTCCTCAAGAGGAACACATCAGTGTACTTGAGCACTATTACAAACTAGAATTTGATTGGCATCATTTGGCGAAGCCATGTCAACTAAGATTTTACAGAGTGGCCCATGGTGGTCAACATGATTAATGGATGCTGCAGAGTATATTCGAGGTTGTACCGACTGTCAGAAAATGTGAGGAACCATTAGTTCCGAAGATACTATGCCCTTGAGATATATCTAGATTTCTAATGTTTTTGATACTTGAGGCATAGGCTTTATGTATCCATTTCCTATTAGTCAAGGATATCAGTACAACCTGCTTGCCATGGATTACGTGAGTTGATGGATGGAGGCTATCCCCACCCGAGCCGTTGATAGTTGTACGTTGTGTTCCTTTCTCAAGGACCATATTATTGCACGATTTAGGATTTCAAAGATACTCATTTCAGATGGGGGAAGCCATTTCATTAATACAGAAGTCAAGAAGCTTGTGAAGGAGCACACCATTGAGTACAGGGTTGCGCCTCCTTACCACCCACAGACTAATGACTTGTCTAAGATTTCAAATAGGAAGATCAAGACGATATTGCAAAAACTTATAAGTCCATATAGGAATAACCGGTCCTAGATTCTTGACTCAGTTCTATGGGCTTATCAAACGACGTACACATCTCCTTTGGGTATGTCTCTCTACAAATTAGTTTATGGAAAGCCTTGTCATCTGCCAGTAGAATTAATTTACAAATCTTATGGGCACTTTGTGTATGCAATCTTGATTATGAGAAAGTAGGAAAGAACAGAAAGTTGGATTTGAATAGATTACTGGTATTCAAAGACTTTGGATGGGATAACTCATGTACAAGAAGAAAGTCAAGCGTTGGCATGATAGACACATTCGAAGAAAGACATTCTTTCCTGATCAGAAAGTATGGTTGTTTGATGCCATGTTGAAGTTGTTTCCAGGAAAATTGAAAAACAAATGATCAGAACCATTCATTGTGAGAGTTGTGCATGACAATGGTAGTATTGTCATATCTGGGTTGTCATATGCTGCACAACCATTCGTTATGAACGAATAGTTGTTGAAGCCATATCTAGATCATGATACATTCCTGTCTGTAGTTGATTCTATATATGTGGTATCATATGATGACTTTTTGACATCCTTTGCGTCTGATGTGTGAGTTGATTATCTCTTGTATATCCATTCGTTGTATTCTTTCTTCTCTTGTTTTATCAGCCAGAACTTTCTAATATGTGTGTGTGCTATACTTAAGATGTAATATATCCTAACTATTGGGGAGGTGAATGATTTGTGTTGTTCCTTGTCTTGTCCCTCACATTGTTGATATTATTTCTATACTTCGGGATATTTTACCCTAAGTATATGTGGGCGGGTTGAGTCGTTTAGTTCGTACATTCTTTTCCTCGATTTTCCTCATTTGTACAATCTTCTATACTTAAGATTAATTAATCCTAAGTATAGGCGGGATCACCAACATCTATTCTTTAAGTCTATTCTTTGAGTCATTGTTGTATAGTGTTCTTTTTACTTTTCTATACTTAGCAGAGTTATGTCTTCCTTTCCATCTCTTTGATCACTATGAGAACATAGTTCGAGCTAAGTATAAAGGTGTGTTGTATATATACTTTATCCACAACTCGTTCTTTCTGTAATTAAAATGGTTATAAAATGTGATTATTTTCTGGGATGTATATAAATACGTAAAATCCACATGTGTATATAAACTTTTGTCACCATCCATCTTGTAAAAAATTCTAAAAACTTGTATCCTCTTGTAAAAGTATTGTATAAAACTTGTAAAATCATTGTATGTACTTGTATATATCTTACTAAACCTTTCTCTTCCTTAAAAAAGTGTTTGAATGCCATAAAATCTTTGAAAATTTTTTCAAAAAGATTTTCTCTTTTAAAAAAATGTGTGTTCTTGCATTTTCATGTGCATTTTTCAGAATAGTATTGACATTTAAACTAAGGAATAAAATTGAAGAATGGATCTTAATTGGACCTTAATCTACATACTTTCAGAATACCTTATAAGAACTAGAGTTAAGAATTTTCAAGCACTAGAGACTTAATTATTAGAGTCCATAAGATTATGTTCACATATCATCTTGAGGAGTTTAAGTAGAACATTTAAGAACACTCACATAATTCTTCCAAACAGTGGCTTAACTTGGACAAGAACTCTACATGTATCTCTTCATGGAAGAAGTGGTGAGGAGACAGAATCCTTTGGCTTAGGGTCGCACACGAGTGTGCAACAACCAGTGGGAACATCTGTCTTCCTCTATGGAGGGTAGTGCATCTCAAACTGGTCTAGTGGAATTGAGGTCTCAGAACAAGATGATGTGGAGTTGCAATAATGCTTCAAAAGAGGGATAATCTACTTGCTAAAGAGGAAAAAATCCATATTTACATGATGTATCTTGTATATATTTAAAAATGTAGAATCTTCAAAAGTGGACATGCCTGATTGAAAAGTAAAATACCTGCCAGAGTATATATGCAAGTATTGTAAAATAAGACGAGCTTCAAAGTCAAATTTTGTAAGGTCGCAGTTGGATGACTTGGCTACATTGACCATGCATCCAAGGATAAGTAGCTACATTAGTTACCCTCTATTCTTTTCTCTATCCCCTCTTCTTGAGCTGGTTATACTTGAACTTAGAAAGGAATATCCGCAATCCTTGAGGTAAGAGTTTCTAGACTGGGGACTAGAGTTACCTTTATTGAGGGAGGTTGTTTCTTTGTTACTTATGAGGAACTATATTTCACTTACGTCGTACATAAAGATTCATAGTCATGAGAATTTGTGTATGTAGACTTGTTCATATCTGACCGTTGAGGCGACTTGAAATGGAGTCTTGTGGAACTTGAGGGTTGTTAGGTATTAAATCCATTTCCCATTAAGGTTCCGAGACTAATAATCCAAAGGTCTGATAGAGCTCCATACTACAATTTTATGAAGATAAGTTTAATACTCAATATTGTTATAAGTTCTTTAGTTTTCCTTTCTTTTTCTTTTATTCATTTAAACTTTCAAATAAGTAATTTCTAACGGGCTAACTAAGGTAAAGCACAAGGAGAAGATGAATATGTATTTCCTCATCTTCATATTTTTTTATTTTAGCTTAAAATCCCTTTTAAAACATATGTATATATCAATAAATCCATATTCTTACTAACATACATCTTTAGGTAAATATTATATATTTATGACCATTTAGCCTTAAATAAATAAAGAAAGAAATAAGGAAAAATAAATAAAAGACTATTTATATGAACTAAATACACGCTGAATCAAACCTCGAGAGAAGGCCAAGACTTGACCTAATCGACAAGGAAAAAAGTAGGTGGAGATAAAGTCAAAAATACCAAAAATACACGTGATACCTATATATATTTTGTACTTGTATAATATTGTCTATAATATAATATTCTTTAATTATTTTATCACCTAACCATTTTTAAATAATCATAATTTCTTCTTGAAATAAAAGTCTCTTGTAAATAACAAAAAATGTATATAGTGTACATCATCATACTCTCCAGAAACCACAAAAGTACAAACTTTCCAAACCAATGTATTCTCCACTTGAACTCCAAATTCATCAAACTAACTTTCATTGTACTCCAAATTAAATTAGATTCAAAATGGAAGTGATTTTCATAAAATTCCGAGTTGAGATGTAAAATGTGGCAAATTAGGGTATTATTATATATTGTACATGTATATACTATGTGAATTACATAAATAATTATTTTCTTATGCATAATTGGGAATAATGTATTTTTTATTACTTGTCAATATTACATTTAACTCATATAAGAGTACGAATAAAAATTACAAAATTAAAACTCAAAAAAAATAAAATCATGTATTTATTGTATATGTATCACCATGTAAATATTGTACACATACCTATTTAATTAACTCAATAATAACTCATAAAAAACAAATAAAATACCACTAACAATATTGTAAAATATTATTGTTAGCAATGTGAGCCCCGGGCGAACCATTTCTACAACAAATGTTATTGTAATGAATAAATTATCAACGAAAATTATCGATTATTTTCCACTCCCTTTTCTGAGATTAAATGAATGAATGCACTATAGGGTCCCTTTGTACAATAAGGGGTATGTACCATGGCCAACTTGATAATCATAGAGCTGTTGATTTATTGGATGAATCATAGAGGCTGATGCTTGGATGAATATCGAAGGAGTTAGATAGAGGACTCATCAAGCATCATCAAATGATTATTAAGTGATGATCTCCAGCATGAATAGGAGATGGCAATCCTATCTCAGATGGCTGATATCTGACTGACCTCTTGATGCAGGTCCTCTACATGGGAATAGTGATTCGGAGGTGTCAGGTTAGTTGAGTCAATGGGTTGACATAACGAGGTCGAGATAACCAAAGACCTACGTTGAATACTATCACAACATAGGCATGCATCCTCTGACCGGAGACAGATGTATTGCTATATGTCTGAGTGTGTACATTTGGCAGACCAATAGGTTGATGGCCTAACCAAGGTCTATACACCGGCGAGCTGGTGTGCATGTAAGGACATATGAGTAATACGATCTCTTAAAGGGATCATACAGGTTCACTTGTGAACCGGGAGACATGAGCTCACTCATGAGGTATTGGGACTGAACAAATTCCATGCATGGTCATCATGCTTTGGAAGCATGACATGAATTTGAAGGTAAGATATATGCTTTGGGAAAGCATATGATCTATGCCAAATCCCAGTGACCAAGATTGAGAAACTTAATGATCAAACCCTAAAGATGATAGTGTAAAAGTGATCTTCATCTTCAGAATGATCATAGGTCTTCTAGTATGCAGGATGTATAGGTATTGGGAATACCTGAGGGTGATGTGATCATAAACGATTGTATAACCATGACCCTTCAATTCCGAGGGAGTGATGAAACAGGATTGGATTTTAGTGACTCCTCTCATTAGAGAAGTGGCCCAATCTTAGTCCATGAACTGGACATTGATCTGAATGAAATTCAGATGCAATGTCAAGATTAGATCTACGGTCTTGATTTGATCAAGCATCAGTGGGAGGTCCATGGGATCTGGATTTGAGATATGATGTCAACATCTAAGTCACTATACGTGGAACAATACAATCGCCTTGTCCTTATCTCCAAGTATCTGCGGAGAGATCGCATTATTCTTGAAGTCTTCGAGAAAAATTCCATAAGATCTAAGCAATGAAGAAATGATGATAAAAGGTGATTTAATCATATTAATGTGTGAAGAAATTATCCAATGTAAGTAAATGTGATTTAATTATTATGGATAAGAATAATGTGGATAGAAATATCCAATTATTCATAATATATTATAAATGTGATTTATAATGTATTAGAGAGAGCTAATTATAATTTATATGTGTTGATTAATTATTATGTGTATTGGATACACATTGTGTAATTAATTGACAATGTAAATTATATGTTGTTTTGGGTTGTGAATATGATTCACAATTATCCCATGGCAAGATTGCAATGTTCTCAAATATAATTGTGAATTATTTTTGAATAATAAAACCCAATAAAATTTGTTGCAAATAAATAAAGAGAGATTTCCATGGAGATATGCAATCTCATGAATTATCATGAGATTGCCCTCCATTAGGAAAGAGGTGGGCGGCACCCATGTCCTATTTGGAATGGGTGGCCGTCCACCATGTTATACATGGAGATGTAATCTCCATGTATATATTCTGTCCTTATTTATTGGTTTAATTTAGGATTGATTTATATTTGATTTTGTCAAATATATTTTAATCCAAAATTGTTGTTTTTGACAACAACAATCTTTACCATTGGATTGACATAAATCAATCTCACCCATTGATTTTATATGTCCCATGGATTGAGATCCATGGATCCCAAAACCCTATAAATAGAGAGGCATGCCATGCTCTCTATTTACATGCAATTTTGGAGCTCTCTCTCTCTTTCTTCATACACGACAACCCTCTCTCCCTCTAATTTTGGTGGCCATCCACCATACCCTAGAGGAGAGATTCGTCGACACTCTCGCCACCGCGCCGCCGCTTCGATGTTCTTCGGTTCTCTGTCTTCTTGGAGTGCTACACTCACGAAGGAGACGTTCGATCTCGTGCAACAAGATCATGAGCAACCACGCTTGGATCAACTTCTTGGATTGCGAGGACAACGCGGTTCGTCCCCGCGCTCGCAAGCGGTCTCACCGACGATCGGACTTGAGACAGGAGGTCTCTTTCTTTAGAGACTTGATCAACCACGCTTCATGAGGTATTGCATTATACTTGTTGCGGTTATAGATGAAATGATCCAAGAATCGTTCTTGGATCATGTTGTTTCATCACATGAAAATTTTTTAAATTCCGCGGCTCAGAACAACTAGTACGACTACTCGTTCTTCGTCGTATCTGATACGACGGTCATGCTTCTGTGATGTGCTTGAGGATAACTCCATATCCTTCAAGTGGTATCAGAGCCTTAGGTCGATGGTTTCGAATATTATTCGCAAACCGAGGACGACTTGGGTTCGTTAAGGTCGTGAAAGTTTTTATCGCATTTGATTTCGCAGATCTGTTTAGTAAATAATTTCGGCCATGTTTAAAATATTAAGCACGAATTATTTGCTTGGATTTTGTTCCCCATTAAATAAAGAAACCATAGGATCTGAGTTTGCGTAAATCGTATTTCGTATGCTCGAGATATGGTTGTTTTAATGAACATGTTTGCATTGTTGCGGGAATAGTAGATTTTAACATGATTAAAAGGTTAATTAATGTTATCATCTACCTCGAAATGCATGAAACATCACTTGGGTTTTGTATCAAGTTAGTAATATTTGAAAATTGAGTTTGTCTAATTTGGATTTAAATTGATTGAGATATGTTAATTTTAGTGAGTAGGGGTCACTACTAAAATTGCAGTCCTAATCTAGAACCAAGTGATTGTCAATTAGTGAAATTAATTGTTAATTTAGTGAAATAATCTTGAAAAATATTTGTGAAATATTGGAAGATGATTATTTACCTAATTGACTTGGCCTCAACAAATTAATTGATTGGATGTGATCTAAATCATAATTGGAAACACAATCTTCAAACTTGATGCTTGAATATGATTGGGAATTTGTGTAGCGAATTTCCTTATAATAAAAAATGTTTTGATTATTACTATATGGTATAATTTCAGTTAAAAAACCGATGATCATCTCAAGTACAAATTGATATATCTGGCATTATGCTTTCCGAGGCGGATATGGTGACTAGTCGGAGAGAATTGGGGTAGCGGGTTGCAACGTATGTGGTCCGTCCTACTCTCGTCGGTACTGGCCATGACAGCGGGTAGGGACTGTATAATGCCGGAGAAAATCAAGGTGTATTTTCTAATTATTAAAATGCTAATTAACACGTATTTTGAGATATTACCATATATTTATTCAAGTAAAATAATCAAGTTTGATTGATTGAATTGGATTGATAATTAATTTAATATGATTAAATTGATTATGTCCAATTGAGACACTCTATTATGAATAGAGTTGTCACTTCCCTTGGAAGAATTAATTATATGAATATGATTCATAATAATTGATAAAAAAATTGAATATGATATGGAGGATCACATAAGTGACATCCATGGTCTCCCGTCAAGGCGAAGGGTTCCGTCGCCAGGGATTGCATGTGGGAGACGCCTGTCCGAAGTGACAGCTCTTGTATGCAAGCACATCTGGATCGGGCTCGTCGCTTCTCGAAAGAGTAAGGATGTATGCGTAGTGACCCCAATATCGGGTCCTCATATTATTGGGGCGATATTGGATTGCGCATAGCGAGTTGTGTTCCTGTTGACGGTTGGTTCAATTAATGACGGGTCAACATCACCTTAGGGGTGGTGGGCCTGAGTATTAAAGAACGATTTGGGAGACGCAAGTTGGACTTGCAAGGCGGAATGTGTTCCCGCTTCTCTTTATTGGAGTCATAGGTTCTCATATTATTGGGATATGACAAAGATAAGGAGGAGATCCCAGTTCTTGCTTGAGATATATTGATAAGTATATCTCTTACTTTGAAAGTGATTAAGGGAATAAACTTTCAAGGTTGACAGAGCAAGAACAATTTGATTTAAAATGCCTTAATCAAATATCATAAATAAGAATATATGATTATATATTCTATTATAGTGCATTCTTAATTTCAGAAAATGAAGTCCTTGAACCCACTTAGTAGGCTTCTCGAGGTCAACCAATTGACCGGCCCAAATTACTCGGACTGGATCCATAATTTAGAGCTTGTTCTCTCTACAGAGCGCATAAGTTATGTACTCTCCGAGGACAAGCATGAGAACCCTAAATACAAGGAAGAAAAAGCATACAATGACAAGTATGATGAAGATCATGTCTTGGCTAGATGCTATATCCTGGGTTCTCTCTCCAATGTTCTGCAGAAGCAACATGTAGAGATGAGTACTTGTCAGGAGATAATGCAGAATCTTAAGGATATGTTTGGTGACATTAACCCTACCCATCGGTACAATGTTATGAAAGACCTCATTCATTGCAGGATGCAGGATGGGACTTCGGTCAGTGAACATGTACTCAAAATGTTTGGGTACTTATTGGAGCTGGAGACCCTTGGGGCAACCATGGATGTAGATATGCAAGCTGACTTCATTCTGCTGTCGTTGCCCAAGTCTTTCAATAACTTTGTAGTGTCATTCCACATGAACAAGATAGAATTGACAAGCACTGCTCTCCTTGCTGCATTAAAGTCTGTAGAAGACGTAATGAAGAAGGATGGTTTCACTGGCAGTGCAATGGTTGCACAGGTCAGAGGGAAGCACGTTCAGAAGCAAGGTTCTCGGAAGGGCCCAGCCCAGAAGAGAAAGAAGAAGGGACAAAGTGTTGGCTCTTCTTCCAATGCATCCACTGTAGTGGCATCGAAGAAAACCGACGTCTGTCACCACTGCAAAAAGCCGGTGCACTGGAGGCGTAACTGCCCAGAATACCTTAAGTCCTCATACAAAGGTAAAGCCCCAGTAGGTATGAAATCTACTTTCATCATTGAAACTAGCTTTCTTGTCGGACGAGAAGGAAGTTGGATTGTAGATTCTGGTGCTTCTGTTCATGTATGCAATTTGTTGCATTTGTTTCAGGAAACTAGAAGTCTTGAGGAATGGGAGATAGTCATCCAGATGGGATCTGATGCAAGTGTTGCAACAATCGCCATCGGGACATGTCGACTATCATAATCTAGTGGTAGAGTCCTAGTAATTAAAGAGTGTCTTTATGTACCTGAAGTTAGAAGGAATTTGATATCTGTATCTAAGCTAGTTAGAAGTGGATATTCATTCTTGTTCTGTAATAAATTAGTCATAAATCATTATGATAAATATATTGTAGAGGGTATTTTAACTTCTGGAGGACTCTATGAATTGTGCATTAATGAGAATGTCATGAATGTTACAACCACTAATAAAAACCCTAAGAGATCCAGGGAGAATAAAAATCATTCGAATATGATTTGGCTACCAAGGCTTGGTCATTTGTCTGTTGATAGGATCAACAGATTGATAAAGTATGGACCTTTAGATTTCCTACAGGTTCAATCTTTGCCTACCTGTGAACATTGTATTCGAGGTAAAATGACTAGGATGCCTTTCCGTAACAAGGTTACAAGATGCGAAGGTATTATTGACCTAATACATACCGATGTATGTGGTGCCTTCAGTACCGTGACTCGAAATGGACATCGATATTATTTGACATTTATTGATGACCATTCGTGATACGGGTTTATCTTTCTACTACGTCATAAGTCTGAAACCTTTGAAAAGTTCAAAGAATTCAAGGCTTTGGTTGAGAACCAAACCAATAGGAAGATTAAACGGATTCGATCTGATTGAGGTGGCGAGTACCTATCAGATGAATTCAAGGAATACCTTAAGGAGAATGGAATTGTTTCCAATCTCACTCCTCCTAGAACTCCCCAACTTAATGGTGTTGCTGAAAGACGCAACAGGACCATCATTGACATGGTCCGTTCAATGATGAGTAAAGCACATTTACCTCTTAGTTTCTGGGGATATGCAGTAGAGACTGCAATATATATCCTGAATAAGATTCCTAGCAAATCTGTACCTAAGACTCCTCATGAGCTCTGGTATAGAACCAAACCTAGTGTCAATCACTTAAGGGTTTGGGGTTGCTTGGTCCATGCAAAGAACGTGGATGCAAGTAAGCTAGAATCTCGTACTCGTGAGTGTTACTTCATTGGGTATGTTAAAGATGGTTTGGATACCAGCTTTATAACCCTGAGACCCAAAAGGTTTTTGTCTCTAGAGATGTGAAGTTTCTGGAGGATGATTTCCTTAAAGGTCAAGATAAAAATGAAGTAGAGGAACTCATTGAATCCCAAGAGGATTCTGAGCTTCCCAGACCAGAAACTGAAGAAGTAAATAAAGATGAAACACACATACCTCTTCGAAGGAGTTCGAGGGTGGTTGCACCACCTGAAAGGTATGGATTCCATGTGTCAAGTGAGACTGACATTGATCCTACTTCATTTGATAAAGCACTCCTGGATCAAGACATGGATAGATGGATGCTAGCAATGAAGTCAGAAATTGACTCCATGCATAAGAATGGTGTATGGACCCTAGAGGATCCACCTAAAGGGGTAAAACCCATTGGGTGTAAATGGATCTTCAAGAGAAAGAGGGGACCTGATGGGAAAGTAGAGACTTTCAAGGCACAGCTCGTAGCCAAGGGCTACACACAGAGAGAAGGCATCGATTACGATGAGACATTCTCTCCTGTGGCTATGCTTAAATCCATCAGGACACTGCTAGCTATAGCTACATATCTTGACTACGACATCTAGCAGATGGACGTCAAGACGGCTTTTCTCAATGGATACCTCGAGGAGGATATTTACATGGAGCAGCCCCAGGGCTTCATGACTGAGGATGGAAAAGTATGCAAGCTGAAGAAATCCATCTATGGGCTCAAACAAGCTTCTCGTAGCTGGAACATCAGATTTGACAAAACCATAAAGAGTTGTGATTTTGTGCAAAATCCTGATGAACCTTGTGTGTACAAGAAGCTTAGTGGGAGCACCATTATGTTCATCGTGCTTTATGTAGATGACATCCTTATCATTGGGAATGATACAGGGATGATGACCATTGTAAAGATTTGGCTGTCCCATACCTTTGAGATGAAAGATCTTGAAGAAGCCTCTAACATCTTAGGCCTGGAGTTGTTCAGAAACTGAGAAAAGAGGATTTTGGGATTGTCACAACATGGATACATTAAGAAGATTCTTGAACGATTCCGTATGGATAGTTCTAAGAAAGGATTCCTACCCTTAAGACATGGTATCCACCTGTCTAAAGGAATGACTCCTCAAACTGTTGAGGAAAAGAAGGCCATGGCTGGATGTCCTTATGCATCAGCCGTAGGAAGCTTAATGTATGCCATGATGTGTACTAGGCCAGATATCTGCCATGCAGTGGGAGTGGTAAGTCGTTACCAATCTTGCTATGGAGAGCAACACTGGAATGCAGTAAAGAACATATTCAAATATCTAAGACGGACGCAAGATTACATCTTGATCTATGGAGATGGTGATCTCCAAGTCTTGGGATATACAGATTCTGACTTCCAATCGGATGTTGATGATCGAAAGTCGACATCAGGGTTCGTGTTCTTGTTGAATGGTGGTGCTGTGAGCTGGAGAAGCAAGAAGCAGGATACTACTGCAGATTGAACAACAGAAGCCGAATACATTGCCGCATCAGATGCTGCAAAGGAGGCGGTGTGGTTGCGCAAGTTCGTGCTGGAGCTTGGCGTAGTTTCCTCTGATAATCCCATCCCGTTACTCTGCGATAAAACATGAGCCATTGCCCATGCAAAGGAACCTAGATGGCATCAAAAGAGCAAGCACATGGAAAGGAAATACCACATCATTCGGGAGATACAAAAGCATAGTGACATCATCATCACCAAGGTGGCCTCTGCCAACAACGTTGCTGATCCTCTTACCAAACCTCTGACACAGAAGGGTTTTGACCAGCATGTAATGAGTATGGGTTTAAAGATTGTACCTGAATGGTTCTGAGGGCTAGTGGGAGATTGTTAGCAATGTGAACCCCGGGCTAACCATTTCTACAATAAATGTTATTGTAATGAATAAATTATCAACGACAATTATTGATTATATTTCACTCCTTTTCTGAGATTAAATGAATGAATGCACTATAGGGTCCCTCTGCACAATAAGGGTTATGTACCATGGCCAACTTGTTGATTTATTGGATGAATCATAGAGGCTGAAGCTTGGATGAATATCTAAGGAGTTAGATAGAGGACTCATCAAGCATCATCAAATAACTATTAAGTCATGATCTCCAGCCTGAATAGGAGACGAAAATCCTATCTCAGATGGCTGATATCTGACTGACCTCTTGATGCAGGTCTTCTACATGGGAATAGTGATTTAGAGGTGTTAGGTTAGTTGAGTTAATGGGTTGACTTAATGAGATCGAGATAACCAAAGATCTACGTTGAATACTGTCACAACATAGGCATGCATCCTCTGACCGGAGACAGATGTGTTGCTATATGTCTGAGTGTGTACATTTGGCAGACCAATAGGTTGATGACCTAACCAAGGTCTATACACCGGCGAGCTAGTGTGCATGTAAGGACATATGAGTAATACGATCTCTCAAAGGGATCATACAGGTTCACTTGTGAACCGGGAGACATGAGATCACTCATGAGGTATTGGGACTGACAAATTCCATGCATGGTCGTCATGCTTTGGAAGCATGACGTGAATTTGAAGGTAAGATATATGCTTTGGGAAAGTATATGATCTATGCCAAATCCCAGTGACCAAGATTGAGAAACTTAATGATCAAACCCTGAAGATGACAGTGTGAAAGTGATCTTTATCTTCAGAATGATCATAGGTCTTCTAGTATGCAGGATGTACAGGTATTGGGAATACCTGAGGGTGATGTGATCATAAACGATTGTATAACCATGATGCTTCCATTCCGAGGGAGTGATGAAACATGTTTGGATTTTAGTGACAACTCTCATTAGAGAAGTGACCTAATCTTAGTCCATGAACTGGACATTGATCTGAATGAGAGTTAGATGCAATGAGAAGATTAGGTCAACGGTCTTGATTTGATCAAGCATCAGTGGGAGGTCCATGGGATCTGGATTTGAGATATGATCTCAACATCTAAGTCACTATACGTGGAACAATACAATCGCCCTGTCCTTATCTCCAAGTATCTGCGGAGAGATCGCATTATTCTTGAAGGCTTCGAGAAAAATTCCATAAGATCTAAGCAATGAAGAAATGATGATTAAATGTGATTTAATCATATTGATGTCTGAAGAAATTATCCAATGTAATAAAATGTGATTTAATTATTATGGATAAGAATAATATGGATAGAAATATCCAATTATTCATAATATATTATAAATGTGATTTATAATGTATTATAGAGAGCTAATTATAATTTATATGTGTTGATTAATTATTATGTGTACTGGATACACATTGTGTAATTAATTGACAATGTAAATTATATGTTGTTTTGGGTTGTGAATATGATTCACAATTATCCCATGGTAAGATTGCAATATTCTCAAATATAGTTGTGAATTATTTTTAAAGAATAAAACCCAACAAAATTTGTTGTAAATAAATAAAGAGAGATTTCCATGGAGATATGCAATCTCATGAATTATCATGAGATTGCCCTCCATTAGGAAAGAGGTTGGCGGCACCCATGTCCTATTTGGAAAGGGTGGCCGTCCACCATGTTATACATGGAGATGTAATCTCCATGTATATATTCCTTCCTTATTTATTGGTTTAATTTAAGATTGATTTATATTTGATTTTGTCAAATATATTTTAATCCAAATGTGTTGTTTTTGACAACAACAATCTTGACCATTGGATTGACATAAATCAATCTCACCCATTGATTTTATATGTCCCATGGATTGAGATCCATGGATCCCAAAACCCTATAAATAGAGAGGCATACCATGCTCTCTACTTACATGCAATTTTGGATCTCTCTCTCTCTCTCTCTCTCTCTTTCTTTATACACGACAGCCCTCTCTCCCTCTAATTTTGGTGGCCGTCCACCATACCCTAGAGGAGAGATTCGTCGACGCTCTCGCTACCGTGTCGCCGCTTCGACGTTCTTCGGTTCTCCGTCTTCTTGGAGTGCTACACTCACGAAGGAGACGTTCGATCTCGTGCGACGAGATCAGGAGCAACCACGCTTGTATCAACTTCTTGGATTACGAGGACAACACGGTTCATCCCCGCGCTTGCAAGCGGTCTCACCGACGATCGGACTTGAGACTGGAGGTCTCTTTCTTTAGAGACTTGATCAACAACGCTTCAAGAGGTATTGCATTATACTAGTTTTGGTTATAGATGAAACGATCTGAGAATCGTTCTTGGATCATGTTGTTTCATCACATGAAAATTTTTTAAATTCCGCTGCTCAGAACAACTAGTACGACTAGTCATTCTTCGTCGTATCTGATACGATGATCACGCTTCCGTGATGTGCTTGAGGATAATTCCATATCCTTTAATTGTAAAAATGTAAAATATTTAATTATGAATATATGCATAAAATTAATTAAAAAAATCATAATATTCAATATATAGATATACATACCTTTAAATAATACCATGTATATATTTTAACCATTGTAATTATACTATTTATTTAATTAAAAATCACCAAAATTTACTTTAAATTATTCCTAACATATTTTATTTACATTATTTACTTTAGCTCATTCATTTTAGAATTTTTATTGATTTTTTACTTTTGCTTACTATTTTATCATTTTCGCTAATTGGGACTTATTCCTGGTGCACTCATATTTGCTAGCTCGGGTCTGTTGGCCCAGGTCAACTCCTCAGCCACGCTTCCTTCTTCCACTTATCTCGCACTAACCATTTTATCTTGCATTTTTCTCACGTGCATCACTTACTAATGCCTCTCGCACCCATCACCAACATTCAAGCCAATTCAACTCTCTCCCATGCCATCACCTCATATCCACCCATCGCTCCACGGATTGCTCCCACATTCAAATTCGAAATGCCGCCGGATCCATTCCTATCAATAGAGCATAGCCACCTCTGTCGAGCAGACTAATCCGTTCTTAGGCCCTTTTCCTCCCCGAAATCGATCTCTGGAGTGAGTTGTAGGTGACAGCTACAATTCCCCACTATTAGGAGTGGAGTGCCTGTATTTGTAATTTATCCACATCGCTGGAGTACCTCTGACACGTCTCCACCTCTCTGCCTTCAACGTAGATCGAGATGTTATCTCCATTCCTTTTAGTCCATATGTAACCATATTCAGAAGATTTTCTTTTCTGCAATCTTAATTCAACCTTTTAACTTCACAAGTAGCTTAAGTCTGAATTTCATCTCAACCTTTGATCTCCAGATCAGAGGAGCTCCGATCATCATAGCCATCCTCCGACCATGCCAAAACTCTCTTCCAACCTCTCTCCAGCTCGTTCACGAACTCACCACCTCCAGATCCTCACAGATAAGGAGATCAATCTTTTTTCTAACCACCTACACCAGATATCCCCATTTAATCCACATTTCTGATGTTTTTGACCTAACTTCTTGGCCAGAGTACACCTTTCGAGCATTAGTTTTCACTTGCATGTCAAAGGAGCTTCATATTTCATGCTTAACAAAATATCCAAAGCTGAAGCTAGTCCCTGGAGTAGGATTTTTCATCACCTTCCAAATCCATTTCCTGGAGACTTTACAAAGATATAAGGCACACATCTGATGCAGAATCGAAGGATCTTCGATTTAAAACCAATTTGAAGAGGATCAGAGATTAGTCGAGGAAGATCCAAATAGATCAAGCTCATTGGGGATGGCATTCTTCCAAGTTCTTCTAGGTCTACGTTGTTGGACATGCGAGCCCACGACGAGCCATTATGCAATCTGACATGAAGAATAACTAATTTGCATAATAGTTCCCTAGTACAATTAGGGTTATGTAGCATGGTTGTCTTGACATCATAAAGTTGTTGATTCAATTGTTGAGTCATAGAGGCTGGTTCTTGGATGAATATATAAAGAGTTAGATTGAGGACTCATCAAGCACCGTCAAATGATTGTCAAGATCTGATCTCCAATCTGAGTGGGAGATGGAAATCCTATCTATAAAGGCTGATATCTGACCGATCTCTTGATGCAGGTCCTATGCATGGGAATAGATATTCGGAGGTGTCAGATTAGTTAGGTCAAATAGTTGGCTTAATGAGATCGAGATAACCAAAGTCCTACATCGTATGATGTCGCGATATAGGCACACATCCTCTGACCGGAGACAGATGTGTTACTATATGTCTAAGTATGTACATTTGGTAGACCAATAGGTTGATGGCCTAATCAAGGTCTATATAATGGCGAGTTGAAGTGCATATAAGGGCATATGAGTAATACGATCTCTCAAAGGGATCATACAGGTTCAGTTACTGAACCGGAAGACATGAGCTCACTCGTGATATACTGGGATCGATAAATTCCATGCATGGTCGTCTCACTTATGAAGCTTGACTGAATTTAGAGGTATGATATATGCTTTTGGAAAGCATATGATCGATACCAAATCCCAATGATCAAATGAGAATCTTAATAAAAAGACCCCGAAGGTTATAGTCTAAAAGAGATCTATAACTTCGGGTTTATTCAACGTCTTCCAGTATGCAGGATGTACAGGTATTGGGAATACTTGAAGGTGATGTGGTCATAAACGATTATATAACCATGACACTTCCATTCCGAGGGAGTGATGAAACAGGTCTAGATTTTACTGACTCCTCTCAGTAGAGAAGTGACCTGATCTTAGTCCAAGTGTTGGACATTGATCTGAATGAGATTCAAATGCAATGAGAAGATTAAGTTTACGGAGTTGATTTAATCAGGCGTCTATGAAAGGTCCGTAAGATTTGGATTTGAGATATGATCTCAATGACCAAGTCACTATATGTGGAACAATATAATCGTCATGTCCTTATCTCCAAGAATCTGTAAAAAAAGCACACTATTCTTGAAAAAGTTCAAGAATAATTCCTTTGATTAATTATGTATCCAAGCAACAAGATATTGATAATTAAATGAGATTTAATTATCAAGAATAATATGAATGAGCATATTATGAGAATAATTAAGTAATATAATTAAATGAGATTTAATTATCAGGAAAATGCAGAATGTGGATAGTACTATCCATGCTATCCATAATATCAATGTATATTATAAATATGATTTATAATATATTGGAGAGAGCACATTTGTAAATAATATTTACTAAATGTGAATTGGATTCACATTAAGCTATTAACTGGAAATGTAATTTACATTTTTGTTTGGGTTGTGAATGTGATTCACATTTTTTCAATAGCATGATTGAAATATTCGTTAATTAATTTGGAATTAATTTAGTGAAAATATTTGCAATAAATCTTGTTGCAAATAATTAAAAGATAATGGGATTTTATCTCATAAAATAAGGAAGATAAAAATCCACCTATTGAAAAGGTGGCGTCACCCATGAATCATTCAAGGGTGACGCCCCACCTTTTTAGGTGGAATTTTCTATCCTCTTTATTATCTTGTGTTAATTAATTTTATTAAGTTAAATTATGTTGATGATAATACAACATATATCTAATTTAATATAAATTAATAAGTTGTCGTTTTATTAAACAACAATGATCATGGCCATGAATTAAAAACACAAATCAATCTAACCGTTGATTCTGTGTATCCCATGGATTGTAATCCATGGACTCCCAAACTACTATATAAGAGAGGGCAACCCTAGCCCTTCAAGTACATGTCTAATCTCTCTCTCTTCTTCTCTCATTCTCACACCCCATCTCTCTCTAAGAGTGGTCGTCTACTCTGTGCTCTTGAGAGAACTACAGTCGTCGCTACGCCGTCGTGCTGTCGGATCTCCTTCTTCCTTGGTGGCTATGGCACAAGTAGAAGACGTCGGATTTTGTTGGACGAAGTCAGTAGATTCAAGGCTTGGATCTTCATCGTGGATTGCGGGAAGCACGCGTCTCATAGTCGCACTCGCAAGTGCCATCTTTGTGGATCGGACTTGATTCAGGAGGAGCTCTTGCTTTAGAGATCAAGTGATAACAACCACGCTTCAAGAGATTTCTAATACTTTGTGGTTAGATGAAACGATGCAAGACATGTTTTTGCGATCATGTGGTTTCATCATATGATTTAAAAATTTTAAATTCTGCTGCACTGAGCAACTAGTACGACTAGTCGCTCCAATCGCATTAGATGCGATCATCACACTTACGTGATGTGCTTAAGGATTCATCCCATATCCTTCAAGTGATATCAAAGCCAGGTTGGAGGATTTGGATACGATCTATAAACCAAAGAAGATTTAGGCTTGTTAGGGTTCGTGACAATTTTATTGCATTTCTATTTTTATTAGTCCTATTTTGTGAATTTCGACCCTGTTCAAAATTTTTAAACCTGAAAATATCACTGGAATAATGTTCCTCATTAATTAAGGAAACCATGGTATTTGAGTTTGCATGATTTGGAATCCGATAACTCTAGTTATGCTCATTTTATTGAACACATACCCACTGTTTCGGGGATGGCAGTTAGTGAAGTAATTATAGAGTTAATTACGTCTCCTAACGTTCGGAAATGTACAAATATCACTTGTATTCTGTTTTAAATCAATTTTGCAAACAAAATAAATATAGTTTGCATTAATTGGATTTAAATTGATTGAGTTATGTTGATTCTAGTGAGTAGGGGTCATTACTGGAAATTAATGAACTTGATCATGAAACTTGTGATTGTCATTCAAATAAATTAATGGAAATTAATTATTAATTTTCTGAAGTGATTATTGATAAATATAGGTGAAATATTTAAAGATGATAATTATTTCCTTGAATGACATTGCACTAACCAAAATGATAAGATAGTTGATCTTAATCACAATTGGATAATATGAAATCATTAACAAACATTGTTTTCATGAAAAACTCTAGTTTATCCTACAATAGTTGTAGGACAACTTTTACATGCAAAACCTTGGTGCTTGAATGGGATTGGGAATTTGTTTAGCAAATCTCCTTATAATATTATCAAAATGATTTTGATGAATATTATATGGTATACCTTCGGTTGAAAAATTGATGATCGTCTCAAATACATGATAATCGATTTGACATTATCCTAACCTGAGGCGGATATGGTGTTTAGTCGGAGAACGATAGGATCCCAGGTTGCACCGTGCATGGTCTGTCCCACTCCCATTGGTACTGGCCATGACATCGGGTAGGGAAGGGATAATGTTAGAAAGATCATGATGTATTTTTTTAATTATTAAAATTCGAATAATACGTATTTTGAGATTATACCATCTATTAAAGTAAGAAAAACAAGTTTGTTGATTGATTAAATTGGATTAATAATTGATTTAATATTATTAAATGAATTATGTCCAATTAAAACACTCTATTATGAATAGATGTACATTTCCCTTGGAAGAATTAATTACATGTATAGGATTCATGATAATTAATTAAAAATTTGAATATGAGGTGGAGGATCACATAAGTGACATCCATGGTCTCCCATCAAGTGGAAGAGTTTCATCGCCTGGTGTTGTATATAGGAGACGCATGTCCGAGGTGACAACTCATCATACAAGTTCACCTGAATTCAGCCTTTTGCTTCTCGAAAGAGTAAGGCCGTATGCGTAGTGACCCCAGTATTGGTTCCTCATATTATTGAGGTGATATTGAATTGTGCATAGCGAGTATTAAGTCTGTTGACGGTTGGTTCAATTAACAACGGGTCAATATCACCTTAGGGGTGGTGGGCCCGGGTGTTAAAGACCGAATTGGGAAATGCAAGTTGGACTTGCAAGGTGGAATGAGTTCCCGCTTATTTTTATCTAAGTTACAACTTCTTATATTATTGGGATGTAACAAGGATAAGAAAGGATATGCCAGACCTTGCTGAGATATAATGGTAAGTATATCTCTTACATTGAAAGTGATTAAGGGAATGAACTTTCAGTGTTGACAAGGCAAAACAACTTTGATATAAAAATTCCTAAATCAAAGTGAAGTATTTATGGAAATTTCTTATTTCAAATAATTCTTCATTAAATCCACTCATTATTATACTCAATAAAAACCAGTAAAATATCATGGATTGGATCCATGATCAAGATATTGTACTTGTAGTTGGACACATAGTGTATGTGGTTGCAATATGCAAGTTTCCTCATATTGATGAGGAATGACAATTAAAATAGACAGTAAGACATCACCTCAGGGTTTGTATGTCTCTATAGTCTTGATCTCTCATCAAATGTACTTTGGAAGTGACATGTCGATGAAGATCATAATTGTCAAATAATCCTTATAAAACCTAAGATGATTATTTGGCATACATATGTGCTCTCAACATTTAATCATGAATGAGATGGTTCTCTGCATCATGTAGAATGGTGGCTCTATAAGAGAAGATGTACTCAAAATGTTTGAGTACCCACCTGAACTTAAGTCTTTAAGAATTAAGATATATGTATGATGAATGTCATCATTCTACTATCTATACTCTAGTCATTCATGAAGCTTCACAATATTCATATTGTATGAATTGGATGAAGTGTGTATAAATGTTGAAATGCTCTTACATTGAATTCTTTTTTAGTTCAACATAAGAGATCCTCTATTTTAAGCAATGATTGTTTATAGATGAAGGAGCGCATCAGAAGCATGGGTTGGACCCAAGTAAGAAGAAAATTCAAAGAGTTGACCTTACTTCTATGACTTCCATGTGACATCCAAAGAGTTGGATGAATGCCAATACTGCAACAAGCTGATGTGTTGATAGTATGACTATCAAGTCTATCTCGAATCCTTAGAGAAGGATTCAGATAGTGCATCGAAATAATCTACATCTACATTTAATCATTGAAAAGGACTTGCTTATAAGATAAGATTGAAGTCCAATAATTGCATTTCATTCTTCTAATGATATTTGCAATTGAATTACATATGTTTTAGAAGATCAGAAATTTTGATCTTAAGATTTAATGGTCATCCACATAGATTTTGATGCAATCGTTGCAACAATCTCTATTGGATAGATAATGTCATATTTTCAATGGGAGAGCCCTTAGTCTTAGAGAATGTCTCTATGACCTAGATATTTGATTACATTTATTGTTTATTTTCAAATGATGGAAATAAACATTATTCCGAAATAGACATATTATAAAGAGTTATGATGGATATATTTCAGATAAGTAATCTAGCATCTTGTGGACTCTACTAAATTAGAATATTGACGAATAGTTCATTAACATTTCTAATACTGAAAATTAAACCTTTAAAGATCAATAGGAGGATGAATATCATTTGATAATGATATGGTATCAAGTCTTGGACATATATCTATTGATTTGATCAATATACTAGTAAGATATTGAACTTTAGATTGTCTAAAGGTTCAAAGCTTACATACATATGAATATCGTACTCAAAAGTAGAAATTGTCCAATGCACCCTTCTCCAAGAATGGTGTAAGATACCAAGGTGTTCAGGATCTCATACATATTAATGTATGTGGATCATCTATATCACAATAAGCATTGATGATATGTGATATCATTTGATGATTATAGGTGATATGAGATTTCTTCCCTTCACATGAGAAACCTTTGAATTGTTCAAAGATTTCACAATTTTGATTTAGAACCAAAGTTTCAAGGAAGATTAAATGAATTTGATCTAACCAAGGTAGCAAATACCTATTAGATAAATTTAAGGAATACCTTATGGAAATGGAATTATCATTCTATCTCACTCCTCTTAACATACCAATACTCAATAGAGTTGTAGTGAGATACAATTGGATCATGGGTGACATGATTTCATCAATGACGAATATTAGCATAATTACCTCTTAGTTTTCAAGGTATATATATATATATAGTAAAGACTATAATATATATCCTCAATACGATGCCATACAAATAAGCTAGAATCTAGCACCTGAGAGCGCTACTTCATTAGGAAAATAAAGGGTGGTATTGGATACCTACTTTATGACCTTGAGATTCTTAAAGAATTACATCTCTAAGAATATGATTCTTAGATGATAAATTTCTTGAGAATCAAGATGAAAATGAAGTGAATGAACTCATTCATTCTTGAGATGTTAATGAGGCTCCTAAAATCAAAAACCGAAAGGATAAATACATATGAAACACACATTGAAGATGAATTTCTATGTGTTAGAGAAATCTGACAATGATCTTACTTCATGTGATCAAGCTTTGGAATATCATGACATGGAAAGATGGATGTTAGCAATAAAGTCTAAAGTAGACTTCATATACAAGTGTTGTATGTGGACCCTCGAGGATCCACCTATATGGGTAAGATCCACTAAGGTGTAAATGGATCTTTAAGAGAAAGAGGGAACCTGATGAGAAGGTAGAGACCTTCAAAGAACGTTTCGTATTCACAAGATATACATCGAAGAGAAGACATCGCTTGCGATGAGACATGCTCTTCAGTGACCATGCTTAAATCCATCAAACTATTGCTGACTATAGCTACACAACTTGACTTTTACATCTACGAGATGGAAATCAAGATTGTATTCCTCTATGAATACCTCTTCGAGGATATTCATATGAAGTAGCCCCAGGGCTTCATGGTTGAGAAAAGCAAGATGTGCAAGCTTAAGGAACTACATCTATGGACTCAAATATGCTTCTTGTAGTTGGAACATTAGATTTGATGAAACCATAAATGTTATGATTTCAAATAGAATCTTGATGAACCATGTGAAACTTAGTGGGAGTGACTTTGTGTTCATCATGATAAATGTAGATAATATCCTAATCATCTGGAATGATATAAGGATAATAGTAAGTGTTTTATAGACTAGCTATTCCGTTGAGTATGATCTTGGTTCTGAAGTTGTTCAGAAGCAAAGAGAAGAGGGTATTAGAACTATCACATTTGTAGTACACCTTGGACATATTCCATTCTTGGAAAACCCCAAGGAAGGCTTCCTTCTGTTAAAATAGCAAATCAACTCCCAATTTGATGAAAATTGGATAAATGGCTCCTTCCATGGTGTAAAATTTTCTATATTTTTTGGAGACATTTTTGACACTTTTTGATATTTTTAAAAATTCAAAAACATACATTCTCTTTACTGTCTAACTTTAAAAATCACAAAAAATATTAAAACACTATAAAAATCACAAAAAATTTAGTGACTGCTTGTTTTCCCTTGCTTGATTTTCTGACCAATTTTGGTCATTTTTAGATTTATAAAACTTATAAAAATTACAAAAACCTATCAAACCGTTAAAAATTCTAATAAATAATTGAAAAATCAAAAATTAATAATTCTGGTGCCTAAATTTTCCTTGTATTTTCTTATTTACAGGAAAATTACCTTCAGATCTTGATAGCGCCATTTTGCATTTTAAATTGGCCCTTCAAGTCTGACAGGACAGTACCCTTCTTTTCTTGCCTTGTTTGATTTTTATAAAATTCAATAAAAAATCAGAAAATTACCAAAAATTAACCAAAAATAGTAAAAAATATAAAAAAAACATAAACACATTTTTTGTTTGAATTTTTGGATGATTTTTGGATAGGTAAATAATTGTTTGTAGTTGCTTGATTTATTGCTTTTCTGTTTTCTTAATTAAATTAAAAATCCAAAAAAATTATAAAAAGATTAAAAATCCACCAAAAACCATTTCTTTTTATTTTTTTCGCTATTTTTAACTACTTCGTAGGCTGCGAGGCCATTACGTGCTCCCTGAGTCCGACCCTGGTCGCTATACCAGGCTAATCCAATAGCCAGGGCCACTATTATGCTTGTTTGATTTTTATTCTGTTTTGGTGGTCTGATCCCTATTTTCTTGTTGAGTTGATTTATCTCTCGATCCGGGTCGCAATGACCCTTTGAGTGATTATTTTATCCTGGATTGATTGAGATTTTATGGCTCATCAGAATGGCGCCGTTGCCGGGGAGCACGACTTAGTAGTTGGTTTTAGATTTTTCCCGCGGTTTTATTTTCGTGGCTTTTTGTGCATATTTTGTATATATCATTTATTTACGTAATTGTTTAAATAATCTGCTCTGATACTCTGTTTGCTTTCTTGCAAGGGCCCGAGGATCGAGGCGGCTTATTCAGAAGCCGACACAACCGCGAGAATCGGAGGCGGCTCTCTTCTCTACAGAGCCGTAGGAGGACGTGAGGAGCGAGCAGGAGTGTGGGAGCCGCGAAATAGCCGCGGATTAGATTAGCCGTAGATTAGTTTTTATTTCCTGCTTATTTGAACTATTATTGTAATAATACAGGGATAGGACTCTTTCTTAGACTTAGACTTTCGGGGTCTGTTTCGCCGAGCACCGGTGTGCTCGGGGGACCCCTTAACGAGTTCGGTTTTTCACTGTTTTTACGCGGCTTTTATTTCTTTCCTGCCTTTTCCGGTTTCACGCGGATTTTCGAGCCCCTAGCCGTAGGATTTTCTGCTTGACTGTACCGTAATAATTAGGATCCAAATACCCTAATATATATGCCTGCACCTATAAATCGGTAATTGGACCTACAATAAAATATTAATAAAAATAGCTGTTCCACCACCTCCGATCCTACGCGCTGCGAGCCTGCCCCATCAAGCGCTACTCCTGAACTCGACCTGTCGAGAATAGGAGGGGTGGGTCTAGACTGGACTCTTTGGATTGGAGGCCGGTGGTCGGCTTGCCATTCTTTCAAGTAGCACTGCTGTTTAAGGACTCGGTTTTCTGCCTGCACCATTTAGGTAGTTTATTTCCTGTCTTTAAATTCTGCACGGATCATCTTGCATGCAGACTGCTGGAGTCAGGTACGCATTTCTTACTCTGCATGCATTATTGATTTTCACGCATCGGCTTTTTTGTCTTCTCCCCCTGTTTTGGACTTAATAACCAGGAGAACCGAAAAATTCGTTAGGCATTTTTGTTTTTATTGAAAAAAAAAATCTAAAAAGAAAAATCATAAAATTGGGACTGCTAAGACTATTGACCCTAAAAGACACCTGACTTAAAAATTTATCTTGAGGAGAGCAACCCTCTCATTGATTGGTTTGATTGTGCGATAGAGTGACCCCGAACACTAGGTAGAGCCCTCTGATACTCTTCTCGACTGACTACCGACTCTTCTGTACGGGACAGTCGGTTGGGAAAGTATCAGGTATCCCAACAGGTCATGCAATCGCTCTGATATCTTGATTGTTCACCAAAATAAAATTGACAAGATAATTGACCGAGCCTTTACAGTCTTCAGCTCATGTTGCGTTGGTGAATTGGAGGTTTGCTTGTGATCATAGTTTTTCCAGATCCCATCCGCCTTACTCGCCAGATCACGATGATGGGCAGGAGGTCTCTTAGGCAGCCTCTGGCTGCACCGCATTTTAGCACTCCAGCCCATTCATTTAGGTCGGTTTGTGGGAGTTCAGACCCGCTCTCCGAACCCGAGTACGACTCCGCCCTGTTCCCCCTCGACCACCCTTCTTCTTCTCAGACCGGGATACCAGTTCCAGAGGAGAGACAGACAGATGATTTATCGGCACCTGAGTTTGGTTGTTTTGATTTTTCAGAGACTGGCCGACAGCAGTGATGATCACCCCAGAGGTCCGCAGCAGGAGCATTTCGTTCTGGACCAGGGTTCGATCAACTCCACCCTGATCGCCTCCCTTGAGTCAATGCAACAGCAGTTGAGGCATCAGGGAGCTTTTATGATCGAGATGAGGCGAGAGCTTGAGCAGATGAGAGCCGACCGCGAGAACCGCGAGGGAGGACCCGACGATGCGGCAGCAGCCGCGGCCGCAGCAGCCGCAGCAGGAGCAACAGGACCTCCGAGACCGATGCGGGAGAATCACAACCCCAGATCGACTTTGACGCACCGTTGGGTGGTGCTACCATCTATCGTGGGGGACTTCAAGTTCCCCCCGAACACACTTCAGCTCCTACTCCGGTTCCATGGGCTGGCTACTGAGGAGCCCCATCTCCACCAGCAGGAGTTTGAGATGATCTGCAGTACTGTCCACGATCGTTAGGTGGACCAGGATACCATACGGATGATTGCCTTCCCCTTCTCCTTAGCAGACAGAGCAGCCACCTGGTTGAAGCACTTGGGGAAGTTCGTCTATACCTAGGAGCAGCTCCGCGCTGAGTACTTGCATAAGTACTATCCACTCGGGCGGACGAACGCCGCTAGAGCCCTGATCAGCAACTTCTCAATGCTACCCAACGAGCAGTTTCACGAGGCATGAGAGAGGTTTCGAGAGCTGACTGACAGATGCCCGCACCACGACATTTCCAAGCCGAACCTTGTGCAGAGCTTTTTCAGCGGGCTGACACTAGAGCTTTAGGGCTTGGTGAATGCTTCTTGTGGCGGGTCTTACTTTGCCAAGGATCACGACCAGGTCTGGGCCATCTACGAGGAGATGGCTGAGAACTATATGGTGAGGTCCCAGACCAGATTGTACACTCAGGGCAGACCCCAGAAGCCACAGACCGTGCAGTACCAGAGGATAGCACGGGTCGACGCCGATCCATCCAGTTCGTCCGCGGTAGCCGCAGCACATGCCGAGTCCACTACTGCAGACATGGGTATCATCAGCGAGAAGCTGGATCGGATGGAGATTATTGAGAAGAAGCAGTGCCAGGGCATCACGCAGATGGAGCAGATGGAACAGACTCTGAGTGACCTGAAGACACAGCTCATGTCTCCAGGAGGCACAGACGGCTTCACAGCCTCGTCTTCAGGCACGAGGCGATCCGAGTAGCAGCAACAGCTCGTCCCAGCGCTCCAGCTCCCACCAGCAGCCTAGACAGGTCCATCTTGTATAGGCGGAGCCGTACCAGCAGCCGCAGCTCACCTACCAGACACCACCATCCACTGACACTCAGATGGTGGTATACCAGCCGGATCAGCCTCTGGTAGTACTCCCTCCAGACCCCTACGATGCAGAGCCGTTGATGGATGTCAACGGGATTTGGTACGAGGGCCCCCAGCCCGGTATCTGACGGGACCATCCCGGATTCCGTTGGGCGGCCGGAGGTGCCCAGCCCCAACAGCAGCCGTCAGCATAGGGTGGCCAGTACAGCCATCAGAGGGATCACCAGCAGCAGCAGCCCCCAGCATATACCCAGCCGCAACAGTCACCACAGTATGGTCCTCATCCCCATCAGCAGGGATAGCCTTGGAGGCGTGATCAGCCTCAGCAGCAGTATCATCCCCAGCAGTACCCCTCTCACCCACAGCAGCTCCAGCATCAGCAGCCTCACTTCCAGAGAGGCTACCCGTCAGGTTCTCATGGGCCATCCTATGAGAACCCCGCCTTGGATGACATAGCTCGCATTCTTATAGATCAGCAGGCTACCTTTCGACAGGAGATGGATGAGTTCCACCAGGAGATGCAGGACATCGTGAGAGGGAAGGCCACCATCCCTGCCCAGATTGAGCCGAACCCCAACAATCTGAAGAGGAAATCTGAGCAGGTAGCTTGTACTGAGTATGCCACTCCTAGTGATACTTTTGGTGATATGTCTGCATATCTTTTTGATACTGACTTTGTCACACTTAGGAGCGGTAGGATGCCAGCAGGCAGCGCCTCGTCTGAGCTACACCACGAGGATACTTCCAGAGCACCAGACGAGGAGGAGAGTGGTACTGAGGCTGCTAGAGAGGATGACGGTGGTACTGACGCCACCACGGATGCTGATCTCACTGGCGATACTGAGGCCATCGTTTCACCATTTGGAGGAGGTGGTACTGAGGCCACCCAGGATGCCGAGCCAGAGCGCGGTACTGAGGCCGCGAGTCTTCCAGCCGATGGTGGTGCTGATGCCACCAAGTCTTCTGAGATTCCTGTTGTTTTTCCTACTTCTGATGTATCTCGGAACATTTCTGTGAATAAAGGAAAGGGTTTATGTTCTTCTGGTCCCACTGTGGTGCTTGATGAATGTGTGGATCCGGCCGTCGAGCCGTCTAGACCCTCTCCTAGTCCTTTATCTAAGAAGGACCCTGTGATCCCCTTCCCTAGAGCCCTTCAGATGGGGAAGGGGAAGAAAAATGAAAATCCAAAAAAGAGACAACAGGAAGAGTTCAGCCAGCAGATGATAGATCGGTTTCATATACAGCTGATTCTTCAGGAGGCTTTGCAGCACATCCCTCTTCTTCAGCGTTCCCATAGAGACAGGACCACAGTCAGGAGGAAGAGGAGGAACCACCATTCAGAAATTCATGTGCTGACGAAAGCTACTTGTTTCGCGATCCAGAACCGTCAGCCGGCCAAGAGGCCAGATTCAGGAGCCCCTCATGTCAGATGCCATATTAGTGAGCAGAGGTTCGACCGTACTCTACTAGACAGCGGATCGTCGATAAACCTACTTCCGGCAGCCCTTCTCGACCGCTTTGAGTTGGGCAGTCTACGATAGAGCAGGATAGTCCTTCAGTTTGCGGATAGATCTGTCAAGAGGCCGAAGGGGTTGCTTAGAGACGTTGTCGTCACGATTCAGGGTCTGCAATTCCACGTGGACTTCGTAGTGTTGGACATGGAGATCCCTGAGTCAGTGACCGATACCCCCATCATTCTAGGTCACCCATTCTTGACCACAGCCAAGGCAGTGACCGACCATGATAGTGGGAAGGTATACTTTCGCGTCGAGGGCGAAAGTGTACAAATAGAGACGGTCGTGGATAGCAGAGCCAGAGACAGATCATACTCAGAGACTACTTCAGACACAAAGCAACTGACAGATGCCGGGCTAGATATCCACCAGGACTGTGACTTTGTGATCACAGACGATGAGGCAGTTTAGGCAGACCCAGCAGCACAGGCCATCCTCTCATTTTCAGATTCCGCTGATGCAGAGACGACAATAGAGGAGAGCTTGGAGAGCACATTCCTAGTCCAGGATACTTCAGAGGCAGCAGAGCCGGTTCTCGACCGTGAGACAGATTCTTGTGATGATGGTGGTGCTGATGCCACCTTGGATGACATAGATCCCTCGGAGTCAGAGTCTGATTGGGCAGATTGTGATGATTATATGCCAGACCTGACTTCCATTGAGCCTATAGATAGGGAGGAGGTAGATGCCGAGCAGAGCAGAGACAGTTCAGTTGAGCAACCTTCTCCAGATCCAGTTTGTGAGAGTAAGTTCTCATTCTCCCAGGCATATTTGGCAGCACACACGTGGCTTCTTTTGAAGCCATATTTGCCAGCACCAGTTTGTCCAGAGCTGAAGCCACTTCCTGCGTCGCTGAAGTATAGGTTCCTTGCGGGTGAGCATGAGATGTACCCCGTCATTATCTCCACCGATTTGACTGGAGAGTAGGAATCCCATCTGATGTGGGTTCTTGAAAAGAACCGCAAGGCGATAGGATGGAGCGTAGCAGATCTCCAGGGGATAAGTCCGGCCTTGTGCTCCCACCATATCTATCTCAAGGATGAGGCGAAGCCGTCACGCGAGTTCCAGCAGCGACTGAACCCGAATCTGAGAGAGGTTGTCATGAAGGAGATATCGAAATGGTGGAGCGCCGATTTTATCTACCCCATCTCCGACTCCAAGTGGGTCAGCCCTTTGCATGTGGTGCCCAAGAAGACGGGCATCACTACAGTGGTCACGGAGTCCGGAGAGGAGAACGCTACACGAGTACCCACTTCTTGGAGGGTCTGCGTGGATTACAGACGACTCAATCAGGACACCAAGAAGGATCATTTCCCCTTGCCCTTTATTGATCAGATCATTGAGAGACTGGCAGGGAAAAGCCATTATTGTTTTCTGGATGGGTACTCGGGCTACAACCAGGTGGCCATCGCTCCTGAGGACCAGGACAAGACTACCTTTACCTGTCCCTTCGACACATTCGCCTTCCGACGCATGCCATTTTGGCTATGCAATGCCCCTGCGACTTTTCAGAGATGCATGCTGTCAATCTTTTTGGACATGGTAGGGGAGTGCTTGGAGGTCTTCATGGATGATTTATCGGTCTACGTCGACAGATTCGACTCCTGTCTTGACTGCCTAAACCGTGTCCTTCAGCGATGTATAGAGGTTCACTTGGTGTTATCTTGGGAGAAGAGTCACTTTATGGTGACTCAAGGGACGGTGCTTGGCCATATCATCTCCAACAGGGGCATGGAGGTTGATCCGGCCAAGGTAGATGTCATTAGAAAACTCACACCACCGTCCAATCTGCGGCAGTTACGGTCATTCCTAGGGCACGTCGGTTTCTACCGACGATTCATTCTTGATTTCAGTAAGATTGCCCGGCCGTTGACTGACCTGCTGACGAAAGACACCAAGTTCCTTGTCGACGACAAGTGTATTTCGTCCTTCGAGACTCTCAAGAGATGTGTTGTTGAGGCTCCTGTTCTCCAGCCGCCTGATTGGTCTCTCCCATTCAAGATCATGACTGAGGCCTCTGATTTTGCCGTAGGGGTTGTGCTGGGACAGAGGAGGGATGGAGTCCCATTTGCTATCCACTACGCTAGCTGCACATTGGATTCCGTGCAGCGGAATTACACAGTCACAGAGAAGGAGATGCTAGCCGTAGTCTTCGCCCTAGATAAGTTCAGATCGTACATTATTGGATCTAGAGTGACCTTGTATACTGATCATACCGCCATCAGGTACCTAATGGCAAAGAAGGATGCCAAGGCTAGATTGACTAGATGGATCCTTCTACTCCAGGAGTTCGACATTGAGATCAAGGATAAGCCTGGAGTCAAGAATGTGGTGGCGGATCATCTCTCCCGATTGGAGTTGTTGGAAATGCGAGCCCACGGCGAGCCATTATGCAATAAATGTTATTGCACATATCATTCCCTGATCTGAAATGAAGAATGAATAATTTGTATAATAGGTCCCTTAGTACAATTAGGGTTATGTACCATGACCATCTTAATAATCATACAGCTGTTGATTCAACTATTGAATCATAGAGGCTGGTGCTTGGATGAATATCTAAAGAGTTAGATTGAGGACTCATCAAGTACCGTCAAATGATTATTAAAGAGATGATCTCCATCCTGAGTAGGAGATGGCAATCCTATCTCTGAAGGCTGATATCTGACCGACCTCTTGATGCAGGTCCTCTGCATAGGAATAGAGATTCGGAGGTGTCAGATTAGTTAGGTCAAAGAGTTGACTTAACGAGATCGAGATAACCAAAGTCCTATATCATATGCTGTCATGATATAGGCACGCATCCTCTGACTGGAGACAGATGTGTTGCTATATGTCCAAGTATGTACATTTGGCAGACCAATAGGTTGATGACCTAATCAAGGTCTATACACCGGCGCGTTGGTGTGCATATAAGGGCATATGAGTAATACGATCTCTCAAAGGGATCATACATGTTCAATTACTGAACCGGAAGACATGAGCTCACTCATGAGATATTGGGATGAATCAAATTCCATGCGCATGGTTGTCTCGCTTTGGAAGCTTGACTGAATTTGTAGGTTTGATATATACTTTTAGTATATGATCAAGACCTAGGTATGATATACACTTTTGGAAAGTGTATGATCGATACCAACTCCCAATGATCGAATGAGAAACTTACTGATAAAACCATGAAGTAGACATTATAAAGTTGATCCGATACTTCGGGTTTAGTCTGAGTCTTCCAGTATGCAGGATGTACAGGTATTGGGAATACCTGAGGGTGATTTGATCATAAACGATTGTATAACCATGATGCTTCCATTCCTAGGGAGTGATGAAACGGGTCTGGATTTTAGTGGCTCCTCTCGGTAGAGAAGTAATCTGATCTTAGTCCAAGTGTTGGACATTGATCTGAATGTGATTCATATACAATGAGAAGATTAGATTTACGGTCTTGATTTAATCAAGCATCTATGGGAGGCCCGCAATCTGGATTTGAGATATGATCTCAATATCCATATCACTATACGTGGAATAATACAATCGCCCTGTCCTTATCTCCAAGTATCTGCGGAGAGATTGCATTATTCTTGAAGGGTTCAAGAATAATTCCATAAGATCTAAGCAATGAAGAAATAATGATTAAATGTGATTTAATCATCTTGATGTGTGAAGAAATTATCCAATTTAATTAAATGTGATTTAATTAATGTGGATAAGAATAATCTGGATAGAAATATCCAATTATTCATAATATATTATAAATGTGATTTATAATGTATTAGAGAGAGCTAATTATAATTTATATGTGTTGATTAATTATTATGTGTATCGGATACACATTGTGTAATTAATTAACAATGTAAATTATATGTTGTTTTGGGTTGTGAATATGATTCACAATTCTTCCATGGCAAGATTGCAATATTCTCAAATATAATTGTGAATTATTTTTGAAGAATAAAATCCAACAAATTTGTTGCAAATAAATAAGAGAGAAAAATCAAGGAGATATGCAATCTCATGGGAATCCATGAGATTGCCTCCATGGACTCCCGTAGTGGGCGGCACACCATTCCTATATGGAATGGGTGGCCGTCCAACATGGAAGGTGCATGGAGATGAAATCTCCATGCACATTCTCTCCTTATTTGTTGGGTTGATTTAGGACTAAATTATATTTGATTTTTTCAAATATATTTTAACCTAAATTTGTTGCTTTTGACAACAACAATCTTGGCCATTGGATTGACACAAATCAATCTCACCCATTGATTTTATGTGTCCCATGGATTGAGATCCATGGATCCCAAAACCCTATAAATAGAGAGGCATACTATGCTCTCTAAGGACCTGCAATATTGGAGCTCTCTCTCTCCCTCATTTCTTCCTACACGCCAAGGCCTCTCTCCCTCTCTTGTTGGTGGCCGTCCACCATACCCTAGAGGAGAGAACCGTCGTCGCCTTCGCCACCGCGCCGCCGCTTCGACGTTCTTCGGTTCTCCTTCTTCTTGGAGAGTTCCTCTCACGAAGGAGACGTTTGATCTCGTGCGACGAGATCAGGAGCAACCACGCTTGGATCATCTTCTTGGGTTGCGAGGACAACGCGGTTCATCCCCGCGCTCGCAAGCGGTCTCGCCGACGATCGGACTTGAGACAGGAGGTCTCTTCTCTTAGAGACTTGATCAACCACGCTTCAAGAGGTATTGCATTATACTTGTTGTGGTTATAGATGAAACGATCTGAGAATGGTTCTTGGATCATGTGGTTTCATCGAATAAAATTTTTTAAATTCCGCTGCACCGAACAACTAGTACGACTAGTCGTTCCTCGTCGTATCCGATACGACGATCACGCTTCCGTGATGCGCTTGAGGATAATATCATATCCTTCAAGTGGTATCATAGCCTTAGGTTGACGGTTTCGAATATGATTCGAAAAACCGAGGACGACTTGGGTTCGTTAAGGTCGCGAAAGTTTTTATCGCATTTGATTTCGCAGATCTGTTTAGTAAATAAATTCGGCACTGTTTAAATTGTTTAAACACGAATTTAATACTTGGATTTTGTTCCCCATTAAATAAGGAAACCATAGGATCTGAGTTTACGTAAATCGGATTTCGTATGCTCTAGATATGGCTGTTTTAATGAACATGTATGCACTGTTGCGGGAACTGTAGATCTGAACGTGATTAAAATGTTAATTACTGTTTAGACTTGCCTCGAAATGCGTGTAACATCACTTGGGTTCTGTCCTAAATCAAATTAGCAATCTATGAAAATTGATTTTGTCTAATTTGGATTTAATATGATTGAGATATGCTAATTTTAGTAAGTAGGGGTCACTGCTGAAATTACAGTCCTAATCTAGAACCAAGTGATTGTCAATTAGTGAAATTAATTGTTAATTTCGTGAAATAATCATGAAAAATATTTGTGAAATATTTGAAGATGATTACTTACATAATTGACTTGGCCTCATCCAATTAATTGATTAGATTTGATCTAAATCTTAATTGGAAACACATTCATCAAACTTAATGTTTGATTGGTGATTGTCATTTAATCATTTAGTGAAATTAAATTGTTTAATTTCCTAGAATAATTGTGCATAAATATTTGTGAAATATTTGATGATAATTATTCCCTTAAATGGCATTGCCTTAACCAATAATTGATTAAGATGTGATCTAAATCATAATTGGAAACCACAATCTTTCAAACTTGATGCTTGAATAGGATTTGGGAATTTGTCTAGCAAATTTCCTTATAATCAAAAATGTTTTGATTATTACTATATGGTAAAATTTCGGTTGAAGAACCGATGATCATCTCAAGTACAAATTAATCAATTTGGCATTATCCTTTCCCGAGGCGGATATGGTGCCTAGTCGGAGAGCATTGGGGTTGCGGGTTGCAACGTATGTGGTCCGTCCCACTCTCGTCGGTACTGGCCATGACAACGGGTAGGGCCGGGATAATGTCCGAGGGATTAAGATGTATTTTTCTAATTATTAAAATTCGAATTAATACGTATTTTGAGATATTACCATATATGTATTCAAGTAAAATAATCAAGTTTGATTGATTGAATTGGATTGATAATTAATTTAATATGATTAAATTGATTATGTCCAATTGAAATACTCTAATATGATTAGAGCTAATGATTCCCTTGGAAGAATTAATTATGTGAATGTGATTCACGATAATTAATTAAAATTTGAATATGATATGGAGGATCACATAAGTGACATCCATGGTCTCCCGTCAAGGCGGAGGGTTCCGTCGCCAGGGATTGCATGTGGGAGACGCCTGTCCGAAGTGACAGCTCCTGTATGCAAGCGCATCTGGATCGGGCTCGTCGCTTGTCGAAAGAGTAAGGACGTATGCGTAGTGACCCCAGTATCGGGTCCTCATATTATTGGGGCGATATTGGATTGCGCATAGCGAGTTGTATTCCTGTTGACGGTTGGTTCAATTAATGACGGGTCAACATCGCCTTAGGGGTGGTGGGCCCGGGTGTTAAAGACCGAATTGGGAGATGCAAGTTGGACTTGCAAGGCGGAATGTGTTCCCGCTTCTTTTTATCCGAGTTGTAGGTTCTCATATTATTGGGATGCAACAAAGATAAGGAAGGAGATCCCAGATCTTGCTTGAGATATAATGGTAAGTATATCTCTTACATTGAAAGTGATAAAGGGAATGAACTTTCAATGTTGACAAGGCAAGACAACTTTGATATAAAAATCCTAAATCAAAGTAAAATATATATATTTATATATTTATGCAAATTTCTTATTTCAGATAATCCTTCATTAAAACCCACTCAATGATATACTCAATAATAACCAGTAAAATATCATGGATTGGACTCATAATCCAGATATTGTACTTGCAAATGAACACATAATGTATGTGGTTGCAATATGCAAGTTTTCCTCATAATAATGAGGAATGACAATTAGATAGATGATAGGACTACAACCCTAGGGTTTGTGTGTCTCTATAGTCTTGGTATCATCAAATGTACTTTGGAAGTGGCATGTTGATGATGATCATAATTGTCATATACTCCTTATAAAATCAATGAAGATTTTCTGGCATACATATGTGCTCTTGACATTTAATCATGGATGACATGGTTCTCTGCATCATGTAGAATGGTATCTCTATAAAGAGATGATGTATTCAAATTGTTTGAGTACCTACCTGAACCTATGTTTATGAGTTTAGATGGATGTAGATGATGAGTGTCATTATTCTACTGTCTATACTCTAGTCATTCATGAAGCTTCATAGTATTCATATTGTGTGAATCTAATGAAGCATAAATAAATGTTGAAATACTCTTATTTTGAATTCTTTTGAATTTATTGTAAGAGATCCTTAATCTTAAGCAATGGTTGCTTATAGATAAAGGGAGCGCAATGGAAGCATGGGTTGGACCCAAGAAAGAAGGAAAGTCAAAGAGTTGACTGGACTTCTGTAACTTCCATATGACATCCAAAGAGTTGGATGAATGCCAATACTGCAATAAGTTGATGTGTTGATAGTATGACTATCAAGTCTGTCTAGAATCCTTAGAAAAGGACTCGGATGGAGCATCAGAATAATCTACATAAATCATTGATATTGACTTACTTATTGAATAAGATAAAGTCAAATAATTGTATCTCAATCTTCTGATGACATTTGCAATGGGTTGCATATGTTTTAGAAGACCAGAAAATTTGATCTTAAGGTTTATAGTTATCCACATGGACATTGATGTAATTATTGCAACAATCCATGTTGGATTGATAGACTTGTTGATTTCAGTGGGAGAGCCCTTAGTCGTGGAGAATGTCTCTATGACCTAGATATAAGAATACACTCATTGTTTATTTCTAAATGTTGGAAATAAACATGAATTCTGAGATAGAACTATCATAAAGAGTTATGATGGATATATTTCAGATAGTAATCTAAAATCTGGTGGACTCCACTAAATTAGAAAAATTAATGAATGGTTCATTAATATTTCTAAATACTGAAATTAAAACCTTTATAAGATCAATAGGAGGATGAAGATCATTTGACAATGATCTAGCATCGAGCCTTGGACATTTGTCTATCGATTTGGTCAATAGACTAGTAAGAGATGAAACTTTAGAATGTCTAAAATTTCAAAACTTACATACTTATGAATATTGTATTCAAAAGGAAAAATGTCCAATACACCCTTCTTTGGGAATGGTGTAAGATGTCAAGGTATTCAGGATCACATACATATTGATGTATGCGGATCATCTATATCATAGTAAACATTATAGATATGTGATATCTGTTGATGATTATGTATGATATGAGATTTCTTCTCTTCACCTAAGAAACCTTTGAAATGTTTAAAGATTTCATTAATTTTGGTTTAGAACCAATGTTTAAGGAAGATAAAATGAATTTGATCTAATCTAGGTAGCAAGTACCTACTAGATAAATTCGAAGAATACCTTATGGAGATATGAATATCATTTCTATCTCAATCCTCCTAACACACCTTAACTCAAAAGAGTTATAGGTAGATACAATTGGATCATGTGTGACATGATCTTATCAATGTTGAATTTTAGCATAATTATCCCTTAGTTTCCAGGTATATATGTGTAGTAGAGACTACAATGTATATCCTTAATAAGGTTCCATGTATGTTGGAATCTAGCACTTGAGAGTGTTGCTTCATTAGGAAAATAAAGGATGGTATTGGATACCTACTTTATGACCTTGAGATTCTTAAAATATCTCATCTCCGAGAATGTGATTCTTAGAGGTTGAGACTCTTGAGAATCAAGATGGAAATGAAGTGTAGGAACTCATTTATAATGAGACTCCTGAAATTGGAAACTAAAAGGACAATTAAAGATGAAACATTAATACCTCTTCAAATAAGTTTGAGGATGGATTCCATGTGTTAGAGAAATCTGACAATGATCGAACTTCATGTGATGAAGCTTCTGAAGATCATAGCATGGATAGATGGATAGCAATAAAAGTCTAATGTAGACTTCATATACAAGTGTTGTATATGGACCCTCGAGGATCCACCTATATTGGTAAGACCTGTAAAGGTGTAAATGGATCTTCAAGAGACGGGGAACCTGATGAGAAGGTAGAGATCTTCAAAGCACGGTTCGTAGCCATAAGCTACACACTAGAAGAGAAAACATTGCTTGCAATGAGACTTGCTCTTCGGTGACCATGCTTAAAACCATCAGAATATTGCTCACCTTAGCTACACAACTTGACTATTGCATCTTTAAGATGAAAGTCAATATTGCATTCCTCTACGAATACCTCTTTGAGGATATTCATATGAAGTAGCCCCAGGGCTTCATGGTTGAGGAAAGCAAGGTGTGCAAGCTAAGGAATCCATCTATGGACTCAAATAAGCTTCTTGAAGTTGGATCATAAGATTTGATGAAATTATAAATGTTATGATTTCAGATAGAATCTGGATGAGCCATGTGAAGCTTAGTGGGAGTGCCTTTGTGTTCATCGTGCTAAATATAGATAATATCCTAATCATTTAGAATGATATAAGGATGATAATAAGTGTTTTATTATCTGGTTGTTCCATAACTTGAGATATGATCTCAAGGATACCTCTTAGATCTTAGTTCTGAAGTTGTTCAGGAGCAAAGAGAAGAGGGTATTGGGACTGTCACATTAATAGTACATCTTGGACTTATTCCATTTTATGGAAAATTCCAGTAATGGCTTCCATCCCTTCAGATATGGTACTGACCTATCTAAAGGGATAACACCTCAAAGAGTTGAGGAAGTGAATGCTGGAACTACTTGCCCTTGGGCATCAGTTCTGAGAAGCCAAGTGTGTGCTAGATGTGTACAAAAGCCAGGTGGCTGCCATGCAGTGGGAGTAGTAAACTGTTACTAGTCCTACTATGGAAATAAAACACTTGGTTACAGTAACAACAAAATCTTCATAGATAACAAGATTTTTTGAGATAGTGATCTCAAAGTCTTATCTTCAAAAGTTTAAGACTTTATAGATAGTGATCTAAAAGGTCTTAACTAAAGATACCTTAGGAGATAGAGATCTCCAGAAATAAGGATATTCTTATAAGGATTATGGAAATACTGGTTATGATAATGGTTAAGTTGTAGTGTCAAAGACACTGTAACTAACTGGATTGAGTATTGGTTGCATAAGATGCAACATTCGCATTGGATGCGAGCACTGTTACTGGGGATATGCAAGTGCCGTAAAAGGACTTGGCGTAGTCTCGCGGGAACAGAGTGACTGATCAGCTTACCTAGCTATTTTCCAAATAGTCTATGATTGTCACATGAGTGCGGGTTTAAAAGATTAGCCCATTAATGGCTCTTTGGGCTAGTGGGAGATTGTTGGAAATGCGAGCCCACGGCGAGCCATTATGCAATAAATGTTATTGCACATATCATTCCCTGATCTGAAATGAAGAATGAATAATTTGTATAATAGGTCCCTTAGTACAATTAGGGTTATGTACCATGGCCATCTTAATAATCATACAGCTGTTGATTCAACTATTGAATCATAGAGGCTGGTGCTTGGATGAATATCTAAAGAGTTAGATTGAGGACTCATCAAGTACCGTCAAATGATTATTAAAGAGATGATCTCCAGCCTGAGTAGGAGATGGCAATCCTATCTCTGAAGGCTGATATCTGACCGACCTCTTGATGCAGGTCCTCTGCATAGGAATAGAGATTCGGAGGTGTCAGATTAGTTAGGTCAAAGAGTTGACTTAACGAGATCGAGATAACCAAAGTCCTATATCATATGCTGTCATGATATAGGCACGCATCCTCTGACCGGAGACAGATGTGTTGCTATATGTCCAAGTATGTACATTTGGCAGACCAATAGGTTGATGACCTAATCAAGGTCTATACACCGGCGCGCTGGTGTGCATATAAGGGCATATGAGTAATACGATCTCTCAAAGGGATCATACATGTTCAATTACTGAACCGGAAGACATGAGCTCACTCATGAGATATTGGGATGAATCAAATTCCATGCGCATGGTCGTCTCGCTTTGGAAGCTTGACTGAATTTGTAGGTTTGATATATACTTTTAGTATATGATCAAGACCTAGGTATGATATACACTTTTGGAAAGTGTATGATCGATACCAACTCCCAATGATCGAATGAGAAACTTACTGATAAAACCATGAAGTAGACATTATAAAGTTGATCCGATACTTCGGGTTTAGTCTGAGTCTTCCAGTATGCAGGATGTACAGGTATTGGGAATACCTGAGGGTGATTTGATCATAAACGATTGTATAACCATGATGCTTCCATTCCTAGGGAGTGATGAAACGGGTCTGGATTTTAGTGACTCCTCTCGGTAGAGAAGTAATCTGATCTTAGTCCAAGTGTTGGACATTGATCTGAATGTGATTCATATACAATGAGAAGATTAGATTTACGGTCTTGATTTAATCAAGCATCTATGGGAGGCCCGCGATCTGGATTTGAGATATGATCTCAATATCCATATCACTATACGTGGAACAATACAATCGCCCTGTCCTTATCTCCAAGTATCTGCGGAGAGATTGCATTATTCTTGAAGGGTTCAAGAATAATTCCATAAGATCTAAGCAATGAAGAAATAATGATTAAATGTGATTTAATCATCTTGATGTGTGAAGAAATTATCCAATTTAATTAAATGTGATTTAATTAATGTGGATAAGAATAATGTGGATAGAAATATCCAATTATTCATAATATATTATAAATGTGATTTATAATGTATTAGAGAGAGCTAATTATAATTTATATGTGTTGATTAATTATTATGTGTATCGGATACACATTGTGTAATTAATTAACAATGTAAATTATATGTTGTTTTGGGTTGTGAATATGATTCACAATTCTTCCATGGCAAGATTGCAATATTCTCAAATATAATTGTGAATTATTTTTGAAGAATAAAATCCAACAAATTTGTTGCAAATAAATAAGAGAGAAAAATCAAGGAGATATGCAATCTCATGGGAATCCATGAGATTGCCTCCATGGACTCCCGTAGTGGGCGGCACACCATTCCTATATGGAATGGGTGGCCGTCCAACATGGAAGGTGCATGGAGATGAAATCTCCATGCACATTCTCTCCTTATTTGTTGGGTTGATTTAGGACTAAATTATATTTGATTTTTTCAAATATATTTTAACCTAAATTTGTTGCTTTTGACAACAACAATCTTGGCCATTGGATTGACACAAATCAATCTCACCCATTGATTTTATGTGTCCCATGGATTGAGATCCATGGATCCCAATACCCTATAAATAGAGAGGCATACTATGCTCTCTAAGGACCTGCAATATTGGAGCTCTCTCTCTCCCTCATTTCTTCCTACACGCCAAGGCCTCTCTCCCTCTCTTGTTGGTGGCCGTCCACCATACCCTAGAGGAGAGAACCGTCGTCACCTTCGCCACCGCGCCGCCGCTTCGACGTTCTTCGGTTCTCCTTCTTCTTGGAGAGTTCCTCTCACGAAGGAGACGTTTGATCTCGTGCGACGAGATCAGGAGCAACCACGCTTGGATCATCTTCTTGGGTTGTGAGGACAACGCGGTTCATCCCCGCGCTCGCAAGCGGTCTCGCCGACGATCGGACTTGAGACAGGAGGTCTCTTCTCTTAGAGACTTGATCAACCACGCTTCAGGAGGTATTGCATTATACTTGTTGTGGTTATAGATGAAACGATCTGAAAATGGTTCTTGGATCATGTGGTTTCATCGGATAAAATTTTTTAAATTCCGCTGCACCGAACAACTAGTACGACTAGTCGTTCCTCGTCGTATCCGATACGACGATCACGCTTCCGTGATGCGCTTGAGGATAATATCATATCCTTCAGGAGTATCTTGAGGATTCTGAGCAGATTGACCCTATTTGTGAGACCTTTCCAGATGAGGCGATCCTTGCTATTGCCTCGCTCCGATGGTACACCGATATTGTGAACTATTTTGTTGCCATGAAAGTTCCACAAGATTGGCCCAGGCTGAAACTTGAGACCTTCCTCGCGAAGGCCAAGTTTTACCATTGGGAGGATCCCATCCTTTACCATGAGGGAGGGGATAGTATCTGGCGTAGGTGCATTCCTCAGGAGGAGCATCACAGCGTCCTCACTTACTGCCACAAGCTTGAGGCAGGAGGACATCACTCAGGGAGGAGAATGGCACCAAAAGTGCTCCAATCTGGCCTATGGTGGCCTACTCTCTTCAAGGACTCTGATGAGTTCGTGAAGAGATGTACTGACTGTCAGAGGATGGGCACTTGTGGACAGCGTGATATGATGCCGATGCAGCCCATTCACTTCTGTGAGGTTTTTGACGCATGGGGCATCGATTTCATGGGTCCATTCCCTAAGAGTCAGGGATTTGAGTACATTCTGTTGGCCGTGGATTATGTGAGGCGTTGGGTTGAGGCCATCCCCGCCCGAACCGTAGATGCCAGGACAGTTTGCAGATTTTTGAGGAAGCACATCATCACGCGATTCGGGGTACCTCGAGTATTGATATCTGATGGGGGGTCTCATTTCATCAACGACCAGGTGAAGGCACTTGCTAGCGGGTTCGGCATAGACCATCGAGTTGCCACTCCATACCATCCACAGACGAATGGTCTAGCCGAGGTGTCGAACAGGGAGATCAACACTATTTTGCAGAAAGTCGTCCGCCCTGACCGAAAGGATTGGTCACAGCTTTTGGACTCGGTCTTGTGGGCATATAGGACGTCTTTCAAGACACCTTTGGGCACATCTCCCTTTCGCCTCGTTTATGTAAAGTCGTGCCATTTACCAGTTGAGTTGAGGAACAGGTCACTTTGGGCAGTCACAGATATTATTTTGGATCCAGATAGTGTAGGAGACCAGAGGAGGGAAGAGTTAACAGCCCTGGAGGAGCTTCGTGATACCGCCTTCTCAAACAGCCTACAGTATAAGGAGAGAGTGAAAGAGTGGCATGATTCTCATATAGCCACAAGCATTTTGAGGCTGGACAGAGAGTATGGTTGTTTGATGCTAGGCTTCGCCTATTTCCAGGGAAGCTACATAGCAAATGGAAGGGACCTTATCTTGTGAGAAAGGTACATGACAATGGGAGTATTGACATATCTGAGTTGTCTTCGGAGAGTACCTTTCGAGTGAACGTCCAGCGGCTCAAGCCATTTCTAGATCATGAGCCGCGGGTCGTAGATGTTGCCCCTATTCATTTTGCGTGAGATGTGGTCTCTTGACTCACATCTATTGCATCTCACGCCTGATTATCACTGTTCTTCCGACCTGTATAGATCCAGTTGTCCATATTACTCTATTCTTTAGTCCCACATCCCTTTTCTCATCTTATGATTATGCTATACTTAGGGTGTACTTTACCCTAAGTATAGGGGGAATGTAGGACCTTCGGATATTCTTTTCACTCTTTCTACCCCTGTTTTGCTGCTTATAATTAGGGATATTTCACCCTAAGTATAGGGGGGCAGACTCTGTACATCCTTCACTCGGATTTCCCTTCATGTACAACTGCTATACTTAGGATTACTTGATCCTAAGTATAGGGGGAAACCACCGAGTTCTCCTCATTCTATTCATTCATTCATCTCTGTATCTAGCCATTCCTTTTCACTTCCCTATACTAAGCACGAGTTATGTCTTCTTCATCGTTCTTGATCACTCTGAGGACATCGTTCGAGCTAAGTATAGGGGGGGTGTATATATTTCATATATACTTTAGCCATGACTCGTACTTTGTGTGAGTGTGTGACTAAATAAAATGGCTAAAAACCCATAAAATTTAAAATTTTTCTCCCTTGTATATAAAATTCATTCTGCACATACATATTTATTAATACAAATTATTTTTGTACAAATGATTGTAAAATGAGTTGTGTAAAGGATTTGTAAATATGTGTATATCAAAATTATGTATATAATACAAAATTTTTCCAAAATGTTTTGAAAACAAAAAAGTTTGCGAAAACCTTGTCTAAATGTTTGTAAATATTTTACAAAACATGCATTCATGCATACATTCATGGTTTCAAAACATTTTTTAAAAAATTTTGCACGATTGTAAATATTTGTAAATAGCATATTTGTAAATACTTGTATAGTTTTTCCTGGATCATAGTTGACATTTAAACTAGCCTGGAATTAAAATGGGAAATGGAGCTTGATTAAGATCTTAATCCACCTAATTCTAAGAGGAACCTTATAGGGCTTAGGGTTAAGGCTTTTCAGGTCCATTGGGACTTAATTCTTCAAGTCCACTAGGCTATGAGCATATGTCATCTTGATGAGCCTAAGTAGAGCACTTAACAACACACACATGACTCTTAGAGACAATGGCTTGACTTGCACCAGCACCTTACACATAGCTCTCCACGGATGAGATGGTGAGGAGGCAGTTTCCTTTGGCTTGGGCTAGCATATGAGGGTAGTACTTCTAGGCGGAACCTCTCTTCTTATTTTAGTGAAGGAAGTGCACCTCAACTTGGTCTAGTGGTGATGAAGGCTAAAAACAGAAGTCGTGGGTTGCAATAAAGCTTCAAAAGAGGGATAGTCTACTGGCTCAAGAGGAAAAACTCCTTGTATATATGCTGCACCATGTAGATACGTTGTACAGTTGCACATGAAAAAAAATGTGTGCAAAAAAGAAAAGAACTCCAAAAAAATGGTGGGTCAGATTGAAAATTTAATAACCCCACTGGAGTGTATATAGTCAAATAAAGCAAAGCTTATGGTATACATGATTACATCTCATGAAGCTTGCAGCGGGAGACTCAGCTACACTGGTTAGAGCTCCCAAGGATACATGGCTACACTGGCCATGGTCCATTCTCTTCTTCCCCCTCTTCTTGAGCCGGTTGCACTTGAACTTAGAAGGGAATACCCCGCTTCTCGAGGAAAGAGTTGCTAGACCGAGGCATTAGAGTTACCAGGTTGGGGGAGGTTGTTTCTTTGTTACTTCTGAGGTGGGGAGCTACATATCACTTACACTGCAGGGAAAGATTCATGGTCATTAGAGTTTGTGTATGTAGACTTGTTCTGATCTGGTTTATTGAGGAGTCTTTTCCATAGATTGGTGGAACTTAGAGGCTGTTGAGTTTTAAGCTTAAGTCTAAATAAGGTTCCGACACATTAATAATCCAAAGATCTGATCGAGCTCCATATTTCAATTTAATGAAGGCGAGTTTAATAGTCAACCTTAATCCATGTATATTCTCCTCTTTTTCTTTTTCTTTTTCTTTTTCACTTCTTTTTCAAATAAGTGTTTGCTAAGGGACTAGCAAAGTTAAGTATAGGAGGGTGATGAATACCCATTCATCACTCTTTATTCTTATATTTTAGCTACAAAAACCTTTGCAAATACATGTATATTCATGTAAATACAAATAATTACCAAACAACATGCAATGTGTAAAAGCTAATAATTAGCATGTTTTTATGCAAAAATAAAAGAATAAAGAGACAAAAGAAAAAGAGGGAGATATTTAGAATAAATATTGAGCAACCTAATCCCAAGGGAGGGCTCAGCATGGGCCTGACCGCATAAAAGCCAAAGTAGGGAGAGATAGGGAGCTCATGTGTGTAAATGTACCTGTAAATATAATAAAAATATTTTCCTCCAAAAATAGAATAAAATGGGCTGGTATATATTTGTAAATATTTGTAAATACAAAATCAAAATAAAAATAAAAAAATTAAAAAGAAAATAAAAATAGCATTCCTTGTACATATTCACCTTGTATATAAACCCACTCTTTTATTTATTTAGCTTTGTAAATAAATAAATTAAAATCCCTAAAAAATTGTATATATTCTATCTTTTATGTTGTAAATAAATAAAATAAAAACCATAAAAACAAAAATCAAATAAAAAGAACAAAATTAAAAATAAAAAATAACATTGTACATATACCATGTATATAGATGTATATATCTATTTATTTAACCCTTGTATATAAATAATAAAAATAAAATAAAAATACCCTTTTATTCCTAATTTTATGCTATAAATAAATAAAATATACAATGGGAATAAAAATGTACAAAAATAATTAATTAAAAATCAAAAATTAAAAACCTTATTGTGTATATACCTATGTATAGTACTATAGTGTACATACCTCATTTTTATTTCAAAAAAATAATTAAAAATCACAAAAAATAGAAAAAAATAAAATAAACATTTTTCATGTTTTAAGTTTTTCTTAATTCGATCATTTACTATTTTTAATAAAATGTTCAAATAATTGGCACTTGGTGGACTCTGATTGGTCCACGGGGGACGTTGACCCCCGGTCAACTCGCCCCCCAGGACCACCAGAGTCGGGTTCGTGGCGCCCGACCCGTTTTCTCCATTTTCTTCCCACTCGAGCCGATCACCAAATCGCCAACCCTCGAGCTCCGATCGTCTCTCGTGCATCCGAGACCCTCGCCCGAGGTGGGTTTTGGGGATCCGCGCTTCGCGGAACCCTGCCCGACCCTCTCTTCTCGAACCTGCACTCGCATATAAGCCGAGTTCCGCCTCCATTTCATTCCATCTTTGGATCGTTTCTCTCCACCCCAGGACCTCCACAGCCTTCGCGAGAGTGACAGCTCGCTCCCGGCCGTGTCGCAACAAGGAAAGGGAGACCGGACCACTGATCCGGCAGCTACGCGCCGCCGTGCGCCTCCTGGAGGTGGTGCTCGAGCCTCGGGCATCGATGGCCCTTGAGGCAAGGACTCGGAGCTTCCCCAGCTCTTCCACAGTCGAATCCATCCATCAGGTAGCCTTCCTTCTTCTTCTATTTCTCGAATTTTCATTTTCCCCCAAATCGCTCCGTCACCGTCGAGCCTCAATTCCGACCACCCTCGCCTTTATCCCGATCATCGGAATAGCTCATCATCTCTGCCTTTCCTCCACGCACATTCTCCACCCACTCGTTCAACCCAGCTCGCACAGGAGCTGGGATTGGGGCTCCTCCGCCGTCGCTTCGCCGGAGCCCCTCCATCCCGATACGCCGACCACCTTTACCACCCCTAACCGGGTCGAGGCAGTTTGCCCTCGACCCAGGAGCTTGTTGAACATCTTTGTAGGTCCAGAGGAGCCCATCTGAGGGCTTCGACATTCAGGCGCAGCAGCTCCTCCTCCGCTAGTGCCGCCTGAGCGCTCCAGAGCTCCTCGCCACCATCGGAGGGTACCATTCGACGCGGGAGGCCAAGGCGCATCATCTCCAATCTTCAGCAGCCTCTGAGGAGCTCCCTCGTATGTGTACAAGGCCGGTGAAGTTCGTCGGCCGCCTGTTCATCGAGCATCCTCCGCAGCCGTCAGATCGTCCTCCAGCTCCAGAGCTCCTCGCCACCATCGGAGGGTACCATTCGACGCGGGAGGCCAAGGCGCATCATCTCCAATCTTCAGGAGCCTCCGAGGAGCTCCCCCGTATGCGCACGAGGCCAGCGAAGTTCGCCGGCCGCCTGTTCATCAAGCATCCTCCGCAGCCGTCAGATCGTCCTCCAGCTCCAGACACGACTTCAGCCGTTCATCTGAGGAGCTCTCCACTGTCCGTTCTACTAGGAGGAGTGATCTGGACCCTCCATCCATGAGGGTTAGACATGTCGTTCCACTGCCGTCCGATCATACACGTGGCTGGCTCTCCACCGTCCGATCTGCACCGAGGACTCCTTCGTTGTGCGCCGCGCTTCTTCGACCGTCAGATCCAACACGTGGCGTGCATCCGACCCTTGACTTAATAAAGGGTAAATATCTCTTAGGCCCTTAGATTTTTAGCAGTTACTCTTTAGTCCTGTAAATATTTTTGAGCCTTTATTTTAGTTGGGTAATTTGCATAGAGGACCTTGTCGCTTCCTGTATTTACTGTTATACTCATGTTTATAGTGGATCACGTGCTTCGACACGTGCTTTTGTGGGTTAATTGCATGTATGGACCTATAGTTTCAGGGTGTTAATGAATGAATTTATATTTTTGATATTTGCAAATATGCCCCTATGCGTGGTTTAATTGTGCATGTGCTTTATATAATGGGTATTTTACACTTTCGCCTCTGAACTTTTAGTACGTGGTACTATTTAGTCCAGGGACTTAAGTTTTCTTGCAAATAGATCCCTGAGTGCCCCAGGTCACGCGCTTTGTACGTGGATTCTTGGGAATTTTGCACCAGACCCCCTGGAACTTGTTTTAATTGCATTTAGGTCCCTGTGTACTATGCCCTTGTGTTTGAATTTAATAAAATAGCAAATCAACTCCAAATTTGATGTAAATTGGATACATGACCCCTGCCATGGTGTAAAATTTTCTAAAATTTTTGGAGACATTTTTGACACTTTTTGATATTTTTAAAAATTCAAACACAAGGGCACGGTACACAGGGACCTAAATGCAATTAAAACAAGTTCCAGGGGGTCTGGTGCAAAATTCCCAAGAATCCAAGTGCAAAGCGTGTGACTTGGGGCACTCAGGGACCTATTTGCAAGAAAGCTTAAGTCCCTGGACTAAATAGTAACACGTACTAAAAGTCCAGGGGTGAAAGTGTAAAATACCCACTATATAAAGCACATGCACAATTAAACCACGCACAAGGGCATATTTGCAAATATCAAAAATATAAATTCATTCATTAACACCCTAAAACTATAGGTCCATACATGCAATTAACCCACAAAAGCATGTGTCGAAGCACGTGATCCACTATAAACAGGGGTATAAAAGTAAATACAGGAAGCGACAAGGTCCTCTATGCAAATTACCCAACTAAAATAATGGCTCAAAAATATTTACAGGACTAAAGAGTAACCGCTAAAAATCTAAAAGCCTAAGAGATACTTACCCTTTATTAAGTCGAGGGTCGGATGCACGCCACGTGTTGGATCTGACGGTCGAGGAAGCGCGGCGCACAACGAAGGAGTCCTCGGTGCAGATCGGACGGTGGAGAGCCAGCCACGTGTATGATCGGACGGCGGTGGAAAGATGTGGCTAACCCTCGTGGATGGAGGGTCCATATCACTCCTCCTAGTAGATCGGACGGTGGAGAGCTCCTCAGATAAACGGCTGAAGTCGCGTCTGGAGCTGGAGGACGATCTGACGGCTGCGGAGGATGCTCAATGAACAGGCGGCCGACGAACTTCGCCGACCTCGTGCACATACGGGGGAGCTCCTCGGAGGCTGCTGAAGATCGGAGATGATGCGCCTTGGCCTCCCACGTCGAATGGTACCCTCCGATGGTGGCGAGGAGCTCTGGAGCTGGAGGACGATCTGACGGCTGCGGAGGATGCTCGATGAACAGGCGGCCGGCGAACTTCGCCGGCCTCGTGCGCATACGGGGGAGCTCCTCGGAGGCTGCTGAAGATTGGAGATGATGCGCCTTGGCCTCCTGCGTCGAATGGTACCCTCCGATGGTGGCGAGGAGCTCTGGAGCGCTCCGGCGGCACTAGCGGAGGAGGAGCTGCTGCGCCTGAATGTCAAAGCCCTCAGATGGGCTCCTCTGGACCTGCAAAGATGTTCAACAAGCTCCTGGGTCGAGGGAAAACTGCCTCGACCCGGTTAGGGGTGGTGAAGGTGGTCGGCGTGTCGGGATGGAGGGGCTCCGGCGAAGCGACGGCGGAGGAGCCCCAATCCCAGCTCCTGTGCGAGCTGAGTTGAACGAGTGGGTGGAGAATGTGTGCGGAGGAAAGGCGGAGATGATGAGCTATTCCGATGATCGAGACGAAGGCGAGGGTTGTCGGAATTGAGCCTCGACGGTGACGGAGCGATTTGGGGGAAAATGAAAATTCGGGAAATAGAAGAAGAAGGAAGGCTACCTGATGGATGGATTCGACTGTGGAAGAGCTGGGGAAGCTCTGGGTCCTTGCCTCAAGGGTCGTCGATGCCCGAGGCTCGAGCACCACCTCCAGGCGGCGCACGACGGCGTGTAGCTGCCGGATCAGTGGTCCGGTCTCCCTTTCCTCGTTGCGACACGGCCGTGAGCGAGCTGTCACTCTCGCGAAGGCTGTGGAGGTCCTGAGGTGGAGAGAAACGATCCAAAGATGGAATGAAATGGAGGCGGAGCTCGGCTTATATGCGAGTGCAGGTCCGAGAAGAGAGGGTCGGGCAGGGTTCCGCGAAGCGCGGATCCCCAAAACCCACCTCGGGTGAGGGTCTCGGATGCACGAGAGACGATCGGAGCTCGAGGGTGAGCGATTTGGTGATCGGGTCGAGTGGGAAGAAAATGGAGAAAATGGGTCGGGCGCCACGAACCCGACTCTGGTGGTCCTGGGGGGCGAGTTGACCGGGGGTCAACGTCCCCCGTGGACCAATCAAAGTCCACCAAATGCCAATTATTTGAACATTTTATTAAAAATAGTAAATGATCGAATTAAGAAAAACTTAAAACATGAAAAATGTTTATTTTATTTTTTCTATTTTTTTGTGATTTTTAATTATTTTTTTGAAATAAAAATGAGGTATGTACACTATAGTACTATACATAGGTATATACACAATAAGGGTTTTTAATTTTTGATTTTTAATTAATTATTTTTGTACATTTTTATTCCCATTTTATATTTTATTTATTTATAGCATAAAATTAGGAAGAAAAGGGTATTTTTATTTTATTTTTATTATTTATATACAAGGGTTAAATAAATAGATATATACATCTATATACATGGTATATGTACAATGTTCTTTTTGATTTTTAATTTTGTTCTTTTTATTTGATTTTTGTTTTTATGGTTTTTATTTTATTTATTTACAACATAAAAGATAGAATATATACACTTTTTTAGGGATTTTAATTTATTTATTTACAAAGCTAAATAAATAAAAGAGTGGGTTTATATACAAGGTGAATATGTACAAGGAATGCTATTTTTATTTTCTTTTTAATTTTTTTATTTTTATTTTGATTTTGTATTTACAAATATTTACAAATATATACCAGCCCATTTTATTCTATTTTTGGAGGAAAATATTTTTATTATATTTACAGGTATATTTACACACATGAGCTCCCTATCTCTCCCTACTTTGGCTTTTATGCGGTCAGGCCCATGCTGAGCCCTCCCTTGGGATTAGGTTGCTCAATATTTATTCTAAATATCTCCCTCTTTTTCTTTTGTCTCTTTATTCTTTTAATTTTACACAAAAACATGCTAATTATTAGCTTTTACACATTGCATGTTGTTTGGTAATTATTTGTATTTACATGAATATACATGTATTTGCAAAGGTTTTTGTAGCTAAAATATAAGAATAAAGAGTGATGAATGGGTATTCATCAATATGGTACTAACCTATCTGAAGGAATAGCAACTCACGGAGTTGAGAAAGTGAATGCTAAAACTGTTTGCCCTTGTGCATCAATTATGAGAAGCCGGGTGTATGCTAGATGTGTACAAAAGTCAGATGTCTGCCATGCAGTGGGAGTAATAAACTATTGCTAATCCTACTAAGGAGATAACATACTTAATTGTAGTAATAACAATATCTTCAAAGATGACAAGACCTTGAGATCGTGATCTCAATGTCTTATCTTCAAGAAATTACGACTTTATAGATAATGATCTAAAGGGTCTTAATTGTGGATACCTTAGGAGATAGAGATCTCCGGGAATAAGGATATTTTAATAAGGATATGAAAATGACATACCGGTTATAATAATAATTGAGTTGTAGTATCAAGGACACTATAACTGATAATATTGGGTATTGGTTGCATAAGATGCAACATTCGCATTGGATGTGAGCACCGTTACTACGAGATATGCAAGTGCCGTAAAAAGACTTAGCGTAGTCTCTTGGGAATAGCATGATTGATCAACTTACTTAGCTATTTCTCTAAATAACCTATGATTGTCACATGAGTGTGAGTTTAAATGAATATCCCACTAATGGATCTTTGGGCTAGTGGGATATTGTTGGACATGCGAGCCCACGGCGAGCCATTATGCAATAAATGTTATTGCAAATATCATTCCCTGATCTGAAATGAAGAATAACTAATTTACATAATAGGTCCCTTAGTACAATTAGGGTTATGTACCATGGCTGTCTTGACATCATAAAGCTGTTGATTTAGTTGTTGAATCATAGAAGCTGGTGCTTGAATGGATATCTAAAGAGTTAGATTGAGGACTCATCAAGCACAGTCAAATGATTGTCAAGATGTGATCTCCAGTCTGAGTGGGAGATGTCAATCCTATCTCAAAAGGTCAGTATCTGACCGATCTCTTGATGCAGGTCCTCTGCATAGTAATAGAGATTCAGAGGTGTCAGATTAGTTAGGTCAAAGAGTTGACTTAACGAGATCAAGATAACCAAAATTCTACATAGTATGTTGTCGCGATATAGGCACACATCCTCTGACCGGAGACAGATGTGTTACTATATGTCTAAGTATGTACATTTGGTAGACCAATAGGTTGATGGCCTAATTAGGGTCTATATACTGACGAGCTGGTGTGCATATAAGGGCATATGAGTAATACTATTTCTCAAAGGGATCATACAGGTTCACTTCTGAATCAGAAGACATGATCTCACTCATGATATATTAGGATCGATAAATTCCATGCATGGTCGTCTCGCTTATGAAGATTGACAGAATTTAGAGGAATGATATATGCTTTTGGAAAGCATATGATCGATACCAAATCCCAATGATCAAATGAGAATCTTAATAAAAAAACTTGAAGGTGACAATCTAAAAGAGATCCATAACTTTGGGTTTATTCAAGGTCTTCCAGTATGCATGATGTACAGGTATTGGGAATACATGAGGGTGATGTGATCATAAACGATTGTATAACCATGACACTTCCATTCTGAGGGAGTGATGAAACAGGTCTAATTTTAGTGACTCCTCTCAGTAGATAAGTAACTTGATCTTAGTCCAAGTTTTGGACATTGATCTGAATGAGATTCAGATGCAATGACAAGATTAAGTTTACGGAGTTGATTTAATCAAGAATCTATGAGAGATCCATAAGATCTGTATTTGAGAAATGATCTCAATGACCAAGTCACTATACGTGGAACGATACAATCGTCATGTCCTTATCTCCAAGTATCTGTGGAGAAAGCACAATATTCATGAAAAGGTTCAAGAATAATTCATTTGATGAATTATGTATCCAAGCAACAAGATATTGATAATTAAATGAGACTTAATTATCAAGAATAATACGAATGATATTCATGTTATGAGAATGATTATCTAAGATAATTAAATGAGATTTAATTATCAGGGAAATGCAGAATGTGGATAGTACTATCCATGCTATCCATAATATCAATGAATATTATAAATATGATTTATAATATATTGGAGAGAGCACATTTTTAAATAATATTTACTAATAGATTGTTAATGTGAATTGTATTCACATTAAGCAATTAATTGGAAATGTAATTTACTTTTTTGTTTGGGTTGTGAATGTGATTCACATTTTTTCAATGGCATGATTGAAATATTCGCTAATTAATTTAGACTTAATTTAGTGAACATATTTGCAATAAATGTTGTTGTAAATAATTAAAAGAAAATGGGATTTTATCTCATAAATTAAAGAAGATAAAAATCCACCCATTGAAGAGGAGACGTCACCCATGAATCATTCAAGGGTGACGCCCCACCCTTTTAGGAGGAGTTTTTTATCCTCTTTATTTTCTTGTGTTAATTAATTTTATTAAGTTACATTATGTTGATGACAATGCAACATATATTTAATTTAATATAAATTAATAAGTTGTTTTATTAAATAACAATCATCATGGCCATTGATTAAAAACACAAATCAATCTAACCGTTGATTTTGTGTTTCCCATGGATTTTGATCCATGGACTCCCAAACTACTATATAAGAGAGGGAAACCCTATACCTTCAAGTACACGTCTAATCAGTCTCTCTCTCTCCTTCTCTCTTTAAGAGTGGCTGTCCACTTTGAGTTCTTGAGAGAACTACAGTCGTAGCTACACCGTCGTGTTGTCGGATCTCCGTCTTCCTTGGTGGCTCTGGAACAAGTAGAAGACGTCGGATTTCGTTGGATGAAATCAAGAGATTCAAGGCTTGGATCTTCATCGTGGATTGCGGGAAGCACGTGTCTCATCATCGCACCCGCAAGTGCCCTCTTCGTGGATCGGATTTGAGTCAGGAGGATCTCTTGCTTTAGAGATCAAGTAATCGCAAACACGCTTCAAGAGGTATTCCTAATACTTTGTAGTTATATGAAACGATCCAAGAAATGTTATTAGGTTCATGTGGTTTCATCATATGATTTAAATATTTTAAATTCTGTTGCACCGAGCAACTAGTACGACTAGTCGCTCCGATCGCATTAGATGCGATCATCACGCTTCCATGATGCACTTAAGGATTTATCCCATATTTTTCATACGCTTCACCGCATGATCAAGAACTTCAGACCAGTTTAAATCTAAGCCATTCAAAAATCCCTAAAGGTTGACCGTGGATTCCTACTTCAAGATCTGATCATGGCCCTTGACATAAAATCTATCTTTCGATAATCGATCAAACTTCTAGAGCATCTGAATCCTCCAGCGCTCCACATCATTTAAAGGTACTATTGCACCTCAACCCTCTATCTGTATTTTATTATCAAATGAGACCCTACGTGGACATGTGTCCATTTTACAATAAATTGAATAATTACATTATCATTCCTTGCATATATTTTATTCGTAATTAAGTCCAATTTAAACTATGCACTAGCTTATCATGTGAGTTTTGGAAAATTGCAATACAAATATTTAAGTTCCATGTTTGTGTTTTGACCATTGAATTATTTTATTTACATTTTGATTCAATCCAGCAGGGCACACGTGCCTTGGCATGTGATATCTAGGAAAAATTACAAATTTATCCACATTATTTCTTATTTGTTATCATTTGGCCGACATTTATCAAATAATTTCTTTTAGGAACCTATTTGTATGTATTTATTTTGCATCTTTAAAATTACATAAAAATTTGCAAAACATATCTTAAAATTCCACAAAAAATCGTATTATTTCCTATTTCATGCATCATGCATTAAGAATTTTTATTTTTGAAATTTCCTAATTCTCATTATTAATTTAATTTAAAAACATCATCAAAATGCCATGTTTGAATTAAAAAATCATAAAATATATAAAAAATTTTCAAAAATTCAAAAAAAAATGTTTACATGTTTTATGTTGTTTCCATTTCTAAACAATTTTCATATTTTTATCATCTATAAAAACCATAAAAATTACAAAATAAGTAGAAATATTGAAAATTATATAAAATCAATAAAAAATACAAAAGACCATAAAATTGCTATCTGGAAAATATAAAAATTAAACTTTAAGTCTTTATTATTCTCATTAATTTTTTTAAATTATTTGATATTTTAAGAATCCAAAATATTTGCATATTTTTATGTTTACTTTATTTGTTGTTTTTTTATTTGAGGGCCTTAAATTTGTGTAAAATTTTGGAAAAATTACAAAACATTAAAATTTTAGCAAAAATCCAAAAACAATTTTAGTTTACTTTTCTGATCCCTTTTGCTATTTATGAAAAATACAAAAATAGTGGTTTCTTGTGTGTATGCTTTAATTCCTTCAATTATTAGTTGTTTTTAAAAAATGTCTCGTAAAGATAAAAAATATAAAAAAGAATTCCTTCATAAAAATTCATAGAAAATTAATAGTACAAAATTTCATAAAAAATACAAAAAGCCATGCATAGTATGCATAGAATTCCTTCATTCTTTCATTGATTTTTAGTGCATTGAATAACCCTCAGGATTTGTAGCCTCACAGAGTTCGATCCTGTTGCTATATAGGTAAATTAAATTGCAATTTATCTTCCTACAGTTTTGTAATTATTTTTGCTCAAGAATAAATAGTTTTTTATTGATGCTTCTATGGGTTGTGTTGACATTTGTAATTAATTAATTCATTCAAATTAGTAGCTCGAATTGAGCATTCAACAAGTATACATGTATAAATGTGACTTTCAGATACATTTACACAATCAGTTTGTTGACAGATTCAAACTTATTGAGAATAAGTGGTTCCTGAGCATAGATCATTACATTTTGCATTCCCGAGATTCAGAGTCACTCTTTCCTTTCTAGAGACTAAAACGGTCCCTTTTGAATGCAAATTAAGTTGAACTAATGTGTAATGCACAATTTGTTTTTAAAATCAATCAAGAGTAAAAGAGTGCTAAAGTTGTCAAAATGATCTATTTAGACATAGATTTTGATCACCGTATAAAACTCATGGAACTCAAGGAATTAAATCTAAAATAGACCTGAAGAAGTTGAATACTCAATCCTAAAGAAATCACCTGAATTTAAGTGGATTAAGATCTTTTTGGTAAAAGTCCAAAACTTGTAAAAATCAGACATCTAATCTCAAAACGTTAGGAGAAAAGCTCCGTCGCATCTATCTGCCCCACCATGTTCGCTTTTGAAGGCTGAGGGCAACGTCCGTCCTATCAGGCTCTCGTGGGGTCCAGCCGCATCTATCTATCTGTCAACATGCGTGGTCCTGTCGAAGAACTGCCGAATCGGAAAAATGGGGTGCTATCATAGTCATAGTATCGGCTAAGTTCGCGGGATGGAGATGGAGATAGGCGGACTCGAACCGCTGACATCCGCCACAGGGTAAACCACAGCCTCTCAGGCCTCCCCGACTTCTTCTACCATAGAGGCCAACGATAGACAAGAACTCCCCACCGAACACTGCTTACTACTTTCATCGTACTATGCTCTCCGAAGAGCTACTCTTCTCAAAATAGAAAAAGGTACTCAGTTGGAATCTCGATTGGATTCTTGTGATATTTTCAGTTTTTTTAATAAAGTTTTATTTCTTGTATTTTTGAACAAAAAGTTTTGGGGAATTTTCATAATTTTTATGGGATTTTTAAAATCCAACAAAAAGAAAAAATATTTTTTTTTGATTTTTTGAAAATAAAATCAATGTACAACAAAATAGAATGCATGAAAACATGGGAAAAGGTGATAAAAAAATAAAATGCATAAAATGTGATGCACCCTCCATGCTTAGATAGAGCCATGACCCCATGGTGATAACAGAGCAGGGAAAAGGGGACATCCTGATTGAATGGAATGCGGATGAAAGTGAAGAAAGATGCCCTCTTTTTTATCATAATTTTCCAATTAGTGTTTTGTGGGTTTCCCCCACAATTCTTCTGGACTAAGTATAATAGTAAGAAAAAGGAGAAAAAATAAACCTTAAGCATCTGTACAAACATACAACTGATTTTATGCCTTGCCTAGGCATGTAGTACTCAGACTTCTTATAAGAGTAGAGTTTCAGCCACTCACATCAAGCCATCGGGTTCAATTATGGATTTTAGTACCCAACCATTCACTTGAAATGTACCATTAGTGCTTGAATCTTTAATTACCATAGAGACATTGTCAAAAACTTTAATTATAACATAAGGTACTTTCCAATTTGATCTCACTTTTCCAGGGAATAAATTTTAGCATCAAACAACCGCACCTTTTGATTAATCTTGAAATATTTCCTCGAAATATGAGCATCATGCCACTTCTTAATTTTATCTTTATAGATCAAATTATTTTCATATGCCTGTGATCTCAATTCCTCCAACTCAGCAAGATCCAAGAATTGTTTCTTTCAAACATCATCAAAATTAAGGTGGCATTTCTGAATAGCCCAGAGGGATTTGTGATGGACCTTTACATGAAGGTGACATGCTTTGCCATATAAAATGTTGTATGGGCTCATTCCTAGAGGGGCATGGAAGGCAGTGTGGTAGGCCCAAAGAGTAGATGTCAAGTATTGTGACCAATCCTTCAAGTATGATCTCACAAATTTATGAAGGATGGTTTTTATCTCATGGTTGGACAATTCAGTAAAACCATTGGTTTGAGGGTGGTACACGGTCGAGACTCGATGTTGAACTCCATTCTTGTTCAGGAGTTTCTTTATTGTAGGATTTAAAAAATGAGCTTCCCCATCCCTAATGATCACTTTTGATAGGCCAAAGAGAGCGAACAATTCATTTAGAAATTTGACTACAGTTGTGCTTTCAGCCGCACGAGTAGGGATTGCTTCAACTTAATGGGAGAATAATCAATTGCTAGCAATATGTATTGATATCCATGTGAGTTAGTGATTGATCCCAAGATGTAAATGACCCATGTATCAAAGATTTTGACAACATGAACTGGTCAAAGAGGCATCACACGAGTCATGATTCTAACTATTCGACATTCAGGGAAAGCTCGAACAAATCTATCAGCATCCTTGTGTAGAGTTGGCCAATAAAATCTGCATTGTAAAACCTTGGATGTAGTTCGTCTGCCTGAGTGATGCCCTCCACATCCAACATTGTGATAGTGAGTTAGGACACTAAGAGTTTCAGAGTTAGGTATACATCGTCTCCATATCAAATTAATGCCCTCTTTGAAAAGCCATCTTAATGATAGTATCAGGCTTGCGCCTTGGTTTTGTCCTTCTTGTGTCTTGGACAATCGTCAGGTAGTTTGGAAGTGACAAGGAAATTTATGATATCAGCATACCAAGGGAGTTGAGAGACAACCATAATAGTCTCATTTTGGATGTTATCGAACATGAGGATTGTGGATTTGACATAGTTGTATGGTGGTAGAGGAAGTCTTGATAGGTACTCAACAATAAAATTCCTTGCTCCAAATTTATTTCTTATTTTTAGGTCAAATTCTTGAAATAGTAAAATCCACCTAATGGGTCAACACTTGGCATTTTTTCTGAAAAAATATTTGATAGCAGAATGGTTAGTGTAGGCGATGACATGCGATCCTAAAATATAAGATCGGAATTTCTCTAGTGAAAATACCACGACTAGCAATTCTTTTTGGTGACGGTATAATTTCTTTGTGCTTCATCTGGTGTTATACTACCGTAGTGGATGGCATATGGTTTTCCATCATTTCTTTGTCCCATCACTGCTTCAACAACGTAATATGAAGCATCATACATTATCTCAAACTCAAGGGTCTAGTCAGGGGTTGCAAAATTAGAGCCTCAATGATCATCCTTCTCAGTAGAACAAATGACTCAAATGCTTCATTAGTGAATGCAAATTCTTGGTCCTTCTTAAGTAATTTGGTGAGTGGTTGTGTATGTTTATAAAAATCCATTAGAAATCTTCGGTACAAACGGATGTGGACTAGAAAAGATCGAACTCCTTTGATAGTAATTGGTGGACTTAAGTGAGTAATTGTTTCAATTTTGTTGGGATCTACCTCCATTGCCTTCTTATACACAATATGTCCTTACACTATTCCCTGTCTGACCATGAAATGATAATTTTATAAGATAATATTAGATTAACTTTGATATATTTCTTGAGAACTCTTTCAAAAAATCCTAATGCTTCCACAAAAGAGTCTCCAAAGATAGAGAAATCATCCATACAAATTTCCATAAAGTCATAAATCATATCCACAAAATGCCCATCATGCATCTTTAAAAAGTAGCGTGTGCATTGCATAGTCCAAAAGGCATTTGTCGGAAGGAATGTCCCAAATGGGAAAGTGAATATGGTCTTTCTTGATCCTCTGGTGCTATGGTGACTTGGTTATAACTGGAATATCCATCTAGAAAGTAAAAGTTTTCTTTTACGACAAATCTTTCAACGATTTGATCGATGAATGGTAAGTGAAGTGATCTTTGCATGTTGCCTTATTGAGTTTTCTATAATCGACAGACTCTCCAAAATGTTACAACTCTAGTTGGTATGTCCTCTCCTCTCTCATTTTTGACAATTGTTATCCCAACTTTCTTTGGGATGACTTGGAGAGGGCTAACCCATGGGCTATTAGATATTGGGTAAATGATACTGATGCTTTACCATTTATGGATTTAGTTCTTGACAACTTTCTTGAGATTAGGATTTAACCATCTTTGCATTTCACGAAAGGGTTTACTATCATTTTTCAAGTATATGGGGTGAGTGCAGAATGTCGAGCTTATTCCTTTTAAATCAGTTATTTTCCATCTAATAGCTTGTGAGTTCCTCTTCAATACTTCCATGAGTTGATTTTCCCAACTTTATTCTAATTTATCATTGATGATGACTGGTAGAGTACGTGCATCATCTAGGAAAGCATGTTTCAAATCATGAGGTAATGACTTTAGTTCAATGAGGGCGGTTGGTGGTGTCTTAGTGGTGGATCCAATATATGTATTTTCCGTGACCATTACAGATGTAGAAGGATTATCTAATTTTGATGGAGTTAAATGCCAATCTAATGGGAATACACTATCAAACGCTGGTTCCAAAATTGGCATGATTAGAGATGAAGTTAATGAAAAATCAATGTCTGATGTATCCCAAGTTTCATCCAACTTTAAGATTTCACTACCAAAGAGGGACATGATGATTCTTCTAGTGCAGAGTTTAGAAAGTATGTTGCAATTTCATGAGACATGTCTTTATAGGTTGAGCAGGAGATATTCAGACTAACCTCCAAAGGATTTTTAGTAAGATGGATAGAGGCAAAATCATTTTGTATGTCAAGCATAGAACAATTTTCTATCCAACCATAGTCTTCAGTCTTAGAGTCAACAAAAGTAGGGATAATAAGATCAACAAGAATGGCCTTACCATTGATTTAAACTCCACTCTCCGATCCTCATAATAAAAGTGCTCCATGGAAGTGGCCAAGAATTGTCGTCCAATTATGATGGAAGTTTCGCTTAGTGTATTAACTGGGATGATCTCCATGACAACAAAATCAACAGGGAACTAATGTCCTTGACCCAACTAATATAGTAACCCTTTTAGTTTTTTTTACAGAACTATCGACCATTTATGAAATCATAGAGACATGTTTTTATTTTCTCAAGTCGAAGTGTTCCAGAATAGCAGTCGGGAGGAGGTTAATCGTGGCACCATTATCCAACAATTTGCACTCAAGATCAATTTTCTGATAGTGCATTTCACTAGTGGTGCCCTAGGTCTTTTTTCTTTGTAAGGAGGAGTTGTGATATGGTAGTAGATGTTGCTCTATGGAACATATCTCTCAATATCTTCATTATTCTTCTTGCTTTTTTCATCAACTTTCCTCTTCATTGGCCATTTTTCCTTTAAAAAGAGTGAGAAAGCTAGAACTAGTTCGAGAGCTTTAAGGAGTGGAATTTCGATGACAATGTTAGAGAAGAGTTTCTCTAACTCATGATTGAGGGTGGATGATTTGGTATTTTTCCTGCGAAAAGAATAAAGAAAGGGTATTGATACAATTGGGGAGGAAAGAGAAGTGGGTATGTTGGTCTCACTCCGGTACTTTTCATTCTTAATTTTATCTTCATCCTCAGTCTAGACCTCATCTAGTGTATTGATGTATGGGTCGATAGGTGTATATGTGACTTTTCCATTTCAAAGAGTCACAACATTGACAGATTGGTTAGAAAGATTCGATGATATGAAGGCCGCTTGATTATTCAATTGTTGTGAGGTGGATACTTGGGCAGACGTAGAAAACCGTATATTTAAATTTCTTTGATTGGAGTTATTGAATTTCAGCAATAGGGTAGAGAATCCTTGGGGTTGAGATTGAAATCTAGGGGGAGAAGTGAAAAATCCGGTCGAAGGTGGTGCGTGCAAGACTCTAGGAGAATTCCCTCTATTGGTGATTGGATTGAGTAGAGGTTGAGGTGATAAAGCCAGGATATAATATCGAATTTCAATGAATTGCCGAGCATTCTCAATACTAGCTTGTTGATGTGCTTGGTTGGCTTGTTGTTGTGCTCCAACAAGTTGTTGGACAACATGAGCCAGAGAATCAAAGTTCGTAGATGAAGATGGTTGATTCATTTGGCGTATAATTAGTGGTTAAAGTTGTAATTGGTTTTGATGATTGGTACTCCGAGTCTCCCAACCGAAATTGGGATGCTCTCTCCATCCAAAATTATAAATGTTTGAATATGAATTTTCTTAATTTCATTGTACCCAATTCATAGTTTCGAGTGTTTTTTCTTGGTCATGAGAGAGATAATTGTCTAAAATTTTGAATATTAGGGCTCGAAGTAACTCCAGTGATACTGTTTTGGGCTTTGTACAGAGCTAAGGAATTAATAACATGTGTCATGAGCTCCATTTGGCTGGATAATATTTCCCATCTATCAGGTTTCTAATTTGTGACATATGTGTCTTGAATGGAAGGGTTACTAGAAGTTGCTAAACTAACTGACCCTTTGTTCCTTCCATAATATTCAATAGAGGAACTATTCACTGAATTATCTACCTTATTCTTGAATAGAATCCAAATGAAGTATTCATCATGACTAATGTAGTTACCATTGCAAAAGCTATCGATATGGTGTATCACTACCCTTGTAAAACAATTGGACCAACTTCTGTTTTGGGATTGCATGACGTGGACATTTTTTGAAGAGCTCTTTTAAGCATTCCCAAGCTTCATGAATGAGTTCATTTCTTGAGTGAAAGACGAGATAGCTTGTTTCAAGGCATTCGTCTTTCCCACAGGGAAGTATTTTTTTATGAAAGCTTCTCTTCGTGCATCCCAAGTGGTAATTGAAGTCCCATAAGTCTGGATCCGTTGGATTTCTCATTCTTTTAGATAGAATATGAAGTCCTTAAAATAAATGTACTTCATTTCTACCCCAACAATACAAATGATGTCACAAACTAATTTAAAATCTTGAATATGTAAATAAATTTTGTTTCCATAGAATTTTGGCATTAAAGAAGTGGAGGCTGGTTTTATTTCGAAGTCTCCAACTTCTGATGGAATTTGAACCCAAAGAACCACATATTCAATAAAAATTGTAGTGGGTGGTGATAGATGGTAGTCAACTCAGTGGTGAAATTGTTTGGCGAATCGCAACATTTTCCTCTCTTAGCAGCTGGAGGCGTTGCAAAACGATGTCCATTGGGTTGGGTCTATTCTCGTCCCTCATATTCTTTATATCTATCTTGGAATCAGATTTATTACAAGGATGGGATGGGTGAAGTTTTCTTTTGTAGGTTGGGTTGTGGTCAAGCAGTCCTTTAAGTGGATTATTTAGAGATTTACGACCACACATGCACAAAACAAATACAATCCAAATGTCAATTCACTGATTCGACACTAGTTGTCATATATGCATTTATCTTTTCAATATTTTGTTCCTCAGATTAATCAAGCACACAGAGAAATTGACCTTAAATCTATTTTTAGATTAAGGAATGGCTTGAATTTAAATGTTTAGTTGCATTCACTTTCAGACTGTATGGATGCAAATATACGGAGTGTATAATAGCTACCCACACTCCTTGAGGATGATGCCAAATACGATATCCTTTGATTGCCTACTCTGCTAAGGTTTCCCTTATTGAGAAGCGACCAAGCTTTTTAAGATTTAGTAGTCCATAAAATCTACATAAGATCTTGGGATCTGACCTAAGGTCTTTGTTTATGCACGTGAGATTGTGAACAGTGTGAAACAATTCAAGCACTTCAGACTGCTTAATATTCGATCCACGCGGTGACTTTCCGGAAGCTTAATTCTTATGTGATAAAGCTCTATTGACGATCTTCAATTTTCTTGTTGTTAGAGGGAGAAGAACCACAAAGATGAATGCCATCGGAGAAGTGGATTTTAACCATTTTTTTTAAAGAAAATCCATAGTAAATAGAATTAAAGCAACCTAGTTTCCTAAGATTAGAACAAAGTCACAATAATGAGAATGGTTGGATCCAGAAAAATCTAGCGCTCAGTTGTGCTTGAATCAGGATCCAAAGTGAAAGAATTGTAAAATGAAAAAAAATCATCTTTTTTGAAATTTTTATAACATGAAAATGAAAGAGAGAATAATTAAAAATAATAACAAATAATAAACTAATGAAAAAGTGTGTGATGTCGCTTATCACTAGCAATGACACCAAAATGAAAGCGTAAGAATGGTTGTGCTATGATGTGAATTTCAGATATCGTTTTGTATGCACATGATTCTCAAAATTTCAGATAAAATAATAATTAACAAGAAAAAATAATCCTAAGGTGTGTGTCAATAAGTTAATTGGTTGAACACAGGGATAGAAATATTAGAAGTTTTCGAAAGATATTTGATTTGAAATCGATAAAAATGCAAGACGAGCTCTCTTTATTTTTCTTTGATTTTATAAACTCAAAATGTAATGAAATTGATACCAATAGTTGCGGACTCTCACAGGATCTCATAGGGTTTTTCGGTGATTTTTTGAAGTTTCTGACTATTTTCAATAATTTCTCAAATATGCAGGGGCGTAAATGTGATTTTAAAAAATAGTTAAGGGCATGGATGTAAAAAAACTATCAAATGGAAGTTTTTCAATTATGAGAAGTTACTGGATATATGTGAAATTACCTGATAAAGAAATACTTGATGGAAAATTGTAGAGAAAAATATGAGATTTTATAAATTATAGAAAGGTCCCTAAGAACTAAATTGAAAACAACCAAAACATCAATGAGAGAAGTATAAATGTCACTAAATAAAATAAGAAAAATTGTATAAATTGTAAAAAAGTACAATAAAGTTAATAAAATTGCATTGTGGTCAAACTAAAAAAATAATAAAGAAAAATAAAGAGATTTGCAATGGAACCCTCGGTCTACATGACCACGAGTTAGGGTTGCTCCCAACTGTGCTCAACCACAAGGCGGTGGAGCATGGAGTGGTAGATTTTGGGGTGGTTATGACATAGGAGGATAGTGATGAAGAGTATTGCAGCGGCGTGGAGGAGCACAGGGCGTCGATGATGTGGCGATGGATGGTTCCTCAATCGGGGGACTCCTCCTATCTCAAGATCCTCCTCCTTTTATAGATGTAGATGGAGGAGGAGAGGAGTAACTGTGGTTGCGATTGTGCACCAGGGAGGAGAAACGACGATCGATTGGTGAGGTGGGGAGGAGAAATGACCGTGGCGGTGTGCTTCATTGAACTTTCTAGAGGAAGAAGATGAAGGGGGGTTGGTGTTATTGCTGACATCAGAGCGCCTTTTTTATTTTTATTTTTTTGATGTGTTGAAGTCATCATGACGTTGTCTATTTTGTCTTGTAGTGCTTTTTTTAAATGAAGAGGGAGAGGGATAATAGTCCTTTTGGGCTTCTTCCATACAAAAAATGGTCTTGGAGCCCATATTATCACAAATTAAATTAATACAATTTTCTTCTTCTTCTTTCTTGTTTATTTTGTAAATCTGTGAGGAATATAATGCAATTATCTTACATGATTTTGAATGTTGCAATAAGTATGAAAATATGAAATGATAATTATGCATTAAATAAAGAAAAAATGCATATGATTAAACATGATTTTTGCTCAATGGTATAAAAATATGTTAAATCATCGATTCATCACTCGTGAAGAAGGAATCAGATTTCTTTGATGAAATCAGGAGTCGCCTCACTCGGATCATCAACTTGGATGGCAGGAAGCACACATCTCATCCATGCCCCGCAAGTACAACCTTCGTTGGATCAGACTTGAGGCAGGAGGTCTCTTCATTTAGAGATACAATCACAAACATGCTCCAAGAGGTAATCCTTGTACTTTTTATGTTGTTGATGAAACGATTTGAGAAGTATTCTCGAATCATGTAGTTCCATCTATTTTAAAAAATTCAATTTTTGTTGCTCGATGCAGCTAGTATAACTAGTTGCCCTAGGTTATATGTGACGCGACCTACATGCTTCCATGATGTGCTAAGGACTATACCCTAGCCTTCACATGGTATCAGATCAAAGTTAAAGGTCTTGGATATGATCCAAACTCTAAGGGAATAAGGTTTCGCATATCAGATGCGTGGGGACTCGTGTTTGTGCATATGATGCATATTCAAATGTTTTTCATCAAACTAAAAAGTACAAGTTTATGCACCATTTGGGCGTATTTTTTGGATAATAAAATTTATTTAAAATGCATAAATATGTCCCCAAAATAGTAGCCAAGTTTTGGTAAAAAAAAGTACATGAATTAAAATTCAAAATATTCTCATGGTGGTATTGTTTTGCATGTATTCACAGATCTATAAGAAATTTATTTTTTCTTACTATTTCTGTGTCATGAAATGTGAAATAAATACCTTAATTAAATAGAGAATTAAACAACAAACCACAAAAATTTATTTCGCTCGATTTCGACTTTGTTTGCTTTAGATATTCCATATTTAATGGCTATGGCTCGGATGATGATTGGATCATCAAGTCTTCTTGTTTAATGTATTTATCATTTAATGCAAATCATAGAAATTATGAATTTTTTATTGATTAAATTAATGCTTAGAATTTGTGAAAATAATTGATTAAACATCAATGGACATTGAAAGTATGTTTCATGACATAATTCTAGTTTAACATACAATATTTGGAGGTCAACTTTTAGATGCAAAATGTGGTTGCTTGATATGACTAGAAATTTAAGATGTCAAAATTGGTTGCCTAAGATTTTTGAGTTATTACCATATTGTATAAATCTGGTCATCAAAGTTGATCGATAAAATTGATGACAAGGATCTTGGGAGGATCTAAAATGATATACTCACTGAGAGAGAAGATAAAATGTCATTGAGGTGACTGCTCACGAGATCCTAAGTTGATCAATAATCAACCTACACAATGTAAAGATAAAACAATGCAAGAAAGTGTGAATCAAACTTATTATAACCCTATAATAAAATGTGTATAGTGAACAAGTATGGCATGGTGTCGAACAAAGGGAGAACGAGGGATAGACAACAAAAAATGACTAAAGAAGACAACAAATGATTTTGAGATTTTTAGGCGTTTTAGAATTTTTTTTGAGTTTTAAAATTTATAATTTTTACTTCCTTTTTAAATTTTCTGATTTTTAATTTTTATAATAATTATGAATAATAATATATGTAAATATTACTATAAGCATATATGATTTTATATTTATGGATACAGATATAATTACTCAAACATCACTAAATAATTTTTTTCATGTTTTCTTTGTTTTTGATATTTTGTATTATAATTTTACTAATTTTTTTATTTCTCATTGAATTAAAAAGTTAAAACATGCTAGAATTAATAGGTTGAATTGTTTTGGAAATTAAAAATAGTTGAAAGCCTTAAATTTTTTCCAAAACTATTTTAATGTATCGTAAATATAATAAACAAAATTCAAAAATAAAAACAAATATTTTTGGATTTTTTTAGATTTTTTATAGTTTTTATAAAAATTTTGGAGCTTTTTAATTTTTTGTGTTTTCTTTTTCTATTGTTAAGGTTTTTCTATCTGTAGATGAAAAATAAATTATAAACAAAATACTTTTTGGAATTTTTCAGAATATATTTATAATTTTTAAATTTTTCTAGGCTAGATTAGAGAAAGTAGCTCTATTTTTTATTTTTAAATAAACAGACATGTTAGATAAAATACCTTAATAAAATTATATAAGGTAGAATAGTATATGTAAATATGTAACTCTTGTACGGGTATTTATTTAATTATTTAAAGTCCTACTACCAATTTTGAACACATTAGAGAAGTATGGGGACAAAAATACAAGTTTCCCAGATATTTCCAATAATATGTACAATTAATACAAAGTTCGGTGGGCAAGATGCAAAATTTTCAGAATAGTTTAAAAATATGGACTGAAATGAAATACGAAATACCTGAGGGCCTACGTGCAAAATACCCAGTCCCCTCACTTGCACGTGCACGTAAGGTGACATAGACTACCTAAGTGTAAATATTAGAAATACATGGGGCAAAGAGCAAAATATCCAAAATATTTAACGCTTCATATAAAGCGTAAATACTAAAATAAAATTACAAAAGATGTAGGGGTATCAGGAAAAATTAACCCCACAAGCACGACCAAATGGCACAATAGATTTCACTTGACAAGCGTCGCTCAGGGAACGACAAATGACGCTTCGTAGATCTGGGGCTCAGATTAGATCCCATGGGGATTAGATGTCGTAGCTTCTCCAAATCCGATGGTTCTTGTTCGATCTAGGCCATTGTTGTTCATCGAACAACTCTTGAAGATGGTGGAAGAATGGATGAGGAACTTGCCATTAGCGAGCTTGGAATCGATGTATCTCTCATCTCCGACCACCTAGATCACCACCAAGGGTCTCTATTGTTCCTGCAGTCCTCCCAAACTTGTTAGGAGCTTCAGATAGGTCTCAGGCCCATGGATAGAGCCCTGAAAGTCAATGGTTCTGGCGAAGACCTAGGGATATCTCCCCATGTCGAATACCCATGAAAGGGGGTATTTTATACTTATTTCCTACAAGGTTAGCAAGATGAACTTAAAATGAAGCCTCTGAAGGATTCATGCAACAAAAATGGTTGGAGGTGACGTGGGGCGGAGATCGTCGGCGATGAGGTGCAGATGGAAAGCAGATCTCTAGATTTATCAAGGATCCGGGTGAAAGGAGTGTCTGGAGAGAAAATGGATGGTCGAGGAAGAAGACGAAGGTAACAAAGAAGATGGAGCGGGTCTAAATCAATGAGGACAAAGCTGGAGCTAGGGCCTCCGACGATTTTTTTTGGATTTTTTTGAGCCAAAACATAATTGAATAAAATGAAATGCATAGTTACGCTACTGCCTACACTACGAATCTAAAATCCGAAAGAAAAATAAGTTACTGATATGGAAGGCTTATCGGAACGCTCGCGGTGAAGTAGATCCGACGACGCCTGGATCAACCTTAGATCAACACCAAATCCACCGCATGAAGCATGGCGTACACTCCTTTTGTCACTAAGAGGTTTGGTCGAAGACTAGTATTAGGGTTTTGCAGTAGAAGAGGGATCAAAAATTAAAGGAGGGGATGGGGAGGTATTATATACATGTAATCTTTGACTGACCAAATCTCATGAATCGAGGCTCTTTAGATCGAGAAGACATATGTGAGAGAAATAGGGATGATCGAGGAGCAAGTTCACAGAAGGAATCGATCCAACAGAATGCAAGATGCGAGCAGGGAAATTTGAGGAAAATAGGTCAACCACACTCTTACAGGCCTGACCCTAGGCACATGCATTGTTGACTAGCGAGTCAATCAATGCCATCATCTGATTGAGCCATGTCAGGCTCTAAAAGACAAAATAAAAAATAAAAGAGAAGATACTTCCAAATAAAATAGAAATTTGTATTATTAAATAAAACTTAAAACAAAAAATGTTTATGAATTTATGTAGAATTTAATTTAGATTTTTATTTATTTTTACTAATGAATATGTTAGGTTTTTTTACAAGTGTATTTATATGTATAATTACCTTTATTATAAATATTTTATTTTGTATTTTGTATTTTATTATGTTATATAAAAAATTTATATGTTTATAAATTAATTAAATATATATATTATACTTTTCAGAATTTATTTATACATTAAAATAAATAGATGTATTTATTATATGGATAAAACGGGGTTGCCCCCTCAAGGAAGCCAACATGGCTGCCCTCACTCCATTTTCGGCAAACTTTTATTTTTTTAAAATATCATCATTTATATTCATCTATATATATCCCTCCTATATGACATTCGAATTTCTTCAGAAATAGAGACTCCTATGCCTTCCATTTGGAATAGGTAATTTTAACGGTCTTAGAATTGCTGTAATTGTAACTGTTCTAGATGGAGGCCATCAGAATCTATGTTCCTGACGAAATTTGAATAACATATAGTAGGGATATATATATATATATATATATATATATATATATATATATATATATATATGAATATATATGGTTATATTTTTAGAAAAAAATGCTGCAAAACGAGGGTGGGGCTACCATGTTGGCTACCCCTAGGGGGCAGCCCCATATAAGTGTTATCACATAGGTATATATATAGGTAATTCATCTATGTATTTTATAAACTTATTTATTTTAGTATATTTTAATGGGTTTATTTTATTTTACTTATGTACACTTATTATAAATAATTTTATAAAATTATAAAAATATGAAATTGTGAAAATATACTAAATAAATAAAATAATTATTTTACTTAGGTATATTGTACAATAGGAGTCCAAAACCTAACTTTATCATCTTAAATACAAATTAAATGAAACCACCTTCATTAAATAGACAATCAAAAGTTATATACAATTAAAGTAACTTTGATGAATTTTGAATTCATATGGAGGAGATACAGGTCCAGGAAGTTGGGATTTTGGAATTTTATTCTGAGTGTAGAAAGCACAATTTGCATTATATTTGTGAGAAATAAATTTTATATTTTTATATACAACTTTCATATACAAAGTTCATTTATTCAATGTATATAAAATAAAGAATAAAATGGGTCCTAAAACTGATTTTTTGGGTATTTATGAATAAGGGTTTCTTGTATTTGTTGGCCCTTTTCTCTCCCTACTTTATTCCTTGTCGACCCATCAACATGATGCCCAAATGTCGTGGTTTAGTGTCGTTTAATACCTTTAGTACTTAATTCTTTTTCTTTTCTTTCCTTTATTTTTTTATTTTGGCTTCAAATACCATATTTTATACTATATTTACACAATAAATGGTATTTGCTATTTTATACAAAATATTTACATGGATTTAGCTAGGGTTTAAAGGCCAAAATGAAAGAATAAATGCAATGAAATAGATATTCACCAAAAGCTGCAAGTACATTGATATTATTTTGTGTTGTCCTCAACCGGAATGTTGAAGGTGTCTCGTCCGGGTAGTGAGACCAGGTTCTATTCCTATTGACGGTTTGTTCAATTAAAAATGGGTCAACATTACCTTAGGTTTAGTGGGACCAGATGTTAAAGACCGAGTTGGGAAATGCAATTTGGACTTGCAAGGCGGAATGAGTTCCAACTTCTTTTTATCTGAGTTGCACTTTCTCTTATTTTTGGGGTGTAACAAAGGTAAAAAGGAGATCCAGGATCATGCTAGAGATATATCTCTTTCTTTGAGAGTTTAATAAGGGAATGTAATTTTAGAGTTCAAAAGGAAAGATAATTTTATTTAAGACATTAATACCCTTAATCAAAGTAAAATATATTTATGCATGTTATCTTATTACAGATAACCTTCATTAAATCCATGCAACTTTATACTCAATCATAACCGGTATAATATCATGGATTGGATCCATGATCAAGATGTAGTACTTGCATTTGGATACATAATGTATGTAGTTCTAATGTGAAAGTTTCCTTGTGATTATGAGCATTGACAATTAAATACACAATAGGACAACAACCTGTGGATGTGTCTCTAAAGTCTTGATCTCTCGTCGAGTGTGCTTTAGAAGTAATATGTCGATGATTATCGTAATTGTAAAGATATTTCTTAAAATTTGAAGAAGTTGTTTTGGTGAACAAATGCGCTCTCAACATTTAATCATGAATGACATGGCTCGTTGTATTATGCATAATGATGGTCGATAAGATATGATGTACTCCAAATTTTTGAGAACCTGCCAGGACCTAAGATTTTTATGTGTTAAGATGAACATGGGTATGATGAATGTCATAATTATGTTATCTCTACTTAGGTCATTCATGAAGCATCATAATATTCATATGGAATGAATGGGTAAAGCAAGTACAAATGTTGAAATCTCTTATATTGAAGTCCTTTGAGCTCATGTTCAATTTAAAGGATCCTTTGTCTTAAGAAATGTTTGTTTAAGTGTCGAGGGAGTGGAATAGAAGCATGGGTCTGCCCATGTAAGAATAAGAGTCAAAGAGTTTATTGTACTTTTGTGGCTTCCATACATATGACATCCAAAGGTTGGATGAATGCTAATATTGCAACATGATGATGTATTGATAGTATGGCTCTAGACTATCTAAAATCCTTAGAGAAGGACCCAAATAGTGCATCAATATATTCTACGTCTACATATCATCATTGAAATTGAATTACTTCCTAGGTAAGATTAAAAGTTTAATAATTGTCTCTCGTTCTAAAGACACTTGCAATTGGTTGCATGTCTTTTAGAAGACTGGAAAATTTGATCTTAAGGTTTAACAGTCATCAACATGGGAGTTGATACAATCATGGCAACATTCTCCATTATGAATCTTAGAGAATGTCTCTATGACCAAGATATTAGAATGCATTTATTGTTTATTTCTAAACTTTTTAGAAATGGATACACATTTTAGAGTAAACATATCATAAAAAGTCATGATGAATAAATTTCAGATAGTAATCTAACATCTATAGAACTCTACTAAATTAGAATATTATTGAATGGTTCATTAACATTTCTAATACTAGAAATTTATACTCTAAAGATCAATAGGAGGGTGAAGATCGTTTGACAATGATCTGGCATAAATACTTGGATATATGACTATTGATAAGATCAATAGAGTAGTAAGAGATGAAACTTTAGATTGTCTAAAAGTTCAAATCTTACATACTTGTGAATATAGTATTCAGAGTTAAAATGTCGGATGCACCCTTATTTGGGAATGGTATAAGATTCCAAGGTGTTCAAGACCTCATACATATTGATATATGTGGACCTTATATAACATAATGCACATTAATGGGATGTCATATCCATTAATGATTATTCATGGTATGTGACTTCTTCCTTTGCCTATTTAAAACCTTTGAAATGTTCCAAGATTTCATATTTTTTGTTAAGAACAAATGTTAGAAGGAAGATGAAAAGAATTTGATCTAACCTAGGTAGCTAGTACCTATTAGATGAAATCAAAGAATACCTTATAAAGAAAGGAATATTATTCCTATCTCACTCCTCCAAATACACCTCAGCTCAATGGAGTTGTAAACAAATGTAATTGGATTATGTTAGTTATGATCTAATCAATGATGGCACTTAGCGTAATTACCTCTTAGTTTCTCGATATATTTGTAGTAGACACTACAATATATATAACAATATTTCATGCAAATAAACCTAAAACTCCTCACGAGTTATGGTTTGGAACCGAGCTTAGTGCTAGGAACTGAAGGGTTTAAGCATTACTTGATCCGTGATGTAACATGGATGCAAAAAAGCTGGAAGCTTGCACTTGAGTGTGCTACTTCATTAGGAAAATAAATGATGGTATTGGATACCTACTTTATGTGCGTATTATTCTTAAAAGATTTCATCTCAAAGAATATGATTCTAAGAGGATAACTTTCTTGAGAATCAAGATAAAAATGAAGTAAAGGGAACCATTGAATCCTAAAAAAATAATGAGATTCCTAGAATCAGAAACTAAAAGGATAATTAAAGATGAAACACTCATACCTCTTCAAATCGGTTTGAGAGAGATAAGACCACCTAGAGGGTAAGGATTCCATGTGTTAGAGGAACCTGACAAAGATCGAACTTCATATGATGAAGCTTTTGTTGATCATGACATGGAGATATGGATGATAGCAATAAAGTCTAAAGTAGACTTCATACGCAAGTGTTGTGTATGGACCCTCAAGGTTCCACCTATAGGGGGTCAAATTTATTAGGTGTAAATTGATCTTCATGAGTAAGAGGGAACTTGATGAGAAAATATAGACCTTCAAAGCATGTCTTGTTGCCAAGTGCTACACATAGAAAGAAGACATCACTTGTGGAGAGACTTGCTTTCTAAAGAACATTCATAAACTCGTTAGAAAACAACTATCTGTAGCTATACAACTTGACTATGACATCTAGAAGATGGAAGCTAATTTAACATTCTTCAATGAATATCTGAATGAGGATATTCATATGAAATAACCCCATGTCTTCATTGTTGGATAATGAAAGGTGTAGAACCCTTGCCATGGACTCAAATACGCTTCTTGTAGTTGGAACATTAGGTTTGATGCAATTATAAAGGTTATGATTTTCAAATAGAATCTTGATGAACCATGTGTATCTTAAAGGGAGTGCCATTGTGTCCATCATGCTAAATAAAGAAAAACTCTTAATCATTTAGAATGATATAAGGATGATAATAAATGTTTTATGATATGGTTGTTCTATATCTTAAGTTATGATCTCAAAGATGCTACTTATATCTTAGTTCTGAAGTTGTTCAGAAGAAACGAGAAGATGACATTGGGTCCATCACATTAGTAGTACACCTTGTACATATTTCATTTTCTGAAAAACTCGAAAGAAATTTATTTCCCTTGAGATATGGTACTGACCTATTCAAAGGTATAGAACCTCAAAGAGTTGAGGATGCAAATGTCAAAGCTACATGCCCAAGTACATCAGTTATGGGATGTTCTGTGTATGCTTGATGTGTACAAATAGACAGATGTCTACCATGTAGTTGGAGTTATAAAATGTTACCAATACTACAATGGAGATAAAACACTAAATTGTAGTAATAATCAATACTTCAAAAACACAAGTTTTTCTGAGACAATAATCTGATAGTATTTAAGAAATTAAGACTCTATATATAGTGATCTAAAATATCTTACCTAGAAATACTTTACTAGACTTAAGACCATGCCTTAATCTAAGGAGATAGAGATATCCTGGCATAAGGGTATCACTCATTGGTTATAATAATTATCGAGTATTAGTGCCAAAGGCACAATAACTACTTTAACAAGATTTATTATAGGTTACATAAGATGTAACGTTCACATTACATGTGGACACTGTTGGTGGGGATATGCAAGTCTGTAAAAGGACTTGGTAAAGTCTTTACGAAAAAAAGTGACTGACGAGTCCGTGAATGCCATACGTTAATTTGTGTTAATTATGTTTTAATGTGTCATTTCACTATAGGTAGGAATCCAGAATCGATCAAGAAATAACTATAATAAATAAATAAATTTTATTCGAAGTTGTTTATTGTTTATTTTACTTGGGCAAGTCTCAAGGTCGAACTCAAGGAGGCAAAGGAACAACATAGAGTTTTGTCTATCAAAGTTCGTGCACGATTTTAGAGACAGTATTTTTTTGGTCTTTTTAATGCAAATTTGAGATGTAAAATGCAAATGTGGCCAATTTTAGGGACTAAAATGTGAAGACCAATCAAACGATGTTTGAAAAATATGAAACTTGGGTGAGATGTTAATTATGATGAAATCAATGCACTGTATTTTTTCAGAATTTTTGTATGCAAGATAAATATTTACTGAATTTATGAATACAAATGATGCGAATTTCAATTTTTAACAATAATAAATATTACATCTATTTATTTTCAAGGGATAAAATCATCCAAGATCGATCACTATGTCATCGATCTCAGAAAAATACTAAACCTCAAAAAATATGAGATTTAATATCTATTAAAAATTAAAGATCTAAATAGGCAAAATGATTTTTACAGGGAAAACCATGCATGCAAATGCAAATTTTTTGGGCACAATGTGAAAAACAACTAATTCTACAATCCATGATTTTTATGCAAATTGTTCGGGGAATGGTTAATCACTTATGAATTTCAGAGCATAGAATGGATAAAATATGCAATTTTCCTTGAAATAAAATTATTAATTAACCATAAATCACAAAATATCACAAGCATGTCATGATGTAGAGAATTAATTGTAGAACACAATGCCCATTTTAGTAAATAAAATGATTTGAAAATGTCGATCAACATAATAGCGGAATACGAGGGTTTCAATGCAAATAACAATAAATAAATTAAAATAAAAAATACAACATAGGGGTTGAACTGAGATTACTTAGTCCCCGGAGGGGGTTATTACAAAACTTCCAAAGGAACACGTGCCCAACATGTGCCCTCTGTGGTGGGGGCTTCTCCGTGAATTGAATGATCTTTAGGGGTCTTTGTATAAAAACTCCAAGTGGTCACGTGCTATGCACGTGAACCTTGTATGTTGCAGATGGACTTGAGAATAGGAAATCTTGGGAGGGTGGAATTGCAATGTTCCCTCCCATGCACGTGTTGTGCACGTGGGAGGGTCTCAGGCCTTGAGCCTGGCGATGAGGCGGAGAAGCAGGAGAGTGGGCGGTCTGGTGAAGGCGTACACGGGCAAAGGCTTCAGGTGGTGTGGTGATCGACGTGCGAAGGGTTGCGAGCTGAAGCGGTAGGAACTCGACGGCGTTGGGAGTGGTCGGAGAGGTATAGCTCTTGTAGACGACAAATGGAACACGGTCGTCGGGGAAGCGAGGGCGGTGGAGTAGCTGCTGGAGACGACAGTGCGGTTGAAGGCGGAGGATGCTTTAGAAAAGGAGCTATTTGAGAAGGCCTTGATGGCGGAGACTTTGGCGAAGCTTCTAGAGTCGAAGGTGTTGGAGAAGCTGTCGAAGGTGGGTTGGCATTGAAGGTGAAGTCGAGGGGGGAATCTCTAGTTGTCGTTGGGAAGTCAGAGTAGATGGTGATGAAGTGGAGTAGAGTTAGATCGACGGGATGACTGGAGCGGAGGCACGTGCGGAGGCGCTGCAACGAATAAGGAGGTCGAATCTCATTGTGGAAGAAGGATCAATGACTTGTCACCTCATAGATCCCCTGTCAATGTGGAATCGGCAGATGGAGCTTGAAGACACATGGTGGAATTCTTAAATAGGTGAGGAGGAGGGGGCAGCTGATGGAAAGTTGGCGGTGACACGATTTGATGGGAGGCGGTGGATATCTTCGGGAAGGGAAGATCGGGGATCAATCAACGATCCATGATTGAGGAGATGGAGGTTTGATGACCGGAGGGTGTACGACATGGGAAGGAGATTGGAGATGGGCGGCGTAAATTGTGGGTGGCAGTGGATTGCGAAATCCGCAGAGGAGCGCCGCCTCCAAAAGGGGAAGTTCCTGGGGGAAGATGACACACATGGGTTGTCCGATCAGTCGAGATTGAATGGCCCTAATGCGTCCATGTGGATATGATTCATTAATTATTTTTTATATTTTTTTAATTGATTTTTTAATTTGTTTTAATAAAATAAATTTAAAACCTCCAAAAATGGGTGACACGTGGCGGCTCCAGGAGCGCCACGTGTCAACCCCACAAAAATCGAAAAATAAATACAATAATAAATACTTAAAAAGTATTAAATGACCTCGGATCAAAAAATTTTCATCACAAAAGTTGCTCGCCTCGGTGAGATATAGAACTTTCATGAAGAGACCAAAACAAAATCTATTTGTGCAAAGTGATATTTGTTAGGTACTCTATGTACATAGAATACCTTGATTTTTTGTTTTTGAACATTTTTCATCATTTATAAACCAGATAAAAATCTGAAAAAAAGGGATAAAATCAAAGATAAATATTTACACATTAATCTATTTTTTAGATTTTTAATAAGTAGGAAAAAGAAGAAATAATATACAATACGAAAAAGATAATTTTTTATACAAATTGTTAGTGAAGACTTGGACTCAGTTATATTCATTGATTTCAAGCTCAGTTTGGATTTGGATTTTATGCATTTTCATAAAACTTTAATCGAAGAAAATAAATGAGAAAGAAATAAACTAAAATGAGTTAATTATATACATAAAATAATAGGTTAAAAACTCCGAAAATACAGAATGTACAAAAGAGGCCCAAAAAACCAACTTTCACATATGAGCTCCGATTCACATTAACTTGGTCTTCTTTTGAATGTATTTGAATGTACATTATTTCAAAAGTGAGTAGGATCAAATCAAACTCTGGATGAGGAAGATATCGAGGTTTTAGTCTGGAAATCCTAGAACTAGAGCTTGGATTTTTGTCCACTCATTTAGGTTAGTGATTTTTTTGTATTTTTCATTAATTTTTATTAGTGATATGTACACAATGGAGGTGATTTCAAGTTAATTGGAGTTAGCATGAATTAGTTAAAAATCAGGGAAGTTAGGTTATTTTACAAGTCATTTTGGCTGAGATTTTTGGCTTCTTATTTTGTGCAATAATAAGTGATAAAATGCAATTCTTAACAATACATGCATGAATGCTAATTATGCAGAATAAATGAAGAAATGTCAATGGACTTAAGTATTTGAGCTTAATTAATCACTTTTAGAGTGATGAATCTGATATTCATCATCAGCCTACAAAGATATTTTTCTAAATAGATAATGATTAACACATGAGGCGGATTTAAATATTAGCCCATTAAATGTCTCTTTGTGCTAGTGGGAGATTGTTAGACATGCGAGTCCACAACGAGCCATTGTGCAACAAATGTCATTGCAATTCACTCTTTAATATGAAAATAAAGAATAACTAATTTCATAATAGTCAATTAGTATAGTTAGGGTTATCCACCATGGCCATCTTAATAATCATAAATTTGATGATTCAATGGTTGAATCATAGAGGCTAATGTGTGGATGAAATATAAAGAGTTAGATTGAGGACTCATCAAGCACTGTCAAATGATTGTTAAGAAAGGATCTCAGCCTGAGAAGGAGATGGTAATCCTTCTCTATAGGCTACTATCTGACCAACCTCTTGATGCAAGTCCTCTGCATAGGAATAGATATTCGGAGGTGTTACATAAGTTAGGTCAAACAGTTGGCTTAACGAGATCGAGATAACCAAGGCTTATGTCCTATACTGTCATGATATAGGAACACTCTTCTGACCAGAGACATATGTGTCACTACATATCTGAGTATATACATTAGGTAGACCAATAGGTTGATGACCTATCCAAGGTCTATACACAAACGAGCCGGTATGCATACAAGGCCATATGAGTATTGCAATATCCCAAATGGATAATACAATTTCATCACTGAACCGGATGACATGAGCTCACTCATGAGATATTGGGATCAAATTTCGTGCATGATTGTCTCCGGGGATGAAAATGAATACAAATGTATCCGCATTCGCTCATATTCACATTCACAAAATCACGGATATGGATGATATTTCTTTATATCTGGATAATACGAATGTGAATATGAATATTAAAAATCAACATCAGATGAATACGAATACGAACTTAACAGCTTCTGTTTTTACAAATATGAATATGAATACGAATGTAGATTTTTTAACGGATACTAAAGCGAATATCCATTTTTGTAAGATTCAATAAGTAAAATATATATAATAATATTAACTAAATGGGTATCTTAGAAATTTTACGCACTTATTGTAAAGCACTCACGGATATGAATTGGAAAACATGCCCCCAACCAGTTCCGCTTCCCCAATCATCAAACCATATGCTCGATGCCTCGGTTCCCTTACCTGCGTCCGAGCAACCGAATCACCATCCTCATATCCGGTCATTGCTCATGCCTACCGACCAACATCTCCTCCTCATTTTATTCGTGTCAGCATCACTCGTTGGTTGTCACATTCGTTGCTTTCACTCTTGCGCACCTATGTCTCTTTCGAGGGCAAAGAGGCGAAAACTCCAGATTTTTTTCATCGAATCTTCATCCATAGCTTGTAGATATATTCTAATTGTCAATATGGAAATCAACATTGCTCATCTCAGCTTCGTAGTTCTAGCGGCATCCAATTTTTTTTCTTACTTTCTGAGTTTGTTTCTTTATTTCTAAGTATAATATGAATGTAATTTACTCATTTGCCTCTTTCTGTATAAAAGGAACATGGACTAATCAATGACTCATCTGATCGCATTCCAAGTATCTTGTTGTCTCTCTTTTTCTGGATAAATGAAGATGGTTACTTGAGGTCTACTTTCACCGTGCATTTTTACTTTATATTGGAATTATTATATATCGTATAAGAGTTACAATCAAACAATTGCACAATAGTTTTTTAATAAAAAAACTATCTAGTGTTGATATGCATACTCCATAAGTCTACATAGAATACTTTCTTAATAAAAGAAACTATCTAATGTTGATCTTCACGAAGTCTAACTCCTATTGGTTTATTTTCTAAAGTTACAGTCATTCGCTGGTTTCTTTTTTATCATCCATTTTTTAATGACGTTGTGATTTCTTTTCTATCAAACAATAACTAGGCTTTGCTGCATTAGTTAACTTTACAAACAGATTTTGTTGTGCTAGGTTTTTTATGCATTTAATTAGTGGGGTTGGGTAATGTAGTAGTCTTATTGATTTCTTGTAGTTTTTCTATCTAGGCCAATATTTTACATTTGCAAATTTCTGAATGTAGGTTTCTAGAATTGATTAGTCGGAACCATGTAAATCATCTGAAATATGAACAAGATCTGTATGCCATTTTTGGGTATTGGCATATTGATTATGTAAAGCTCGTGGCGTATTTTTGCAAGTTCATTCACAATTTCCAAATGTCAAGTATTTACTATTCATGTTTTTAGCTACACGTATTTTTTTGCATTGCAAACTCCTTTGTTACAACATTGATATGATACATCTATTTTCATGTAGATCTTTGATCATTCTTGATATAATGAGCATCGATCCATCTATTGAAATTTCAAGTAATGACAATGTAAAAAAGATACAAATCCCAAACCTAAGAAGCAGAAAAAACTAACCTGGGATGTGTGGTTGGATTTTGATAGAATTTGTAAAAAGAAGTGACAATAGATGGAAAGGCATTCGAGTGTCGCACGATATATGCTAAATGCAAGAGGTGTAATAAAGAATTACGGCATGGTTCGGTCATGGGAATGACCCATCTGAGTAATCACTCAAAATGTTTCCCAAATCGAATAAAGATAGAGGATGATCAACAACACATTCTTTCAATGTTAAAATCAGATGGAAGTAGCATCATTACATATTATACTTTTGATGATGAGACGCGCCGGATGCTCCTTTCTAAAACAATTATTGTTCATGAATATCCTTTTAATATGGTATGCCATTCTTCTTTTCGAAGATATGCATCCTCCAGCATAAGATTCCATCTCGCATAACAATGGCAAAGATGCGCAAGATAGTATTTGATGATGTGAAGAAAATGTTGTATCATGTCTTCAAGAACTTATCTTCTCAAATTTTACTTACAAGGACAACGTTCACACAAAATAAGTCATATCTTTGCATTATTGGTCACTTCATTGATGATTCATGGAGCTTGCAAAAGAGAATCATCAAGTTTTAATGTGAATGGCTCCACAGTTTTAGATATTAGAAACTATTGTTTATCTCACATGTTTGAGTGAAACATAGATCAAAAATTTTTCACGGTCCTAGTTGATAATGATAAGGCTAATAACGTTGCACTGAGTCTTGTCAAAACGCAGTTGGAAGATTCATTGATTTCCAATGGTCTACTTTTTCATTTTCGTTGTGCAGCGCATATCATTAATCTTGTTGTTCAGGTAGGCTTGAAGATGATCTCGAAGTCAATAGAGAAGGTGCGACTAAGCATCAAATATGTAGCATGTTCATCTCAGATGGTGGTAAATTTTCTGGAGACTACGAAACAGGTTGATTTTTGTAAAAAAAATCTTTATCGTTAGATTGTTGCATGAGATGGAACTCTACTTACCTTATGCTCTCAACTGCTTTGGAGTATAAAGATGTATTTAAATATTTGGATTTTAAGATGTTAATTATATTCATGGATTAAGTGATGATGAGTGGGGCTACATAAAAATTTTAGAGGAGTGCCTAAAACATTTTTATGATGCCACAAAGTTGTTGTATGGTTCAAATTTTTTCACCTCAATTTTTTTTGGTCGAATTCTGTGAGATCCAATTACTCTTTATTTAATGGTTAAAAAGTAATGATGGCATTATTGTTTCCATGGCAGCTGTAATGAAAAATAAATTTGACAAATACTGTTATATGTGCAACCAACTACTAGCAGTTGCTTCTATTTTGGATCCTCGCTATAAGTGAAGGAAGTTGTCCTTTATTACAAGAACATATATCAATCCGATGAAATGAGAAAACTAGAGGAACTCTGTGACATCATAACCAATATTTTTCATACATATGCTTCTGTTCTGCTGATACTCCAACAGATGCTTCACATGCCATATCTACTCCTAGTCTTTCACCAGAGAAAAAAAGAGTAGATTTGCTCAGCTTATGGATGATGAAGATGCTCAACCATTGAAAATGGAGTTGGATGAGTATTTGGAAGAGAAGTGTTTGAGATGGAAGGAGATAAATGAACAAAATTTGATATTTTAGGATGGTGGAAACAAAATGTCGGGAGATTTTCCATTCTTGGGGAAGTAGCTAAGGAAATTCTTAGGGTTCCAGTATCTATTGTTGCATCTGAATCTGCATTTAGTACTCGAGGTCAAGTAGATGATGCATAGCGTAGTAGATTGAATCCTCATATGATGGAGGCATTGATATGTAGTCAAGATTGGTTGAAAGATGAATTCAAAGGTAAGAAATTATTTTCTCATTTCATTTTAATCATATTCATGCATAACTCACATGATGTTGTATATATAGATGTAGCTGATGACACTTTCACTGATATGAATGACATGGTTGAGATTCCATCCTGGATTGAAGCATCTCCTTCGAGTAAGATTTTCTAATATATATTAATAGTGAGATATTAAGTAATTTATTTAAAATTTGTTTTATATTAATTTATTACCAACTAATGACAAAGATAAAGTGGAAGGGTATGAGATAGATTTCATGGATGATGAGTTCTGGCATGGTTGATGTATTTTTTATGTACTATCCCTCTAATGTATAATGATAATTCTATGTATGATTTTTCTAATATACTTTATTAGTTTTCTTGTTTTTTTTGCATAGGTATAGACTTGAAGACATTTAATTAGAAATTTTGAATGGCTCATTTTGTTGTAGTCCATATGGACCTTATCATGTGGAAAACATGTTTTTAGTTTTCAAAATAATTTTATTAATATTTTACATTTAGCAAGTTCAGTATATTTTTCCTATTTTTTCTGTGCATTTTATTAACTATTACAATTAGGTTGCTACGCAACTTATTGAAGAGAATATGTCGTACTTGTGTGGTTCTTTTGACTTTATTTTTAGGTGACATGATGTACATGTTGATATGATTAATTTTCCCAAAGAAAGATATCTTAGGTATGTTCATATTTTGGCTTTGTCAAGCCAAATTTGAATTAGATCGCCATGTCGAGCCAAATTAGATTTTTTTTAATCATGTCGAGCTGAATTACTCTTTAGTTTGCAATATCGTGCAATTTTGCAATGTTGTTCTATTCATGAATTTCAGGTTCCCAAGTTGCAAAGAGCATGTAATATTAATAATGGATGGAGATACACACTCATAACAAAAGTGCTTGGTATTTGATAAGCTTCTTTTGCTTCCTACTTTTGTTTTGTCAATTTTTCATTATCAAAATATTCAATTCTCTTGTTATATACATATGTTTACTTTGAACCTAATGTTTTATAGGTTTTTATAGTAAATTAGATTATCTATAGCATTCCTATATTAATCCCCATTCGTTTGTGAAATATTCATATCCGAATTGTCAACATTCGTTTTGCATTCCTATTTATATTTTGAGGATATGATTTTGCATTTTACACATTCGTATAATATTCGCATTCGTATTCAGATTTAGATTTTAGAAAGGATAAGGATATGATAACACCTATATTCATATCCATGTCCGACTATTTTTATCCCTAGTTGTTATGCTTTGGAAGCTTGGATGAATTTGTAGTTATGATATATGCTTTTAGAAAGTATATGATCAATACCTAGGAATGATATTTGATTTTGTAAGGTATATGATCAATACCGACTCCCAATGATTAAGTGAGAAACTTAATGATAAAATACTGAAGACGACAATCTAAAAGTGATCTAAAAACTCCGGGTTTATTCTAGGTCTTCAAGTATGCAAGAAATACGGGTATTAGGAATACTCAAGGGTGATGTGATCATAAATGACTGTATAACCGTGACACTTCAACTTTAAGGGAGTGTTGTAATAGTTTTGGACTTTAGTGACTCCTCTCAATAGAGGAGTAATCTAATCTTAGTTAAATGCTAGACATTGATTTGAATACGATTCAGATACGATGAGAAGATATAATTTACAGTTTTGATTTAATCAAAAAACTTGAGAGGTCCCTGAGATCTGGATTTAAAATATAATATCAACATCCAAGTCACTATACATGGAATGTACAACCACCTTGTCCTTATCTCCAAGTATTTGTTGAGAGAGCACATTGTTATTGAAGGAGTTCTGGAATAATTTCATAGTTGATAAATTATCATAGCATTGAGAAAAATTGATAATTAAATATGATTTAATTATTATGAATAATTTGAATATGATTCATATTATTTAGACACGTGTGTATGGATATCCAAGCTAATTAAATACGATTTAATTATCAAGGATATGAATAATGTATATATCACTATACATATTAATTATATATATTATAGATATAATTTATAATATATTAGAGAGAATTAATTGTAATTGGTATTTACGAATTAAATGTTGATGAGAATTGGATTCATATTGGATAATTAATTATAAATGCAATTTAAATTTTATTTTAGATGTGTGAATATGATTCACAATTTATCAATGGAATGATTGAAATTATCACAAAATAATTTGGAATTATTTTTGTGAATAATTATGCGACAAATGTTCTCGCACATGTATAATCATAGAGAGATGAGATTTCACCAATTATGAAATGGAGAGCCACCTTCCCCTTTTGTAGGGTGGACGACCATGGAGTCTTACTCCATATATGGTCATCCACTCTTTTAAGGGAAGGAGTCTTGTCCTCTTTCCTTTATTTCCACATCAAATTGATTTGAATTAAATTGATTGTTTTGTAAAAAATTGGAATAAACTTAATATATTTTAAATTTGTTATTTATTTTTTTCAAATTTATACAACAAATTCATGGCCATTGATTGAAAGAGTAAATCAGTTTCAACCGTTGGAATTGTGAGAACATGGATCCATGGACATCCAATGTAGTATACAAGGGAGGGTAGGCCTAATTTTTTCTAAGACATATATACCAACAACAAATATCTTTGTCTCTCTCCATATTTCTCATACACATCCACTCTATGTCTCAGTAATGCAGGCGTCCACATTATTGACCTAGAGAGACTCATAGTTGCCGCGACGTCATTGTGTTGCTGGATCGAATACTTGTTCTTTTGTGCTTCTTGTTTGTGAGAAGGCATCATATTCGTGAGATGAAAGCAGTAGACTCCGTGCTCCTATCATCAACTTGGATTGCAATAAGCACTGATCTTATCCACGCACCCACAAGTACAACATTAGTTTAATCATACTTGAGGCAGGGGGTCTCTTCGTTTAATGGCATGATCATAAACATGCTTTAAGAGATGATCCTTGTACTTGTTTGTGTTGTTGATGAAGCGATTTCAGAAGTTTTCTCAAATCATGTGGTTTCATTTATTTAAAAATTTTTTTAATTTCCACTTCCCAATACAACTAATATGACTAGTTGTCCTAGGTTGTATGTTATGCGACCTACATGCTTCCGTGATATGTTACGGCCTAAACCTCACTTCAGAGTTGTGATGGCAGTGTTTGGGAATGTGGTGGGGAGGAGACATTGGAGTGGCTCGTGGACTCGCATGTTGTTCGAAGGATCCTCCAAGGCTACCTAGGCTTCCCTCGATAGACTTCAAATCCAATTCGAGGCGTAATGGTCCAGTCAGTGTCGCTAGAGCACTCTCCACCCTCACAATGACCCATGATGAATTTCCATTCATACTTATTTATTAATTTAATTTATTCTAGAAACCTTATCGAAATACATGAATATATCACTAATACACAGGAGTTATCATTTTCATATTGATATGTGTATTGCTTATAAATACTAGTACTTAAACCCTAAATTAAATAATAAATAGAAGAAAAGAAACATAAAGTATCATAGATACTGACTGACCTTGAACCATAAAATCAAGTCAAGAGTTCACTTGGTTGACCAGGATTAAGGTAGGAGGAGATAGGGCACATTGTTGAATTAAAATGCTAAAGTCTGTGAAGTATAAATACAATGTAAATCACCATTCTTACAATATTTTATTTAATGGTCTACACATCTCAAATAAATAAGTTTTCAACATAAAACATGCACATATTAGTGTACATAAAATATTAAAATTATAGACCAAAATATCTAAAGCACATATCACTATGCATACTTACTTGAAAAGCCATACAATGAACTTCATAGATCAATATCTTCTCCATATGAACTCAGATTGAACTAAACTCTCCTTTGTCGTTCTTAACATTAAATTATCTATCTAATTAAGGTCATTTTAGTTGGAGTTAAGATGAAAAAGCTGGCTAATAGGGTACATTGGGATAAGTATTTCTATATTTTTGAACAAATTATTTATTTTCATATTTTTTACTCTTATATTTTTAAATCAATGTATATATTACATAAAACATATCAAAAAGATATATAAAACCTGAATCAACTTAATGCCAAAAAGAATAAAATAATCCCATATAATAGGTATATTATACCTATGGTGTACAAATATAAAAATAAATATCTAAAATACCAAAAATAGACATAAAAACCTATTATGTAATATTATAAATAAATAAATTATTTAATTATGGTATTATACATGTAAAAAACAAAGTAAAAATAAAAACACACATTGTATGTTTAATAGGGTAAATTACAATTTGGGACCTATCTATGGGTCAGATACTAGAATGGGTCCCGATCTTTAAATTATAACGATTCAGGTCCCATGACCATTTAGTAAATGGAAATTTTAGGGTTCATGACGAATATGCCCTTGTTGGGAAGGAATGGGGGTTGGGTTCCAACTTTTAAACAAGGGTAGACTCATCATTGGCCCTAAAATGTTCCTTACATTAATGGTCCTGGGACCCAAATCATTACAATTTAAAGATCGGGACCCATTCTGGGATAGGACTCATAGATGGGGACCCAACTTGTAATTTACCCTATTTAATAATACCTGTATATAATAATACATAAATGATTTAACACAACAAAGAAGGTTATGAAATAAATAAAAATCTTATTAAAATAGTTTAATAAATAATAAAAATTTTATGTTGTAAGTTTTTTTAATGAAATACCTAAATAATTTAGTTTAAATTTGCTTTCTTTTTAACTAGCTTTTATCATATGAGGCAGGTGACAAATCCATGATTCGTTAATATTTCTTCCACATTTTGTCATAAAGCCCTAATAAATACATGAAAATATGCATTAATTCACATCTTTTATCTAAAGCTCGTTCACAAATAAAAATGCATTTTATGCATGAAAATGACATAAAAATAAGAAAAATAAAATAAGGAAAAGAAGAAGAGCAGACTATAAATATGTATATATTGTACATGATGACTAAGAATATATAAATATAGTTGAAAGATAAATTTATATAACCAAACCTCTTATACCAAGTTAGAATGTATTGCCTGATAAAGAAGTGGAGATATGGTAGAAAATACAAAAATAACTAACCAAGTACATTATCCACTAATTCCATTTATTTACTATTTATATACAATAATCACTTAATTTTTATTAATTCATATGTATATATTTTTCACTAATTTCTTCTTTATTGTATTTATAAAAATGTATATAAACATATAAAAATCATAAAAAAATACAACCTCTAAATATGCCAGGAAATCCGGGTTACAAGTTGTCAATTTACCAACTTTTGAACCTCTTAGCTTCTTCGTACAAACTCCAATTTCACTCTAGTCACCTTTAAATTCATAAAATAAAATTATCTAATTAGTGAAAGTGATTTCATCACAAACATAGTCTATTTGTACAAAAAATTTGATTTTTGAACCTAATGAAAACCACTGTGAATTTATGTTATTTGAGGAAGTTTTTGAGCACCTTTTTGAACTGTACTTTTGTTCTTAGTCTTGCATATATGCCCCTATCTTGTAATGCCTATAACTCCTTCGTTTGAACTTGGATTATTATTATTTTAGAAAGTTTTCAAGCACTTTTTTGAACTATAGTTGCATTCTTACTCTTACATCTATATCCATGTCTTGTAATTCCTATAACTCCTTCGTTTTGAATTTGGATTTTTATGGAGATTATTTTATTTGGAAGTGATGTAAGGATCTACACCATAACCAAGTTTCATTTAATTTGGACATGGGAATGATTAATGACGATTTTTTTGAATTTTATATATCTGATTTTCTTATTTCATAAATAACTCAATATTGACGTAATAAGTGATGCTTATTTTTTTATATGTTGTAGAACTATAGTAGTCCGAATGTAGACCAAAGTTTTATCAGAAGATCTTTTGACTTGTGAGGTGTAGAATTTCTAAAATAATTTTAGCAAATGATTTATTTTCGTAGCATCTTTTATCCATTTGAAAATATAAAAATACATTCATATGCCCTTATGTTTTCTTTACTTCTAAAGATTTTTGTTGTATTGTTATATTATTGTTTGGATAGTCAAAAATTCAAAAATATCATTTCAGCCTTCATGTTATCTTTTATTTTTTATATTATTCAGCATCTTAGAAAATACATAAAGAATATTATAGCTTGTCCTTTTCTATATCAATCTCATATCCAAAACACATTCAGTGTTATTGTGTGTAGAGTCTAAATATAAAAATACTTCAAACATTTCAAAAACCATCAAAAATTGAAATAGTGTCAAAAATCCATAAACAAGATCTTGCTTTCCTCTATATATTCTTATCTATCCATGAAAAATATATGCATAATTTTAGCACTTCATTTTGAGTTATTTATAGCATTTTCTGATTGTCATATTTGCCTTATTTTCAAAGTATAGATTACCTATTCTCATTTATTTCTTGCATTTTATTATTTCTAAAAATTTAAAAAACATTTGAATATCTTCTAAAAACTCAAAAAGACATTTCACATATTCTATTTATTTTACCTTTTTTTTAGTTGATTGCTTGTGTTTTCCTTCTTTTATTCTCTTTGTTTCCCATGTATTTGCTTTGTTACCTTGCGATGTATATAACACGTGATTGTTTCTTTGTGTCTTCTCCTTATCTATTTGTGATTGAATTATACATTTAGATAAAAATCGACTGAAAAGAAAACTTCTTAGTTAGTTCTCCTTGTGTTCGACCTAGGATTATTTGCTTCTAGAAGTTGACATAAATTTGTTTGTGCACCATTGCCGGGGATCATGGATTTTAGTCTATTTTTAGACCTTGTGTTGATCTCACTCTTTATATGTTATTCCATTTCAGCATCTGTCTTATTTGCATACCAAACTACTTGTTAGAACTATGGTATTGTTGATTTCTTGTGCATTGTGTAGAGCCCAATGGAGTGGAACAGGATCTTCAATGCCTAACCATCTACACAAGGTCGAAGGCTAGCTTTCAGGGAATGTTGGTTGTTGGAGCATAGTGAGAACATGAGCTACAAGCTATAGTGTTTTAAGATCAAGTAGATCACTTAGGATTTATTTTTGCATCTTAATTTGTGTATTTTGTATTATATATTATTTATAGCGTATATTTCAAACAAGATCTCGCATGTGTAGCAGAAATCATACACTTGTACATTCATGAGCATAAGCTCCCTTGTCATTTTTTTTGGATTTTCTTGATTTTCATGATTTTTATCGGTATTATTTTCATTTATTTTATGACTTCGTTTCTTCATTTCTTACTTGAGTTCTCACTTTTGTTTCTATTTGTTTTTTGTGATTGAGCCCTTAGTTTTAAGATTACTTCATCGAGTAACTAGGTCCTATTCTATCCCATGTTCCTACAGTTATGCTTGGACTTAGTCAAATTAATCGATGCTTCACGTAATAGAAATTCCTGCTTAGGGAGATTTCATCGTTGCATTCATATAGCATACTTTCAATTCCTATCTTATATCCCTCATGGAGAGTGTTGGGAAGCAACGTGAGCACTTCTAACATGCATCCATCATCGTTTCTCGACTAGCATTTCTTTCCCAACTTCTCTGTCAGATTTTGATTACGCAGGATACTAAAGGATTTGGAACTATGTTAGGCATTTGGATGAAAAATACCCCAAAAAAGATAACTAAACATAAATTTGGGATCGTTCAACTCTACCGGACCTTAAAATAAACACAATTGGATTCATTGTCTTGGGAAGTGCAACTCCCACATTGGACACAAGTACCATTCAGATCAAGTGAGGCACACATCCATAAGAAATAGAGCCCCATCCTTAGACTTGCATCCTAAGAGATTGGGTGATGATTCTCCATTTCATCACTTTTATTCTACCATTTTGGCCTTAAAAACCCTAGCTAAGTGTAAATAGCATTATTTTGTACAAAGTAACATTGATTATTTATTCTATTTATCATAGATAAAATATAGTTTTAAATTCAAAATTATAGAATAAAAAAATAAAAGAAAAAAAATAAAATGCCAAAGGTATTTTATGATACCAAACCTTGAGACCTGGGCATATTGATGACTGGATCAACAAGGAATAAAGTCGGGGGAGATTATGGCCAAAATTCCAATAAAAATCCCATTCTTTTATTCTTTAATAATTCATTTATGGGACCTATTTTTTTATTCTTTATACCTCATAGAAAGAAACTTTGTACGTAAAAGTTGTAGATAAAAATACTTAGAAAAATACAAAATTGATTTCGCACAAAAATAATATACACTGTACATTTTATACTCTAAATAAAATTCCAAAACCCAAACTTTACATACCCATATATTCTCCCTATGAAATAAAAATATACAAAATCACCTTTAATTGTATATAGCTTTTAATAAGATATTTAATGAAGGTAGTTTCATCCAATTTGGAGTTAAGTGTAAAAGTTTGGTTTTGGACTCCTATTGTATTTATACATGAATAAAATATTCACTTTACTTATTCTTTATAATATTTAAAATTTTGTATTTTTATAGTACTGTAAATATTATTTATAATATATGCAGATATTTAGAATAGAATAAACCATAAAGAATGAAATAAAATAAGTATCCAAAATACATAGTTATATTTATACCTATATATTAAGTATACATATTTATTTAGGTGTCCATATTATGTCAAAAATTATAATAAAAATATGTTTATATGTATAAAAATATGTTATAATTATATAAATTAATAAAAAAATAAAATAAATCAAAATTATAGAAAACATATAATACATAGCTCAATATACCGACAAACACACCCATAAAAATCATGTTAAAATAATATAAAAAATAATAACATTTTTATCTTTTCAACAATAATTTATGAAAGCATTTAATATTTTTAATTGAATTAATAAGGGATTATATTTTTTGTCCTTAGTAGCTAGCGTGAACTAATCAGGGCTCAACCCTAATTGACCTTGGTCCACTACTCTCCCTCCTTGGTTCTGCAGTTGTTAGAAGCTTTGATAGATCTTCCTCAAATTCACCTGCCGGATCCTTGCACAATTTTTGCTCGATTTATTATTGACTTTTGTACCTCGATCAAAACACTTTCACATGTGCCTCATTTCTTGTTCGATAAACCTCTGAATCAAGCACCACTACCTAATGAAGTAGACGTGTATATAGTATCTCCTTCAAGTTCCCTTGAATTTTTGATCGTTTTCCACATAAGAAAACCCCTAGCTCTTGCCGGATTGAGGTTGTTGGTGACAGCAACTTTCCTCTTTGAGGTTCAATGTACTTCTTCGAACGTCGATTCGAATGGTCCGAGTCGTCATCGTCAGCTCCACTGGAATTTTCTTCTTCTTTGGTCCAGGTCAGGTAGCTTCTTTTTTTCTCTTTGTCTTTTGATTCCTTAGCATCGTAGTAGCATAGAATCATCCTTTATCGCATTTGATTCTATTTTATATCTTGTAAAAAACAAAAAGTTTATTTTGCCAGAGCTCAGAATCCGCCACCTCATCCCGTTGCACCCAACGGTCCTCTGACCACTGCATTCACTTCTACTTCGCCTCAAGAACCCCCATTCCCCTCGAGATTGCACAAATCGAGGAGTCGGATCTTCGTCTTCCACCTTTCGCCGGAGATTGCTGCTCCGTTGAATTTCATGTCCATTCCGCCTCTAGAAGCCCTCCTTGGCTTTGCCTTTTGTCCCTAATGTGCTTTTGTAGTGAACAAATGAAAAGGTCCTCATATCAAGGGGGCATCAAAGCCCAGAAGCACCTCTAAGTATCAAGTTTCGTTGGATCCCTTCAGGAAAGCTCAAGTCATTTTGAAGATCCAACTCTATGTTGATATGCTCTTGCATTCATCTCTGACACTCAGTTGCGTGTTTGGCGGTCAGAGGATCGAGTTGCGTCATTTCAAACTCACCAAAGGTGACTTCATCCTCTCTTCTTCCAACACCCTCGTGAGTCGTTCGATCATCAGTAGTCGTCCAGGTGTACATGAGCCATTGGATGCACCACACATCTACAGCCGATCTCAATCCTGAGATCTAATCTAGGCCATCCAAGCGAAGTGTCATCATGCGTTCTCGTGCCCCATGTGTCAAGTGAAATGCCTTCGGCCATCAGATCACACCATTGAGGGGGTAATTTGCATATCTACCCCCCACTTTTTGTGCATTTTTAATTGTTCATGTAATTTAATTTAGACGTTTCAAACCTTTGGTTAAACTGCATAGGAACCTTTTTTGTTAATATTGCAACTAGGTTTGTACCACGTCACCTCACGTGTGGTCCCATGTGAGGTGGCAATTTTGCATGTAAGCCCTCGTGACTTTTTGAATTTCAACTTTGTCCAAAACATTTAATAGTAGTTGTAATATTTTAGAAATATGCACAATCAACCTTATCCTTATTTTTAATTGCGAATATGCCCCTTCTAGTTTATTAATTTTTATTGTCATTTTATATTTATTAAAAATATCATCCATGCTCTCAAAATTCTCAAAAAAATTAGGATTAATTGCCCACTCGCATACACATTCACATTATATTTTTGGATTTTCATTTTAGGTATTTTAATTATTTATTAAAAATCAAAAGAACATGTTTTTGTAGAATTAAAATTTACCAAGAAAAACATTATGAACCCCCCCTCCAAAAAACATTTTTTTATTTTAGTATTTTGTGCCTCTAGACCAAAAAACCCTAAGAACAGAAAAAGAAAACTCCGAATATGTAAAAAGATCCAAAATCCTTTAAAAATGTAAAAAAATCCTCAAAAACTCTAAACATATTAGTTTCTATTTTATAATTATCTTTTATTAGTTATTATATAGTAAAATTGATTTGGAAAATTTGGACACTTTTTGCTACTTTTAATCTCCAAATGAATTCAGCTTATTTATTTAATCCATGTTTTGGGATTTTTTGACTTCTAAAATACCTAAAAATTAGCAAAAATAGGTAAAAAATCATAAAAATAAGAAAAAATTATATAAAACATAAAACATTTTATTTTCTGTATTTTGATTATTTTTAGTATTATTTTTAAATATATTACTTTATATTGTATATATAGCCTTATATATTCTTATGTTATACATTTATAAATAAAAAGAAATTAAAATCAGAAAAAATAAAAAAATGATAAATTTAAAAAATCTAATAAAATTAAAAACCCACAAAAATCTAAAAATCCTAAAAATATCCAAAATTATTTGTTGACTTTCTTTGCCATTTTTTGATTGTCTATCCTGAGTTGTTTCCTATGTTCGACCACTACTTGTCACTATACATCTATTTGTGAGGTATAATAAATTTTAATTCAAACTTGCTTGCTTTTGTGGGTTGATTATTGTTTGATTTGAGTCTTTTGAGCGATTACGTCTGCAATATGTTATCTTCGCCTTCCATTAGGAAATATTTTTAGGACCTTTCAAAAGTATCTCAACATTGGGTCAGCTCTCGGGCCCTATTATTGTTGCAAGACTTACCTCCGACCATAGATGAACTATCTTCTGTTCAAGTAGGTGTGTTATGCTGACTTCGACACAAGCACTCCAGGATACAACACATATGAGTCTAAATAATTAAGTGCTTTAAATCAACTAACTCTAAAATTGAAAAGAAAACAACCGCTCTCTTACGTTCTTCAATGTGTTCAGTAGATCAATTTTGGAGTTTGCTTTGTGTTTGGTTGTGGCTTTTGAATTCGATCGTGTTTCAATTTTATTTGATTTTTATTCCTCATTTGTTTTGAGTGTTTGAGTCAATTGATTTTTCTTTTTATCAAAATCTATGTTGGTATCATGGGTTGTTCATCTCTTCAGCCAGTGGCTTCTTTTCACCCATATCACCACTGTTCTTCTTGTCCGGTTTAGGATGACTCTCTTCTTGAACAATAATTTTGTCCCATCAGATTTGACATCAATACCCATATTCTTGGTGTCTTGTCCTATATTATGTCCTACATGTTTGACCTGCCTTCTTCGTGCCCACCTGTGTTGCCTTCTATTTCTTCTGACCGTTCTAAGCTGTCTAATGAGATCCGTATTGGTGATATTGATAAGATTAGTGAGATGGACATATTTTGTGATGGAATTGAGCTACACATTTTTGATGCATGCCAATTCTTTTCTCTCGAGCAGGAGAATGATCTCTATGATGATTTCTTAACTTTTTCTGATCATGTGAATTTCTAATCTCCTAATAGGATATTATCTACCTTGAAAGAACCCATTATTCGAGTTATTTCTTTTATTCTCTCCCATGTGTTAGATCTATGAATTTACATTACTCCTCAAGGGTTATCTACGGGAGGATGAATTGTGTTCATTGTACCCGATCTCACTTTCTGGTTGTGCATCCAATCTATCAGATGTCGAGACTGAGTCTTCTTATTCTAATAATTTATCTGAGATATGCGAGTCTTCTCTCCGTGACGATCCTCACATGGATGCGACATATCTTGTGATACCCAATGATCCCTCTGATTTCTCTACATCATGCGCATTAGATATCTCACTTCTTAGTGAGTCTCTTGATCTTGTTTTTTCCTATTTTAATGAGACTATAATGGACATGGAGGATTCTATTACTGATCCATCCCTCTTTGCAGTTGATTTTATTGGCTTCGATCATTCTCTCTATTCTTTTAGCTGATAGTTCTTTACATGCTACCAGTACCTGGCTTAGTTAACTACTCTATTGTCCCGATCGCATACACCCATTTGTTACGTATTCAGGTGTTTTTCTTTTCCTTTTTGATTTTGATTTCGTTCAACACTGATAGGACAATGAGATTATGACATATAACTGACAGATGCCATCCTCAACCTCTATATTTTATTGTCCTAAGTTTTGCGCTCGGATTGGTGCATAAAACCTAGTTCTCATTTAGAGGAACCTTAATATTGTCTACATTTTCTATATATGTATTTCATCTTTTATTCCTTATGTCTTCCATTTATTATGCCCACCCAAGATATCTCATCCAATATCTTTGTCTACACTTAGGACATACTTTATCCTAAGTTTAGGGGGTGTAACTCTGAGGTGATCTATTTCATTCTGTTTCAGTACTTCTGTTGTTTCCTATAGCTAGGGACATCTTACCCAAAGTATGGGGAAGGGGGGATGGTGTTGCGTTCATTCTCCTCTATTATTTTCTTCCGTTTTGTGATCCCTTTGCATGCCTCTTCACTAGTTGATACTCTATGCTATACTTAGGGAGACTTTACCCTAACTATTGGGGGGACACATAGAGCCATTGATTTGTTCATTCTAACCATACATCCTCTCCGCGTTGTGTATAGTCTGCTATACTTAGGATTAATTTATCCAAACTATAGGGGAGACAGTCAACTTCTTTTTCTTTGATTAAGTCATTGCAGTGTCAATTTTTATACTTAGTAGGAGTTATGTCATCATTTTTTCTCTTTGGCAACTATGAGGACATAGTTCACACAAAGTATAGGGGGTGTATATACGATGTATATGCTTTATCTGTAACTCGTACTTTCATATTTTCAATAATCTGGCTGTTGTAAGGGTATAGAAATCATATACAATCAATTCTTTGTAAATATGTCTAATAAATTGGGTTTAAAATGTCTTGCAAAATTATTTGAAAAATGGTTGAAAAATATTTTGAAAAATCTTTTTAAACCGTTTGGAAAATAATTTGAAAATATTTTCAAACCTTTATAAACATCTTTTGTAAGTCTAAGATTTTATTTTATTTATTTGAATAAAATATTTTGAAAATTAGTTTACAAATAATTTAGAAAAAGGTTGCAAAAAAAACTTTGAAAAATCTATTTATACAAAAAATATGTACAAAAAAGATTTTCAGTTTTTGTAAATTTTTTTAAATTGTTTGTAAAAAGTATTTGTAAAATAAAGTTTCCAAAATGATTGTGAAAATATTTTTAAATTATTTCAAGAACCTTGTAAAAAATTGTATATATAGTAAGTCTAATAAAATCCATTATAAAATTTGTAGATAATCCTAGTATAAAACTTGTTAATAAAATATTATATTTAACTTGCATATATCTGTGTATAAAACCCATTGTAAAATCCACACCCAATCTTTGTAAATACACGCCAACTCTTGTTAATGTTTGTACATATACCTCCCAATAACTTTTGTAAAAAACCCTAAAAATTTCAAAATTCCACAAAGTTCGTAAACTGTTTCCAAAAACTGCATAAAAAATTGCTAAATCTTTTCAAAAATCTCTGAAAAGTTCAAAACAAAAAAATATATTCCATAAAAATATTTGTTTTTTTCGGATATATAATGACAATTGAACTAGTCTGAATAAAATCTAAAGATTGGAGCTTAGTTGGACCTTAATCCACTTAATCACAGGAACCTTATAGGAATTGGAATTTAGATTCCTTAGGTTGAGTAGAGTTAATTCTACGAGTCCACAAGACTAGGTTCACATGTCGCATTGACTTCCTAAGTAGAATATTTCAAGATGTATGCATGAATCTTGTCGACAGTGCCCTAACTTGGACACTTGCAGCTTACCTTTAGCTCAACTCGGTTATAGCGGTAGAGGACTGGATTTGCCAACATGAGATGCATGTGAATGAAAATATATCTAATCACTTTTATGTGGAAAGTGCCCCCAGTCCATCCAGTAGCGATGGGGTCTAAAGATAGGATGTTGTGGGTTACAATAAAGCTTCAAAAGAGGGATAATCTACTGGCTCAATAGAAAAAAATCCTTATGTAAGTGTTGGTGATCATATATCTTCAAAAAAGTATGAATTAAGGACTCTTGAAAATTTAGACTGGAAAAAATGAAAGAAAAATTCTATTTCTGTCAGAGTTATGTATTCATTAAGTAAGCTTGTTCTGCAAAGTCAAAGAATTTATGGATGCCTACAGCTTGATGATTTGACTACACTGGTCAAGTATCCCAGGATGTCTAACTACACTAGTCACCATCCATTCTCTTCTTTACCCCCTCTTCTTGAGTCGGTTGTACTTGAATTTAGAAGGGAATACCTCGCTCCTCAAAGAAATGGTTGTTGGATTGGGTAATTAGGGTCACTATGTTTGAGAAGATTGTCTCTTTATCATCTTAGTTGATGGGAGCTACATTTTACTAACACTATACAAGTAAGACTCATAATCATAAGGGTTTGCGTATGATGTAGACTTGTTGTGACATGGTTTTTGAGGAGACTTAGACAAAATTTTCTGGTTTTTGAGGGCTATTAAGTTTCAAGTCTGATTCCCATTAATGTTCCGAACACACTAGCAATCCCAAGATCTAACTAAGCTCCAAACTTTGATTTTATGGAAGATAAGTTTAAGAATCGAAATCATTCCAATTGATTTCCTTTCCTTCTTTTATTTTCTTTTAATGTACGTCTTATCATAAGTGTTTGCTAGGGACTAGCAAAGGCAAGTATAGGGGGGTGATCAACCTCCATTTCGTCACCTTTATTCATTCATGTTGGCTTTAAATCACGTGTAAAATACATGTATATATAACTAAATCGCATAAAATAACATTTATATATTAACATGTAAATATTGTGTAAATACATGTATCTAAACCTAAAACAAAAGAATAATAGAAAAAGAAATGAAGTATTGTGAATACTGAATGACCATAATTCTCGAGACTAAGTTAATACTGACTTGGTCGATCAAGAATAAAGTAGGGGGAGATAGGCCAATAGATGTACAAAAATACTCTCAAAACCCTAATTTAATTCACTATAGATAACCTTTTTATACTATTTTACTTATCAATTATACACCTCAAATAAATATACTTTCAACATAAAACTTGTATATAATAAAGTATAGAATATACTAAAAATAATAGCCAAAATAAATCAAGTACTAATCACCCTGTACACTTGGATGAAAAAGTCACAAACGGAACCAAACTCAATTTGAACCAAACTCACCTCCATTATTCTTAAAATTAAATTATTTTTTCAACAAAGGTTTCATCTCAATCAGAGTTAAGATACAAAAGTCAGCTATTTGGTGTACACAGGTACTTATAAATATGTATTGTAGGACATTTTCGTTATTGTATATATATTTAATCTCTTTGATTTTTCAATAATAATATATATTATATAACATACATTAAAACTACAAATATAAATTTAAACTCGTTAAAAAGACAAAAAATAAATAAGAAAATATGGAACCAATAAAGATATAAATACACATAAATGTATTCAAACTTCAAATGTGCATGCTTATTTTTATACAACTTTGATTCAAATGATTTATTCTATAGTAATTCAATACAAATATATAGAAAAACATAAAAAAAAAATACAAAAATATTACCATAAATAAATGGCAAATGGGCTGGCTTTACTTTTTCCAATATACACATAATCCAGATTTTTTATCTGGAGCATATAAATTGCAATTTACCTCAACTCACTTTTAAAGTTCATTAAAAAATCTTTTGAAAGTGGTCGAGGCTCATACATGAAAAGCAGGTTCTGAGGCCCATATGTACAATATGGTAAAAATCATAAAACTAAAAAATTGGTACTTGTACCTAAAAAGGTTTTCAATTTTTGTCTTATATATTAAACATTTCTTGGAAAAGCTTCTTCTATAATGTTTTAGATAAAATTATTTTGAGAAAGTTTTATCTTTTCATTGTTTCTCCAAACTAAATAATGCATTTAAATGCAAAGGTAAAATATACATGTAGACACATATAATGTATGTATGCATAATTAATTCATTGTACATATTAACTTAGAAAATACAATAAAAATGCCTAAATGGGTGTTAATATATATATAATATGTTCAAAATTATAAAATGTATAATACAAAATAAAATTATCAAAATACAAGCATTTATGACAATATTTTACATGTAAATAATAATTGGTAATAAGAAGCCATGAAAAAGAAATAAAAATATACATAAAATATTACATTAAATTACAAATATTTTTTATGTTAAATAAAAATTCCATTAAATAATTAATTATATATTCTTGAATTTCCAAGGAATTTTGTCCCAAGAATTTCCTTGTTGGTCCACGTGGAGCAACTAGGTTCTTTCTCGCATTGACCACAGGTCAACAACCCCCTTTCTCTCTTCCTCGAGCTCTAAAATGCCAGACTCCAGTTCTTCTCCCTTTTTTTTGCTCGAAACCATCATGTTCTGCTTGGGCGTGCTACTTTATTTTCTGTATATGGAACTCCCTTGAATTCTGCCAAGGCCAAAGATCACATCGATCTCCATCGATTTGCTCAATCTCTTTGATCGAAAACCCTCCCTTTTCCAGTCTATAAGTAAGCTCCTCTGGGTCCAACTCTGATTTTAATCCTTCTTCGGTGTCTCTTATCCCCTCATAGCCATTCCATTCCGTTCATCTTGGTGGCAACTTGAATATCGGAGTCTTTGTAGTGAGGAGGTGCAGAGGAGCGATCCAAGACCATGCCGGAGGAGCTACGCCTATCGATTTAACCTCCTCAATCTCATTTGAGTCAACGCACGTACGCTTGTTCCTAGGTATATCTTTATCCATATTTGAAATCCCTCACTTTAATTTTATGTTCAATTTCATGTTTAGTCTTACCATTAAGAAACCTCCAATTTCCTAGAGCTTGAGCTCCAGGTCAATTCTATGTCATCTGACCGTTATGCTGCCCCCTTTTCCATCCTATTTCACTCCACATAACTTTCTCCATCGATTCATCCATTTGTTCCCCCACAATCCATCATGCATATGGGAGTCAAGGCTCCTTCCGCGTCCCTTCGTTGGAGCCCCATATCCATTCCATATCATGTCGCCTTATGTTTAATTTTTTATCGAACCTACTCGCCTCGAGCCACCAAAGATTTTGGTCCAGGACCTAGTCCATAAGGACTGGTATGGAAACACAAATCAGACCTAGAACACTTTTAAATCAGATGGAGTAAGAAGACCCCCTAGATCCATCCTTAATCTTTCTGAAGCATAACTAAGTGGACCATTGGACACAGAGGAGCTCCAGGATGTTGTGTCATCTATTGGAGACAAGATCAGCCATCAGAGCAAGAAGATAAGGCCGCTTGAAGTTCACCAAAATTGTGTTCTACAGTAGTTCCTCATGACCCCTTCCAAGTCGTTTGATGAATATGCATTTTATCATCTTTATTCATTTATTTTATCTTAAAATCCCTTATAAAATAAATGTAAATACCAATAAATCCAATATTTTACGAACCCTAGTTCTTGTGTAAATATTGTATATTTATGACTATTTTAACCTAATATAAATAAAGAAATAAATAAATGTAAAATAAAGAAAAATAAAGATTGTAGATGTTTATTAGATACAGGCTGACCCAGACTCCCCGAGGAAAGGTCAATACTTGACCTGGTCGACAAGGAATAAAGTAGGTGGAGATAATGCCTAAAATATTAAAATTTAGAAAATTATTTGTCACGTGTATATATTCATTATCTGTGTAATATTATATATAATACACATTCTTTTGATTAATTTATTCATACACACATTCGATTTAAATTCAATTGTTTTCCTCTTGAAAATTGTACATAAAATTATTTTGTAAATAACAAAAATAATTTCTACTAAAAAATATGTGTATATTGTGTAAATAACAATTTTTTCAAAAATCTACAAAGCTCAACTTGTAAGATCAACTTCTTCTCCACCAAAACTCTGAATTCATCAAACTCACTTAATTGTACTCCAAAATTAAATAATATTTCAAATGGAGGTGATTTCATAAAAAACTGAGCTAAAATGTGAAATGTTTCTAATTGTACTATTGTATATTATATCTATGTATATTATATACTTCATTTATTTATTTATTTTCTTTTGCATATTTGCAAATAATGTATTTTTAATTATTTGTAAATATTGTATTTAATATATATAAAATATAAGTAAAAATCACAAAATCAAAAATCAAAAATCAACAAAAATAAAATCATGTATATATTGCATATGTATCACTATGTATTGTACATATGCCTATTTATTTGATCTAATAAATTAATTCCTAAAAATGAAATAAAAATCTCATTAAAACCCTTTAAATTAGGGAAAATTAATAATATATTAAATTATGTATATCTTTGTATAATTATTTAAAAATCAAAAACCTTTTTTATATGAGATACATACTTATATATAACACCTTATATTCATTTTAACCCTTTATATATACGTTATTCAATTAATTAAAAATTACCAAGAATAATCTAATTAAATTACTAACATTTTTCCTTTCTATTTTTATTTTAAATTCATTTTTATTTTTTTTCAATTTATTTCTTTATTTTTTATCCTATTTTGTCATTTAGCCTATTTTGGCTTCTTCCTAAGCCCCTTCTGATTATTCGACTCGGGTTGTTGGACCTGAATCACTGCTCTTCATCGCTTTTCGCCTTCTCTTCTTATGCCATCACCGCCCCTTCGCCCTTTTTTCCTTATGCGATGTTCAGTACTTCCCTTGATTCCTTCTCCATAATTCTAGCTCATTCATTCGTCAACATTGCCCCCCAAATCATCCTTTCGATCTTGCGTTGATATGCTCTGATTTCAAAATCAAAACCTCGCCAGACGCCACTACTTCAAATATTTCCAGAACACCCTCCACCACGAGTTTGATCCAATCTTTACCCAATTTTCGCATGAGCTCAAATTTCGGAGAGTTAACCAATGACATGGGTTGATTCCCTTTGAGTGGGAGTGTGAAAATTTGAGTGAAGATTGCGATCCAACTACGTTGCCAGAGTTCTCCCACATTATTTTGCCTCTATGCAACTAGCCGTAGATTGAGGCTGATATCCTCCGCTATTCATCCCCTAGGTACCTGTAGGTTCATTCCTTCTATTTCTTTTCTGCAATTTTGTGTTTTGTTTATTGTACTCAGATTCGCACATCCCATCTAAGTTCCATTTGATAAGATTGGAATGATCTGATCATCCATCAATCATTCCAACCACGCCTATATCTTCACCCGACAATTCTCCATCTCTTTTGCCTCGTGATCCCCCTCAGATCATCATGGATCTTAGGATTGGCTCCTTGTCTGACCACCCTCACCAGAGTCTTCACTCCTTTCACCATTCTTCCTCTTTTATGCATCAATAACTTTGCTGGAGCATCGCCTTCGAGCAAGAAATTCATTGTATGCTCCTGGAGCGCATTAGGGGAGTGGAAAGTAGCATTAAGAAGTCCACCTGAAGTTGAACCTATCCAAACCTTTTGATCTCCATTTCGTCATCTTCAACCATCTTATAGCGATCAGATCGTCAAAAGAAGCATCCTAGGAAGATGGAGCACTCCTCAGAGGTGGATTTTGGTTAGAGACAAGCGGGACCTCCTCAATCGAGTTCGTTGGACGACACCTTCAATTCAGTTCTTCCATAGGCCTTCTCTCCCACTGGATCAAGAATGCTATATTAGTTTGATCTCGGCCGTCCAATTTGCCCCAAAACTGAGCTCTGAGATCGATCTCCAGATCAGATCGAGGCCTTCCATGCACACGTCAATCTCAGTCATCCGATCTTCAAATCACACCATCAACCGTATGTTTTGCAACGTTTTAAAGGGTATAATTGCACTCCATATCCCAACCTTTATTCATTTTGCAAATAAGTCCTTTTGGACACATGTCTGTGTATCTTTAATTGAACAATTTCATTCATTTCCCTCTCTTTTATTTTATTTATATTTTGGTCCACTTTCAAACTGCAAGCGTTCCTAGTACGCGACTTCTTCGATTAATTACAATAAAAAGTCTGTGTGTTTTCATTATTATTCTGACCATGAAAATAAATTAATTACAAAATTGGTCCTTTCTAGCGGGTAGCATGTGCAACCACACACAATTTTTTTGGACTTTTTGCATTTTTTAGAACTCCATATTTCATTTATTATCATGTAGTCTACATACTTTAAATATTTGCACATATACCCATGTGCATAATCATTTATTAGCTTGTTTGAATCAAATAAAAACTAGAAAAATGTCATTAAAATGTCGCAGAAAATCACGTTAGAGTTTTGTCTAATAGATCTTGCGTCCATACTTTTTATTTTGCATTTTCATTATTTTTATTAGCTTCTGAATTTTAAAAACATGATAAAAAGTTATTGTTTACTTTTGAAATCAATAAAAAAAATATAAAACCATTGCAAAAAATCTAAAAAATTCATTATTATTCATTTTTTATTTTAATTTATTTTTAGTTTTCATATTTTTATTCCTTAAAAGAAAAAAATAATAAATCACTCAAAATCATAAAAAAATCATAGAAAATTCCCCAAAAATAAATTACTTTTCTAGAAAATATAAAAATGTATTATTTATCTTGTGTATATTTAGTTTATTTTTTATTTTAGTTGCTATCTTGAAATTTCAAAAACATCTGAATTGTTTATTTTTATTTTCTATTTTTGATTTATTTAAAAGTTATAAAAATTTGGAAAATTCTTAGGAAAAAGTAATTAAAAAGTTATTAGAAACTAAAAAATAATTTTATTTTAATTTTTTTTTATATTTTTACCACATTGTAAAAGTCCCAAAACTTGACTCTTTCTTTATTCTCTTTATTGATTTCTCCTATCCATTTTTATTTTAATTGTGTTAAAATTCTTTTACAAAATTGAATTTTTTTAAAAAAATATATAAAATGATAAAATGAAATAAAAAATTATAAAGTCAAATTAAAAAATATAAAAACTCGAAACCAAGAGTAGTGTGCATAGAATCTCCACCTTTATTTCATTGATTTAATAACCATCGAGATTTTTGTAGCCTCCTTAGGTTTGATCACGTACGCTATAAAGGTAAATAAATAACACTCACAGTTTTGTGCTAACACTTATTTTGTTGTTTGTTGACTTGAGTTGTATATAGAACATAAATGTTTTGGTTAAGGGATTTTTAGGGTTGCAACAAGATTGCAGGAAAATCTCATTAATTAAAACCTTGGAAACTCCCTGTTCAACAAATGACGCCATTATCAGGGAGACACAACGAGGGTAGTTAGGTTTTTCTCTTGACCTGCTATTCTTGGTTGTGGATACTTGTTTTCTTTCTCTTATTTTCTTCACATTTTTCTGTCATTTATTTCACTATGCATATTGATGTCATATATTCTTTTTGTATTTTTTTGTCATTTTTTCTTCCATTCATTAATTTTCTATATTTTCTTTATTTATTCTCATTTTTGCTCATATTTTCATCATTGTGTTTCTTACACATTCTTGTGCTTCATCTTTCTTACAAGGGCTCAATAAGCAAGGGTGGCATTCTTATGAGCGCTGACACTCCTAAGCAAAGTGGAGGTGTTTCATTCATCACCGAGTTGTAGGAGAGGAAAGTAGTGGAGGAGCAGAAGATTTGGAAGAAGCGAAATTTTTTGAGCAATCTTTTCACATGTATTTTTTTGTATAATATGGAATTTTATTTATTCATTGTTATTATAAAAGCTTGTAATTAAGTATTTGTCCTTTTCCTCTTTTTAGTTTTCTAAAAGGCCACTATATACCTTGTATGTTCGGGGACTATTTGACCAAGTGTTAGTGCACTTGGGCGACCTCATCGATTTTGTTTTCATCACCTTCTTTATATTTGTCACGGTTTTATGTGCTTGAGCCCTTAGTGATAGATTTTATTATCTTTCTTGATCCAGGTAAACCATTAGGTCTAAATCCTTAAACAAGAAGTTCTATACCTATAGAGTAGAGCGTAGCTTAGACTTAGTTAAATTAATGGCTTCTTGCCCATTAATAGAAGTTATTGCCAGGATGGTTCTCGTGCATCATATATGTTTTTTTTTCTGTATTTTAATTTATGTGTGGATCACCCTGCATGTAGAGCACTGGTGACAAGGTACACATCTTCTATCTCCTACATGCATCATTTAATTTCATCACGCATTAGCTTTTCTGACTTCCTTCCATGATTTCACTCACATAATCTGAAAAGGAATTGGAAAATTCGGTAGATGATTTATTTGAAAAAAACCCAAAAAGTGACAACTGTATAAAATTAGGACTGCTAAAGAAAAGCCCGACCCTAAGACTAAAAATAAGGACAAATTCATTATTTCAGGTGGAGTAATCCCTCATTGTTTAGGCACTTAGCTCCAAATAGAGTGGGTGAGGATGTACCATAGGATAGAGCCCAAATCCATGGACTTGTGCCTCAAGTACGTGTACATCACTTTTCATGTACGGTTCCAACCGTAAGCACTTGCCTTCAACCATAGAAAATCATTTTGGTGTGCTAAGCCTCATATCTCTCTTTGGGCCTGATATTAAAATCGACATCTGAGGAAGATGGTACCAGTGTTTGGAGAGGTTTGAAGATGTATACTAGGAGATAGAGGTGACTGACCTTATGTGTTTAGTAGTAAGCAATTTTTTTGTAGTTTACCTAACTAAAATTGAAAGATAAAAGACCAAACTCTCACCGTCTCCACTTGTGTCTAGTTGGTGAATTGGGGATTTGTATTGTATCTACTTTATAGTGCTAGAGATCCTTTCACACCCTTCACACCTTTAAATCTTCTCGATCGGTCTTATGGACAGGGAACTATATTGGATTAACAACTTGGGAAGGGTTATCATGATTTGGGAAGTTTGAGGCCCTCTTTCTGAAACAAGTACTATCCACTCGGATGTCTCAACCAAATGTGATCATTGATTGCCAACTTCTCCCAAATGTCCCATGTTCCTATTCACGAGGCATGGGAAAGATTCAAAGACTTGATGAATAAGTTCCACAATCACGATACTTCAAAGACGAGCCTTGTACAATTCTTTTTTAGGTGTTGAGCATAGAGAACCATAACCTCATTGATGTTGCTTATGGGGAGTCAAAATTCAACAAGGACAAGAATGTACTTCATCATATATTTGAGGAGATGGTAGAGAGATCTACATATCTTTCTTCTTCACGTGCATTCCAGAAAGCATCATGTACCTTCCCCTATAGCAGCCAACAAGGCTATCGACAAGACAACATCACATGATGTAGATAGGGTAGATAGTTCTGATTTGACCATTATGGAAAAATATCTATCCAAAGTGGACATAATTGAGAAACAGTCCACAAAGCTTGAGAAGTTGATGAATCTGTGATTCATCACTCTAAAAGTTGAAAATATAACTTTGTTCCTGAGTAATAGATGCATATTTCCACTTATATTGTATAATTAGCATTCATGGCATGAATTTATAACATCTGCATTTTAACATTCATATTGCATAAATAAGAAACTCATTTCACTTGTAAATATTCACCTGTATATTTACCATATTTCACCTATCTGTATATATTTTATACTAACTCCAAATCTAATAAAATCAACTCTATAGTGTATATATTACTAACACTAATTAAAGAAAAATGTCAAAAAATACTAACTTGTAAAATTGACCAATAAAACCCCAATCCAAGTTTGAGACTAGGAGCCTTAAAATGCACATATCTCTCTCATACAGTGTCCGATTTAGGTCTACTCACTTTTAAAGTAATATACATTTAGAGACCTTTGAAACAAGACCAATTTCATTAAAATTGGAGCTCGTATGCAAAACTTAGATTTTGGGCCCTTTTGTATATTGTACATATTGACCGTTTCACCCATGTATTTTATCCTTTTATTTTCTTCATTATTAAAAATCCAAAAAAATAGACTAAGTTGTAAATATTCTTTTCATATTTTCTCTATCTATATTTTAGTTTTTCTCTTATTGAAGAATGACAAAAATTGCAAAAGGAAAAATGTGTATTTTATACCTATAAGGTATCACCCAAAAATACATTTTTGTACATATGATTTTTATTTGATTTTTGGGCCCTTCACGAAAGTTGTAGATCTCATTGAGATGAGCAACTTTTGTGTTGATCACTTTTTGATTTAATTCCTTTTGTTATTTCTTTTTTATTTTTCTTTACATTTAATTTTTGAATTTTCTAGGAGCGACGTTTTTTATTATTTTCGGATTTATTTTATTATTTTCATATTAATTATTATTATTTAATTATTTTTAGTTGCCTACTATATTATTTTATTAATTTTTGTTTTAATCCCCTTTTACCTCTTCTCCTTTACTTGCCTTCCACTCCAAGCCTCCACCTTCTCCACCACTCCATTCCCTCCACCCCTTCTCCAACTTCCCTTTCCTCCTCTTTATATTCTCATCCCCTCCTCCATTGTTCTTCATCAGTCGTTCTACGAGTGAGAGAGGTTCTAGCTCCGTCAAAGCCGTGAGGTGACAACTCCTTCTTCGACGTCGAGCGATGACAAGCCAAAGGCGAGATCCGGTGGTCCTCACCACCGTCACGAGTTTCACAACGCTCGTTGAGCTTCAGAGCATTCGATATCTCCTTGAAGCGATAACCAAAGACGCACACCGTGGCTCCAAAATCCGGCAAACCACACGGGTAAGTATCTTCTATCTTATCTTTTCGTTTTTTTATCTAACATATTTCCTTATTTATTGTTCACCAAAGTATTTTTATCAACACCACCACACACAAATCACATCATTCACCACTGTTTTTGTTTTCAACTTTTTGTTGTTAAAAAAATTGCAAAAAAATAACAAAACAAAATAAAAAACAAAAAAAGAGCTGCACAGGTGACGTCTTCTCCGCCAGTCGTAGTGACCTGTGCCACCGCGAGAGGACGCACCCGTCGCACCCTCGTGCGGCTGCCGCTGATCCAATCGTACAACCATCTCTGTCGCGGGCCGTCGCATCTCCTCCCATCCATCGCGGCTGGCTCACCAACCCAGCCAGTGGCCGACACCGCACCGCCCGGACGCACCCCTACGCCTGCTACTGAACCTCCGGCATCGACCTCGCATACGGCCCGCGCGACACGCCGCAAGCCCCAACCCAGTCGCGCGCCGATCATCACCCGACCTTCCGCCTCACGCTCCCCACCGACCAGCACGCCGCTCCACGACGCGTGTCCACCAGCCTCCCTCCGCAAGCCGCAGGAGCGCTACCCGCCGTACGCGCCGCCCGCACCTCCCTCGTCGCTCGACGCCATCGCCTTCTCTGCACCGCCCACAGCGGCGCTACGCAGTCCCACGCAAGCGCAGCAGCACGTCTGGCCGCCTTCGCCTTTCATCCGCCCCTCGCCGTGCGGCCAGCCTCCTGCAACATCACCCAGGTGTGTCGCCCCTTTACCAACGCCCTCCTCACGAAGTCCTAGCCATCCCACCCCCTGCGCGTCTTGTGGGTGAAGAAAAGAGGAGGTCTATTTTCTTATTTTATTTTTGTTGTGAAAATTGCACTTTAACACTTGTCAATTTTTTTATTTGCAAAAGTGCCCTTAGGCAGTCAGTTTTATTTCAATTTTATTATGTATTGCAATGATACCCCTACTTTTGAGTGTTAATTTGGATATTAGTTTTGCATCAATTTTTAATAAAAATAGCACATTGTAGAGAAACTAATTCTTTATCTTGAGGCTATTTATTTACATTTTTATGAGCATTAGATTATTTATTAAAAATCAGAGAATGAAAATCAGTGACAATTTACCCATTTAAGCTCTGAAATTCTCACAGCCATATTTCTTGCTCTAAACTTGTGAAAAAATGTGAATGATGCCTCTAAGTCCAAATTTAATCCAATTAGGAGTTGTCGTTTGCATAAAATAAATTCTATAGTGATTTTTGTAATTGATTTTTAATTAAATCCACGAAGATTATTTTTAAGAAATTTCAACTGTCATATATTCCTTATTAAAATATCTATTTGAGATAATTCATTCTATGGATGATTTGATTTCGTGGATTAACTAGAAATTAAATACCCACGATCTCTCTGTTTTCAATAAAAATTTATAAAAAATCATAAAGTGTCTGAAAATTCTAAAAATATTACTTAGCTTCATTTCATCATGTTTATCTTCCAGTAAATTTTTCATAATTTTTGCACATCATCTGCACGAAAAATTGCATAAAAACCCCAAAAAAGTTTGTATTTTTCATTTGTGCATTTTAAATCCAAAAATTCCAAAAAATCCACTTTGCATTAATCATTGAACTAGGTGTACAAGAAAAATAGGATTTGGTCAATTTGGATTAATTTCACATTAAAATTAAATTTTGCTAAGTTGTTGATTTTCTTAATAACCTAATTTATCCGTATTGTTGCAATTCGCATTTTTATCACATAAAAAAATTACAAAAAAAATCACTTGGAAAACCGCAATCTAATCCCTCTAATCTGATCCCGAGTTGTTCCTTTGCCTCCTTGAGTCAATCCTGGGGCTTGCCCAGGCTAAACAAATATAAAACTGCACGTTAATTCATTCGACGATTTAGTCGAGTTGTATGGTTATTTTTTATCGATCCGGATTTATCCGACTGCAACGAAAACGTCAAAAAGACGACAGTAAAAAGTATAAGATTCGTGGCTCATCAAATGGCATTGTTGTCGGGGAGGCAAACGGCTTAGGATCACTTTAGAAAAATTAGATTTATGTTTTCCATTCACTCGGGTAGTCTGACCCTGGAGCCGCATTGTAGTTATCCATTTCTTCTTTAATTATTTTTATGACCATTTCTGTATATATATATCTCTCTGAAATAATTTTTATCTTTTTGTGCGAGGTCCCGATGGACTTGGAGCGACTTTCTTGAAGTCGACGCATCTCGAAGTGCATCGGAGGCTGACGATTCGTGGATCGAGTTGGTTGTTGAGATGCCAAAAAGAGTTTTGTTAACTTGTAAAAAAAGTGTCTGCATTTACAATAGTTCATGTTTGGGTTCTCGCGTGTTAAACAAAGTGGAACCGTGTCCCTTTTGTTGTGTGGGTTGAATTTTTAGAATAGGCTTGCACTAGCGGATCCTCGAGCCACTCTAGGATTTGCTTGTTCTCGTAACATTTAGGACCACACTTCACATATAAAAGACGCACTTAGACCGTGGGACTTAGCTAAATTTGAATCCGTTCTTTACTCGTTAATAGAACTGCCTGTCTAGGAGCGGCTTTTCATAGATTGCATATATTTATTGTAAAAATTTTAATTCAGTATTGCATCCTGCATTGTAGAGAGCTGGAGGCACTGTAAGTCTTTTTACTCAAGCATTCATCATCGTTTTCTCGATTGCATCGGCTTTTTTCGATTCTCTCTCTCTCTATCGATTTTCTAACCTAGGATAAAGGAATTGGGACTGGACGTGATTGCTTGCGTGGATTAACATCAGTGATAACTAATCTCTAAAATCGGGATTGCTAATTAAATTTGACCCAAAAATTTAACTAAAATTAACCCTTGTTTGTGGGAGATTAACCCCGACCTTGTTTTCATGCTTAGTGAGGGTACTTGAGTGTGTGGGAACACCTTAAGGCAGAGCCCAAATCCCCGCATTCCATATCACGTACCAACTAATCCTAGCAAATATCACGAGTTGAATATTTTCAGGTTCATCGACTAGTACCAATTAGCCTCCGCCTGTTTACAGGTAGTCAGGGGTGAACCAACGGTACTTCGCGACAAGTTGCTAGTAACCCTTCGGGGCGAAGTTCCAGCCTTGTCAGCCTCCGCCTTCTTGCAGGTAGATAGGGGCATGGTCTTTGAATCCATCAACTTAGGATGGGAGCGAAGAAAGGAAGGGCATTGGCATCTAAGGCGACAGGTTAAACAGGGGAGACGCATCCAGCTTTTTAGCTGACTCCCCTATAGGCCGCGTAACCTTTGCTACTTGTCTGAAAAATCACACTTAAAATCAATTAGACCAATCGGACTCGGTTTCGTGTCCTTCACCGTGTTGAGTGTGAACTCAAGGTTCGCTCTTGCGTTTGTCTTTGTATCTGTCCGTGTGTGTTATCCTGTGTAATTGCACATTTTCTACCTCGACCTACTTACATTTCCTCTTCAAGATGTCAGCATATTGTCCCCATACCCTGTGACCTCTGGTCATTCCTCCTCGACCATATACAATTCATCTTCACCTTCTCCTTCTTCCATATATCCTCTGCCATCCACGGGAGATCCTTACCCGTGGTCGGTTCCACCTCAACCCAATTATGAAGTCAGAACTTCGACTGACTTCTCCACTTCTTTGCATTTCTCACCTACTCCATATTCTAACACTCTGGATACACTTCCACCTTGGTCCGATTGTCCTTACTCTCGAGAGCTTGCAGGAATCAAAGAATCAAATGAAGAGCAAGCCACTATTGAGACAGATGATTGGCAAAATTATATGCCTCCACATACATCATTCTCACCTCAAGTAGGGACCATACCACAATTTACATATACACATCCCGACATGACCTAAGGGCATAACTTGGTCGATCGAACAACCCGAATGGAGAGGCATGTACATCATGATTTCCTAGACTTGATTGACTTTAGTGATCAAGCTCCCATTAACCAACTTTCATTCGGAGAGCCTATACATTCACAAGAGTGGACTCATGAGCTAGACCGACTGATGAGTCCGTAAATCGCGGCTTTAAAAAGTTGTTTTTATATCGTTCGTGCTTAAAGAATGTCGTTCGTTGTAGGCGGCAATCAGAATCGGTCAAGAAATAACCACAAATATTTAAGCAATTTTTAATCGAGTGGTTTTATGTTTATTTCACTTGGGCAAGTCAAAAGGTCGATCACAAGGAGGCAAAGGAACAACCTAGAGTTGTGTTTATCAAGATTCGTGCGCGATTTTTTAGGCGGTCTTTTTTTGAAATTTTTAATGCAAATAGGGGATGCGAGATGCAATTTTGGCCTATTTTAGGGACTAAATGTAAATTACGATCAAACAATGTCTGAAAAATACGAAACTTAACCATAATGCAAAATATGATGAAATAAATGCAATGTATTGTTTTTGAAATTTTTGGATGCAATATGAATTTTTTATGAGTTTTTAAATGCAAACAAAATAATTTTCAATATTAAATTATAATAAATATTAAGCCTACTTATTTTGAAGGATCAAAACTATGTAAGATCTATCACTAAGTGATGATCTCAGAAAAATCCTAAACCTAAAAAATGTGAGATAAAATACCTATTAAAAATTAAACACTGAAATATTCAAAATGATTTATTTTGGGCAAACCATGCATGAAAATGTAAATCTTTTTGGGCACAATGTCAAGCACAATTAACTCTACAATATGTGATTTTTCAGGGATTTTTAGAGCAACGGTTAATCACTGGCAATTTTAAGAGCATAAAATGGACAAAGGTTGCAAATTTCCACAAAAGAATTAATTATTAATTAACCATCAAGCACAAAAATACTCACAATATGTCCAGATGTATAGAATTAAGAGAGGAACATCATGCTAATTTTTTAATGATAAAATAATGTACTGGAGATGTCTAAAAATGAATGAGAACATAGGGGTCTTTCTGTAATATAAATAAATATGAAAATGCAAGGGGGAACTTAATGGTAATTACCGATAAATAGGGCGGATAAGTCTGCAAATTTACCAGAGGGTCACGTGCAGCGGCTGGAAGGACCGTGGCACGAATATGGAACTGTTAGAGGGCTTCTTGCAATTTCTCCTCCGTGTCATGTGACGCCCACGTGCTAGGCTGGCTCGGATGGTGGTTTGGGGCGATGGCTCCACGTGGCGCTGCCTTGTTGCTTCGGGTGGCCCAAGGCTCCTAGCGTGGAGGGAGGCTCGGTGACAGGCTCAGGTCTTATCTGGTTCGTTGATGGTGAAGAGATCCAAAGGCTGAGGGCGGCGAAGCATCAACGGCTCAGATGCGTTGATGCTTGATGATCGGACAGTCTCCGTGGGCGGACACACCGCTAGGGGACGTCGGAGGCACGGCGGCGTCGGTGGACGATGGTCGGGGCAGCTGAGGAAGGCCAGTCGAGGCAGAGGGGCTCTTGTCGAAGAGGATGCCTGGAGTAGTCGGAGATGGTCGGTGAAGGTCGCCGATGACGTGGCTCGGAGGCGGAGGAGCCCCAGACTCCTGGAGACGAGGTTGAATGCAGTCGTCGGTGGCGTTGTCGGAGGTGGCGGCGATGTAGATGTTGAGCTTGCGGCGAAGGAGATGGATGTCGTTGAAGTCGACAGTCGGTGGTCATCGACGCGCGGTGGAAAAGAAGGTCGATGACGGGTATTGGTGGTGGAGAAGACTAGCGAGAGATAGAGATGAAGGTCGAAGAGAGAGAGAGTACTTGGGAGGAGGGCTCAACAACGAGGTCGTCGGAGCTGGAGCAGCGTTGAGGGAGCGGCTGCGACGAGGTCGGGGGAGGGCGGCCTCGGATCATGCCTGCGCGGTGCTGTCACTACCGTGGGTTGATGGCGGATGAGGTGACGAGGGGGAAGTCGAGTTCCTTTAAATAGGTCGTCGGAGATGGTAGTAGGTTGCGAAAGATGCGGAGGAGGTTGGCGAGATTTGGGGGTGAACGGCGGCGCGGGATATGCGGAGGTGAGAGGCAGCGGTGGTTACGGAGATAGCGGGGGCGACACGCGAGATTGGGGGAGACGCTGGGAGGAAGACGAAGCACTGTGACCGTTCGATCGGCCGCTGATCGAATGGTCGTGGAGGCGCCACGTGGCGGGGGTGTGAGAAGAGGTGCGGTACGTGCGGAGCACGTGCGGCCGATTATTATTTTTATTTTAATTTTTTTTTAATTTTCATAAAAACGAATTATATAAAGCCCAAAAAATTCTGACACGTGGCGGCCCTAGGGAATGCCACTTGTCATCACTAGAAAAATCGAAGAAAAAGATTTTGTAAAATCAAAAAGAAATAGTAAACGACTCAGATCGAAAAAGTTCCTTCACAAAAAATGCTCGTCTCGATGAGATCTACAACTTGCATGCAGACATCAAAGCTAAAATCGATCAAATGCATGAAGTAATATTTTTGGCGTATCCCATGTACATTGAATACCTTGATTTTTAGGTTTTATAAATTTTTTTGTCAATTTTAAATCAGATAAAAAATCGGAAAAAATATGGAGAAATCAAAGATAAATAAAGACATCTAAATCTATTTTTTTGGATTTTTATTAATTGATAAAATATGTACATAAAATATCAGGTCAAAAACCGCTAAAATACACAATGTACAAAAGAGCCCCAAAACCCAACTTTCACATATGAGCTCCGATTCACTTGAACTTGGTCTTGTTTTGACGATAATTGAATGTACATTAGTTCAAAAATGAGTAGGATCAAATCGGACATTGGATGGAGAAGATATATGGCTTTTAGTCCAAAAATCTTAAAACTAGGGTTTGGGTTTTTGGTCCACTTATTTGGGTTAGTGATTTTTTTGTATTTTTATTTATTTTTGTTAGTGATATGTATGCAGTGGAGGTTGTTTTGGGTTAATTAGAGCTAGCATGAAGGAGTTAAAATTAGGGAAGTTAGGATATTTACAGGTGAATTTTGGCTGAGATTTTTGGCTTCTTATTTTATGCAGAAATTATGGACAAAATGCAATTCTTATGAAAACATGCATGAATGCTAATTATGCAGAATAAATGTAGAAATGCTGATGATTTTGAGGGATTTGAGCTTAATAAATGAGATTTAGAGTGACGAATCCGAGATTCATCACCTACCAGTCCCCTGTTCATTGACTCCATCAGATGAGGCTCCGACCAATATCTGCCATTCGGATGATCCATACTCAACCCGGGATTACATGCCAGAGTATAGGTATGTTGAGTATGAGACCCCAATATCTCAGCAGTATCCTCCTATTGAGCAGAACTCTCTCATGATTTGTCATGAGAATGTTATGTAGGATGACATCTCTAGACTTATTAAGAAAAATGAATCATTTGGTAATGAGTTGAGAGATATCATGGAAATATTGCACTCAATTTCTGCCAGCCTGGTTATAAAAATGGAAAAGGAAGTAAGCAGATTGGATGTTGAAAACCGAGAAAGCATCAGGGAACTCACAGATTCTGTACAGCTGGAGTCCATTCTATCTCCCTCTTCTACTAACCACTTACACTCCAATACTGTGTCTGATCATTTATCCACCAAAAACACCAAAAAAATTGAAAAAACAGAAAAATCCACAAAAATTAAAAATGAAAAATACATAGAAAAATTGGATCCTACCCTAAGGGAAGCACTTGATGAAGAATTGATTTTCAAACTTCCCTTAATAAAGGCCATAGTTCACTTCCCCGACCTCAAGAGATTTGTAAAGAGTAAATTGATGCCCAAGAGGTTGGGTACTAAGAGAACAAGGATTGAGAGACACATAGTATCTATGGCCACCTCTTTGGTGATGGGAAGAAAGACCAAAAGCTGCAGAGTGAAGCGGTTGCCTAGGGTTGAATGTGAAATCAAAGACGCTATCTTTACCCATGCAATAATCAATGATGACTCTCTGACAAATATCCTCCCAACCTCTATGTTTGACAAACTCAAACTCAGACCTATCAGAAAGTCGAGAGAGATCGTTCAGTTGGCTGATCGATCCATCAAACGGTCTAGAGGAAATATTTCAATCATCGTTACTTTCCAAGGTGCTCTACTCCAGGTAGACTTCACAGTCATTGACAATGAGCACCAAGGAGAGTTCACCCAGTCTCTGATTATTCTCGGGAAGCTGTTCTTAGCCTTGGCTAAGGCGATTATAGATTGTGAGACTCGGGAGATCGATTTTTCAGCATTAGGAGCACTCTGACCTCACCCATTCTTTGACACACTTTACTCTAAGGTGACCCGCACATCCGCTGACAGTCGTGACCATCGAGAGGTAGATGAGTCCCACCTCTCTGCTACACCTGAGAGACCGACTATCCAGACGACCATTGGTTCTGAGACTCCCGAACCTTCACTTCATCAACTGCTTGCACCACCACCGTGACAGCTTCTAAGGAAGACTCACGACCATAAACTATCATTAAGTCGGACACGACCTTTGTTGATTGCCTTGACCATTTTGATGATCCGACACAAGATCCCAATAATGCCAAGCCAACTGAGACCACTAGCACCTTCTCGAGACATGTGTTGACCCTTCAGGAATATTACAATCTATATGGTGAGTCGTCTGATGAGGAACCCATGGTCAGCACCACACCACATCCCGTACCTTCAAAGGAAACAACCAGGACTAAATTGACTTCATATGAAAACATGGTTGCTCCCTCTTCTAGTCGGCTATCTAGTGAGAGGAAGTTGAGAATTGATTCCTCGAGATGTTCCCTTTAACCTCTCAAGGCATGTCGTTCTCATCTCCCTCTCAATGATTCAGGTTCTAGAAAATCGACTAAGAAAGTTTCCTTCAACACACCGAAGAATGAATTTTCTGAGGAGTCCTCATCTGGTCCGAATAAGGTGATTTATATGAGTGAGCTCAGTTCGTCTATTCTCAAGCCTTATCTAAGCAAGCAGTCGTGTGTCGTCCCTCGTTGGACAATCCCTACACCTCACTATTATCCATCTGAGGACGATTCCGACAGCGACACATATGTATATTATCCACCTCCTCGCATCCTCAAGAAGGTTCGTCACAAACTTTCTTAATCCTTGTATATTCTCATTCTTTCTTGTATATACTTTCTCTCCCTTCCTTTCGAGTGATTCGAATCACTCGCCCCAGCTCCATATCGTTTCATTTTATGACTATACTTAGGATAACCAGATCCTAAGTATAGAGGGGAGAGTGACCCACATCTATTCACGGTACATCCTCCAGATCACATCGGTTCTCATACTCACTCTTTTCCTATACTTAGGCTGACCAGAGCATAAGTATAGGGGAAACCGATGCCCGCCATGTGTATACTCATCCATTTCCCCTCTTGCCCTTGTCCTCCCCATATTTGATCTTCTTCTACACTTAGGCTGCCAGAGCCTAAGTATAGGGGGCGGAGCGACTTCTATATATTTTGTAATTTTAGCTCTCCTATGCTTAGCACAAGCTATGTTTTTTATCACTTTTTGTGCTTTGAGGACATAGCACACGCTAAGTATAGGGGGGCGTGTATATATTACATATATACTTTACCCATAGCACATACTTTCGCGTATTTTCACGTATTTTTGTGTATATTATGCAATAATTACAGGGTGGGTAAATATTGAAAAAATTTGTATAATTTTTTACTATATGTACAATACTTGTATAAAAAGTTGTAAAATTCTTGTAAAACATACTTTTGTAAAATTTGTAGTAAAATAGGATGTATACCAAAAAAACTTGTATACTATTACAAACAAAAAATTGTTGTAAAAATTGTTGTATAATAGAAAATAAAAATATTGAAAATAAAGGCTTCTTATTTACTTTTGCATCCTTGAATTTAAAAAAAAGGTCTTGCATTTCATTCATAGCATGTCATGTGCACCTCATCTGCATATTCGCATATGCAAGGTGAAAAGCTAGTGGGTTCAGAACCAAGTTATGAGTAGATATTGAGGATGGACTTGATTTGACCTTAATCCACCTAATTTCAGAGGAACCTTATAGAAACTGGAGTTAAGATTTCTCAGGTCAAGTGACTTAATTCTTTGAGTCCGCAAGTCTATGTTCACATGTCATCTTGATTAGTCTAAGTATAATATCTCATGCACACGCATGATTCTTTTAGATAATGATCTAACTTGGACAAGCACTATGCACGTAGCTCTTCATTGATGAGGTGGTGAGGAAGTAGAATCCTTTAGCTTGGAGTAGCACACGAGTGGAAACATCCGTCCTCCTCTAGGGAGGGTATTGCATCTCAACCTAATCTGGTGGTGTTGAAATCTGAAAATAGGACGCTATGGGTTGCAATAATGCTTCAAAAGAGGGATAGTCCACTAGCTCAAGAGGAAAAACTCCTGATGTACATGTTGCACCCCGTATATAATTCGAAAAAAATGCAAAAACTCCAAAAAATCAGAAAGGTCCAAGTAAAAATAAAATACCTGTCGAAGTATGTATATTAGCAAGAAGTTTGTAGCTGGATGACTTGACTACACTAGTCAGGCATCCCGGGATAGGTAGCTACACTGGCTACCGTCCATTTTTTTCCACCCCCTCCTCTAAAGCTGGTCTCACTTGAACTTAGAAGGGAATACCCCGCTCCTCGAGGAAAGAGTTACTAGACCGGGTAATTAGAGTTACCTTGTTAGAAGAGGCTGCTTCTTAGCCATTTCTGATGTGGAGAGCTATTTTACACTTACACAGTACAAGTAAGAATCATAGTCATAAGAAATTTACGTTTGAGGATTTGTTCTGACTTGACTATAGAGGCATCTTGAATAGAAGACTTGTCCAACTTGAAGTCTGTTAGGTCTTAAGTTCAGATCCCAATAAGGTTCCACCGCACAATTAATCCAAAGGTTGAGTCAAGCTCCATTTTCAACTTTTGTTCATGACCTTGGTATGGAACCCAAAATCATTTCACTCTTGCATTTCATTTTAGTTGCTCAAGGACGAGCAAGGTTTAAGTATAAGGGGTTGATGAATTTGTGATTCATCACTCTAAAAGTTTGAAAATAGAGCTTTGTTCCCGAGTAATTAGATGCATATTTCCACTTATATTGTATAGTTAGCATTCATGCATGCATTGATAACATCTGCATTTTAACATTCATATTGCATAAATAAGAAGCCCATTTCACTTGTAAATATTCACCTTATTTACCATATTTCACCTATCTGTATATATTTTATACTAACTCCAAATCTAATAAAATCAACTCTATAGTGAATATATTACTAACACTAATTAAAGAAAAATGTCAAAAAAAATACTAACTTGTAAAATTGACCAATAAAATCCCAATCCAAGTTTGAGACTAGGAGCCTTAAAATGCACATATCTCTATCATATAGTGTCTGATTTAGGTCTACTCACTTATAAAATGATATACATTCAGAGACCTTCGAAACAAGACCAATTTCATTAAAATCGGAGCTCGTATGCAAAACTTAGGTTTTGGGCCCCTTTTGTATATTGTACATATTGACCGTTTTACCCCTGTATTTTATCCTTTTATTTTTTCATTCTTAAAAATCCAAAAAAAATAGATTAAGTTGTAAATATTCTTTTCATATTTTTCTCAAAATTTATTTTAACTTTTCTCTTATTGAAAAATGACAAAAATTGCAAAAGGAAAAATGTGGTATTTTATACCTATAAGGTACCACCCAAAAATACATTTTTGTACAGATGATTTCATTTGATTTTCGGCCCTAGACGAGCAACTTTTTTGTTGACCACTTTTCGATTTAATTCCTTTTATTATTTCTTTTTAATTTTTCTTTACATTTAATTTTTGAATTTTTTAGGAGCGACATGTGGCAGCTCCTAGAGCCGCCACATGTCACCCCATTTTTTTATTTTCGGATTTATTTTATTATTTTCAGATTTATTATTATTATTATTATTATTATTATTATTATTATTATTATTATTATTATTATTATTTTTAGTAGCCTACTATATTTTTTATTAATTATTTGTTTTAATCCCCTTTTACCTCTTCTCCTTTACTTGCCTTCCACTCCAAGCCTCCACCTTCTCCACCACTCCATTCCCTCCACCCCTTCTCCAACTTCCCTTTCCTCCTTTTTATATTCTCATCCCATCCTCCATTGTTTTTCATCCTCCGTTCTACAAGTGAGAGAGGTTCTAGCTCCGTCAAAGCTGTGATGTGACAGCTCCTTCTTCGACGCCGATCGACGACAAGCCGAAGGCGAGATTCGGTGATCCTCACCACCGTCACGAGTTTCACAACGCTCGTTGAGCTTCGGAGCACACATTGTCTCCTTGAAGCGACAACCGAATCCGCACACCGTGGCTCCACAATCCGGCAAACCACACAGGAATGTATCTTCTATCTTATCTTTTCGTTTTTTTATCTAACATATTTCCTTCCTTATTGTTCACTAAAGTATTTTTATCAACACCACCACACACAAATCACATTATTCACCATTGTTTTTGTTTTCTACTTTTTGTTGTTAAAATAAACTACAAAAAAATAACAACACAAAATTAAAAAAACAAAAAAAAGAGCTGCACAGGTGACGTCTTCTCTGCCAGTCGTAGTGACCTGCGCCACCGCGAGAGGCCGCACCCATCGCACCCTCGTGCGGCAGCCACTGATCCAACCGTGCAGCCATCTCCACCGCGGGTTGCCGCATCCCCTCCCATCCGTCGCGGCCGGCCCACCAACCCAGCTAGTGGCCGACACCGTACCGCCCGGACACACCCCTACGCCTCCTGTTGAACCTCCAGCATCGACCTAGCGCGCGACGCGCCACATTCTCCAACTCAACCGCGCGCCGGCCACCACCCGGCCTTCCGCCTCACGCTTCCCGCTGACCAGCGCGCCGCCCCACGACGCATGTCCACCAGCCGCCCTCCGCAAGCCGTAGGAGCACCTTCGGTCGTGCGCGTCGCCCACGCCTCCCTCGTCGCTCGATGCTATGGCCTTCTCCGCACCGCACACAGCGACGCTACGCAGCCCCGTGCCAGCGCAGCAGCGCGTATGGCCGCCGCCGCCTTTCACCCGCCCCTCGCCGCGCGGCCAGCCGCCTGCAACGCCGCCCAGGTGTGCCGCCCCTGCACCAGCACCCTCCTCACGAAGCCCTATCCATCCCTCCCCTGTGTTCCTTGCGGGTGAAGAAAAGAGGAGGTCTATTTTTTTATTTTATTTTTGTTGTGAAAATTGCACTTGCACCCTTGTCAGTATCTTTATTTGCAAAAGTGCCCTTAGGCACAATAGTCAGTTTTATTTCAATTTTATTATGTATTGCAAAGATACCCCTAGCTTTGAGCGTTAATTTGGATATTACTTTTGCATCAATTTTTAATAAAAAATAGCACATTGTAGAGCAACTAATTTTATCTTGTGGCTATTTATTTCATTTTTATGAGCATTAGATTATTTATTAAAAATCAGAGATTGAAAATCGGTAACATTTTACCCATTTAAGCTTTGAAATTCTCATAACCATATTTCTTGTTCTAAAAATTGTGAAAAAATTGTGAATGATGCCTCTAAGTGTGCTTTAATTAAGTACAAATTTCGTCCAATTAGGAGTTGTCATTTGCATAAAATAAATTCTAGTGTGATTTCTGTAATTGATTTTTGATTAAATCCACGAAGATTATTTTAAGAAATTTCAACTCTCCTATATTCCTTATTAAAATATCTATTTGAGAAAATTCATTCTCTGGATGATTTGATTTCGTGGATTAATTAGGAATTAAATACCCACAATCTCTATGTTTTCAGTAAAACATTTATAAAAAAATCATAAAGTGTCAGAAAATTCTAAAACAATTCTTGTAGCTTCATTTCATCATGTTTATCTTTCAATAACGTTTTCATAATTTTTGCATATCATTTGCATGAAAAATTGCATAAAAAACCCAAAAAAGTTTGTTTGTATTTTTCATTTGTGCATTTTAAATCCAAAAATTACAAAAAAAAATCTATTTTGCATTAATCATTGAATTAGGTTTACAGGAAAAATACAATTTGGATTAATTTCACATTAAAATTAAATTTGGCTAAGTTGTTGATTTTCTTAATAACCTAATTCATCCGTATTGTTACATTTAGCATTTTTATCGCATAAAAAAATTACAAAAAAATCACTTGGAAAACCGCAATCTAATCCCTCTAATCTGATCCCGAGTTGTTCCTTTGCCTCCTTGAGTCGACTCTGGGGCTTGCCCAGGCTAAATAAACATAAAACCGCACGTTAATTCATTCGACGATTTAATCGAGTTGTGCGGGTAATTTTTATCGATCCGGATTTATCCGATTGCAACGAAAACGTCAAAAAGACAACATTAAAATGGATAAAATTTCGGAGTCATCAGAAGCTCCATGTGATTGAACAGAGGATAAAGAACCTGGATAAGATGGATGAGATAACCAAGCATTTGGAGCTTCTTGTGAGTATGATCAATGCATGTCAGAGTGCGAGTGCAACAACCGATACCTCTACTCGCGAGCAAACTGCTTCCACTTCAGTGTAACAGAGCACCGGAGGATCGTATACTATTCAGCGCTTTTACTATGTGCAGACCCTTGACCTGGTTCAATAGCAGACACATCAAATTGTGCCATAGTAGTAGGAGCCCCAATACATTCCTAAGTAGCAGTCTCCACCTCCACCTCTCATTCAAGAGGTGAATGGCATTTCGTTTGATGGAGAGTGCAGCAAGCCCCATCCGTCTGGACAAGGTCAGTTGGGTCATCAGTCGGGACAGAGGCTGGCCCACCACAATTAAGGAGGTAGACCACAACTCCAATAACAATAGTTATAGCCTCACTTTCAATCTCCACTACACTTCCAGAATTGGAGACATGACCAGCAACAAATGCATCCTGTGCATACTTACCAGCCTTACTACCACCAACAGTCTGCATCGTATGGACAGTATTCACATCCTCCTCCTCCTCATTTTTTTCCAGCCATAATATGGATACGAGTAGCCTCCACACTACCAATCTCAGCGACAACCCATTGTTGAGCACGCAGAGGCAACTTCGATGAATCCTGCACTTAATAGCTAGCACTGCTTATGAAGAATATGAATTATCTGACTTAGAGGCTTGATGACCTGACAACCACAAAGACATTGATTCCAGCACAGGTCAAAGCCAATCCCAACAATTTCAATCCCAACAATTTCAAATGTAAGGAGCAGGTAGCCCATGATCCATCCACCCCCGAGATAGGTATGACTCTTGATTTTACTTGTTTATCTGATGTTATTTATCTCAGGAGTGGTAGGAGATCGCAACCACTTTCAAAGCCATTGGGATTGGAGAGTAAGACACTAAGAGAGCCTCACCTTCCACCTCATCTTCTTCACCACCAGTACAGAGATCCAGTGTTGTAGAGTTTGAGCATGGAGTTTCACCATATTTGTCTCCATCACCTCCATCCACCTTCTTCATTCAGAGCGAGATGTAGTTCATAGTATGCAGAGAAGGAGAACACACCCATCATAGAATCTTCTTCTACACTAGCCGCAGCGGGCTATCTTATTTTCGAGTTTATTTCCTCTACCTCTATTTTGGATAACATTGTACAAGATGATTCTGGTCATCCAATTATATATGAGGATTCTATTTTGAATAATCAAAATTGAATGTTTCTTCTAATTCTGTGCCATTTCCTTCATCTTCGAATAAAATCAAAAAATTCAAAAATTTAAAACAACCCTATCTGATCCTAGAGTACTAGAGATACTGCATAACATAATTTTAGGAAGCCACTCCTTAAGGCCATGGAGTACATGCCTACAGTGATAAAGGGGATGAAAGAAGCGTGTACTCAAAAGTGTCAACCCAAGCAGAACATACGAAAGAAAATAGAGAAGCACATCTTAACCATGACCACAGTCCATGTCATTAGCAACCTCCCGTCCAAAAAGAATAATAAGTGAGCACCTCACATTTGTTGGCACACCTTTGATCATGAACTTTATCGTACTCTTCTTGATAGTGGTGTTCCTCTATTAATCTCATGCCACCCTCGCTACTCACTGAATTTGGGTTGCGGCATCTTAGATCGAATAGGACAATTTTTTAGTTTGTTGATAGATCGTCAAAAGATCGAGGGGCATTTTAGAGGACGTTATTGTAACAGTGCATGGAATGAGATTCCTAGTTGATTTAGTTATCATGGATATGGACAACTCCAAATCATTACTCTATTCCCTGATCATACTAGGTCAGTCGTTCCTTCGAATATTTAAAGCGATAGTTGATTATGGTAATGGAGAGATCATCTTTCACTTACGTAGCATCTTTCACTTACGTAGTGACACGGTGAAAGTTGAGATGATCCACGATACTAGGCAATCACTGTCATCAGCATCAATAGATGAGAGAGAGAGAGAGAGTTACACTAGATTCTAAGGATTGTGATTTTATAGCTGAGTTTAGAAAGGCATATCTTTTCACTGATTTAATGGACATGGAGTGCATATCATATACCATTTACTAATGTAGTTGTAGAGGTTAGCGTAGAGCCAATTCTGACCCCACATGTATTTAATGTTTTACCCTCAATGTTGAAGTATTCCTTCCTTGCAGCCCCCCTGATATTTCCATTCATCCTTAGTTGGTAGATAACCGGCGAACAAGAATCACACATGCTAGAGGTTCTTGAGAGAAACTGCAAGGCTATTGGATGGAATATTTTTTATCTCTGCAGATTAATCCAGCTTTGTGATCGCATCATATCTACTTAGAGAATGACACTAAACCCTCCCATGAGTGTCAACGTCATCTTAATCCAAATCTAAGGGAGGTGATCATAAAAGATATCAGGAAATAGTGTGATGCTGGCTTTATTTATCCCATATCAAATTCCAAGTGGGCCAGTCCTTTACATGTGGTCCCGAAGAAATCTGAGATTACTATCGTGAAGAATGACCGCAGCGAGGAGATTTTGACCCGGTACCTACTTCATGGTGTGTCTGTGTAGATTACCGGCGCCTGAATTCAGTCACCAAGAAAGATCACTTTCCACTACTCATTAATGATCATATTATTAATAGGTTAGAAGGGAAAGAGATATTTTATTTCTTGGATGGATACTCGGAATATAAGCAGATTGCTATCTCTCTTGAGGAACAGGAGAAAACTACTTTCACTTGTCAGTTTAGCACCTATGCCTTTAGACAAATGACCTTTAGATTGTGTAATGCTTCCGCTAAAGTCCAAAGATGTATGTTGGCATTTTGTCGACATGGTAGGTAGTTTTATAGAGGTATTCATGGTTGATTTCTCCAGTTACAAGGATAGTTTTGACACACCTCTTGATCATTTAGATGGAGTACTTCAACGTTGCTGTGAGGTAAACCTAGTACTCTCATGGGAGAAGAGTCACTTTATGGTATTATTGATATTGTATTGGGCCACGTCATCTCCAAACATTGTATAAAGGATGGCACGGTTATGATTGATGTGATCTCTAGGATAGAGCCACCATAGAATTTGAAGCAGTTGAGGTCAATTCTGAGACATGTTGGATCTTATAGGCAATTCATTACGGACTTCAGTAAGATCTCTAGACCTTTGAGTGAGCTTCTATGCAAGGAGAGTGAGTTTATTGTTGATGGGAAAGTACTCCTTGTAATCAGATGAAAGACATGGTTACTATTGATCCTATCCTACAACCACCTGATATATAGTCTATGTTGTGCATGGTAGTTGATGTGTAGAGATCTCATGTCTTACAAATGGATCATAGCCATCCCTAGTGAATGGACAATTGTTGAAACACTTTGTCAAATCAAACGACAGTTAGTCCATGTTGAGGAGATTGCTTTCATTTGTGAGACGGATTCATAAGACGCGCATAAAGGCGCACATGAGACCTTGCAGCATGGATCTCTGGCTATCAACAACATCAAAAAAAGGTTCAGATCACTATATCTTTGTACAGTCCCCAACCGCATTGGTTCTCACACTTACTCTTACTTCTATACTTAGGTTGACTAGACCCTAAGTATAATGGGATAGGGGAGGGGGCGATGCCCGCCCTGTCTATATATTCAACCATTTCTCCCCTTGAACTCGATCGCCCCCATTTTTTCTCTTCTTCAATACTTAGGCTAACCAGAGCCTAAGTATAGAGGGGCAGGTCAACTTCTACACTAACATTCTTTTCACTCTTCTATGTTTAGAACGAGCTATGTCTTTTCCTCACTTCTTGTGCTCTAAGGACATAATACCCACTAAATATATGGGGGTGTGTATATATTACATATACTTTACCCATAGCTCATACTTTCACGTATATGTGTATATATTATGTAATAATTACGGGATTTGTAAAATTGGTAAAAATGTAAACTATGTAAATAAATGTGTACATGTATAATATGTATATTGTATACAAGCTGTAAAATATGTATAATGTGTATAATATCCTCCTTCTATAACCTTGTAAATTTTTTTGTAAATAAATATTTTATAAATTTCTTGTAAAATAGGAGGTATAACAAAAAAATTAAAAATTAAAAAAACCTTTGTAAAAAGGGCTTTTATTTACTCATGCATATCTTCCGCGCATAAAAAAATCTTGCACTTCATTCGTAGGCATTTTATAACATCTGCATTTCATTTACATATCTAGCATATGCAAAGTGGAAAGTTAGTGGGTTTTGAACTGAGTATGAATAAAAATCAAGGATGGACTTGATTTAACCTTAATCTACTTAATTTTAGAGGAACCTTATAGGAACTGGAGTTGGGACTTTTCTGGTCGAGCGACTTAATTCTTTGAGTCCACAAGATTATGTTCACATGTCATATTCATTGGTCTAAGTAGAATATTTCATACACACGCATGATTCTTTTATACTGTGACCTAATTTGGACAAGTACATTGCATGTAGCTCTTCATTAATGAGCTAGTGAGGGATGGATTCTTCTGGCAAGAGACGTACACTAATGGAAACATACGCAGTCACTTCAAGTGGCCACTGTGTCCCAACCTAGTATAGTGACATGGACGCCTAAAGACAGGAGTTGTGGTTGAAATAAAACTTTTGATGAGGGATGTTCTGCTTGCTCAATTTTTTTCTAAGACCCCAAAACATCTGTGGAAAGAAAGATTCTATACTTGTAGGGGCACGATAAGATCAAGGTAGTGCAACAATTCTTTCCACCGAATAGAAGTAGATGTATTCAAATAAAAAATGATAATAAAGTTATGTATATTGACCACAATGGTCCATCTTCAAAGAAACTGCAGATCTTCGTGGATACTTGGCTAGACTGACTAGCTTCACAAGGAGATGTGGCTACGCTGGCCACACTCCACTTCTCTTCTTATTCTTCTATCTTCTCCCCCTTCAATTCTAAACACACCACATACCTGAACTTAGAAGGAAATACCCTGCTCCTCGAGGAAATAATAGCTAGACTGGGGAATTATGGTTACCTTACGAAGAGAAGGTTGTTCTTTGTCACTTTTGATGTGTAGAGTTATATTTCACTAACACAATACAATTAAGATTCATAGTCATCGTAATTTGTGTTTGAGGACCTTTTCTGACCAGACTGTTAAGGCGACCTGAATAGAGACTTGTAGAACTTAAAGTATGTTAGGACTTAAATCCTATTCCTAATAAGGTTTTTCCGAACTAATAATCGAAAGATCGGGTCAAGCTTTATTTTCACCTTTTGTGCATGACCTTAGTATGGAACCCAAATTCAACCCACTTTTGCATTTAATTTTAGTTGCTCAGGGATGATTAAGGTTTAAGTATACGGGGTTGATGAATTTATGATTCATCACTATAAAAGTTGAAAATAAAACTTCATTACCGAGTAATTAACTGCATTTCTCCATTTATTATGTATTATTATCATCCTTGAACTAAGAAATAATATTGGCATTTTAGCATGCATATTTGCATTAAATAAGAAGCACAAATTCTCTTGTAAATATTACATGTATTATACCATATTTTCTTTTTATTATTTTTCATTAACTCAGAATTGAATTAAATCAACTTTATAGTTATGTATTACTAACATTAGTAAATGAAAAATATAAAAAATACTAACTTGTAAATTTGTCCAATAAAACCCAAACCTTATTTCGAGACTTCCCTTAAAACGTGAATATCCCTCTCATACAGTCTCCTATAGATCCCTACTCTCTTTTGAATTATTGTACGTTCAATTATTTACAAAACATGACTAAACTCAAAAGAATCGGAGTTCATACGTGAAACTTGGGTTTTAGACCCATGTTATATACTATACATATTGACTAATTCGACCTTATTATTTAATATATAAAAATAACTTTTTTGATTTATTTCTTTTGTATTTAGTTTTTGTATTTATGTTTTAATAAAATGTGTAAAAATCAAAATAACAATTTAGGCAAAAATCAAAGAAAATAAAGCAACTCGAGTTTGTATATTTAGTCTATATATGTTCCTTAATTTAATTTATTTTTTATTACTTAATAAAAATATAAAAATATATTAAGGTGTATATATTTATTTTATATTTTATTTGATTTTACTTTGATTCTTATCTTATTGAAATATTCCAAAATAAATCGCACAATACAAAATGTAGTATTTTATATCTAAAGGATACCACCGAAAATACTTTTTGTACATATGATTTCTTTTGATTTTGGGTCCTTCATAAAAGTTGTAGATGTCATCAAGATAAGAAAGTTTTATGTTGACTACTTTTTATTTTGAGTTCTTTTGTTATTTCTTTTATATTTTCTTTGGATTTAAATTTTGAATTTTCTCCGAGCGACATGTAGATGCTTTTGGAGCAGCCACGTATCACACCCATTATTTATTTTATTTTATTTATTTCTATTTTATTTGATTTTATTTATTTATTGATATTTATGTAATGGATTATTTCATTATTATTTTTTATATTTCTTTTATTAAAGTATATCATTATTATTTTTTATTATTTAATTATTTCTATTTTACATTATTAATTTACTTTATTTATTTAATTATTTTTATTATTGATTTTAATTTTAATTTTTAGTTTTTAAATTTTGTTTCTTCTGCCAAGTCGTCATCCCTACGTGTGCCACGTGCCATCCCCTCTTCTATCTCCCACGCACAAACACAATCGTTGCCCTACCTCCTGCAGAGGTGCACGGCCTCCCCTCCCACCTTCTCCATCTCTCTCCTCGCCCATGACAAGCCCTGCTACTACAGGCCCTGCCTATCATCTGCCTCCTCGTCCTACGCCTCTCTCTCTCTCTACGGCTATCCACGACCCATGTCCTTCTCAAGGTTCCTCCCAACTTCCCATAAAGTGGTCGGCGACCTCCTCCAACAGCATTTATCTTCCATTGTCTAGGAGGAGGGAGAGAGATCCTAGGTGAGTTCAGTGACAGTAGAATCCACGCGGTCGAGAAACAACCTAATCTTCTTTGATGCAAGATCTAGGAGATTCATGTGTCATGCTGTTATTGTTTCTCCACAGTAGCCGAGCTTCACGCGCTCCAACATGCTTTAAGGCGACAACTGGAGTTGTGCATCACAACTCCACTACCTCCGACAAATACGTGAGGTACAGTAGCTCCACCCTTTTCCTTCCTTTTTCTTTCTCTCCTATTCTCTTCTTACACAACTCCACTACCTACGACAAATACGTGAGGTACAGTAGCTCCACCCTTTTCCTTCCTTTTTCTTTCTCTCCTATTCTCTTCTTATCTGCTGTTTACTCCGGAAACCGGTGGTCTTAAGTCCCTCACAAGGCGTGAACTTAGTCGCTGAGTCGACCACACGAGATCCGGAATAAAACAACAATTAACCCACAATAAATATATGTAATGAATATCCAAAAATGTGGAGTTAAAATTTATTATAACTCTACATGCAAATGTGTATAGGTGTAAGTACAGGTAGAGGTCGAACACTGGGAGGCGAATGGTTGTATGTAATGTATCATTCAATTATTCAATCATTTGTTCATGTCCTTTTATTGTTTTAGTGGGTTTTGGGTTTTGTAATTTTTTATATTTTTGTTTTTATATATTTTATTTTGATTTTATATTTTATACTTTTTTTTATTTTTTTTTTATATTATTAATTATATAAATATATATACTATATATATACAAAGAGATATATGTATATATAAGAAGAGAGAGAGAGAAGTAATATAGAATATATATATATATAAACATAAAAACAAAATTAGAAATGCTTAATATAAATAGATAATATATCTTTTTTTTAGCTTTTTAATATTTTCTAAAAAATTTTTTATTTTTTTTTTTTTGGAATATTTCTAATTTTTATGTATTTTTCAATTCAAAAATGTCCACAATATAGGACTAAATAAATAGCCGTATATAATTTGGGTTTTAAAAATATCAAGTAATACCCAAAATTGCCCAAATTAATTTTCACATATTAATAATAATATATAGATAATTATAAAAGAGAGAAATGTATTTTTAGGGTTTTTAAAGAGTTTTTCTAATTTTTATGTTGCTTTTGGGGTTTTATGATTTTTATCTTTTTCTTTTTCACTTTTTTTAGAGTTTTTCATTTTCTGGACTCAATATATATATAATTAGATCATATATAGTTTTTTTTTTTGAATTTTTCAAAAACATTTTCTAATTTTTTTGTATTTTCTAAATTAAACAGTACAAAAATGGCTTCTTTTTCATTTTTAATAATTAGGAAAAATGCAAAAAATGCAAACTAAAATATGGGCATGAACAAGCATGGCATGGAGCATCTATCCTAATTTTTGTGGATTTTTAGAAGCCTAATAGGTATTTTTAATAAATAGATAAAGACACAAAAAGTAATTAAGCCTGGCAGGGGCATTTTTGCAAATAAAATAAACTCCAGGGGCATCAGTGCAAAAATACATACTGAAGTAAACATTTATTTTAATTTTTAGAACTATTCTACAATATATAAAAACCGCCAGGGCATACATGCAAAATTTCACGCGCCTCACGTGGGACTGCACGTGAGGCGCGGAAGGACCTAAATGCAAATACAACAAACTCAGGGGTCCTACTGCAAAATATACATTTATTTTATAACGTGCTAAAATATTTACAGAATTAAAAATTAAATACAAAAAGGCGGGGGATGGTTTTTGCAATTTACCCCCAAAAGAGGCGCTCCATCCGACGGCTGATCTTCGTTCACTTGACACGTGGCGCCTCCACGTACGCCGATGACGCTTCGCCGATGAAGGGCTGAGATTAGATCACTCGCGTGATCTGACGGTCGATGCAGAGCTCCATCGGACGGCTGGGACCTGAACTGGGCCTTCGTCTTCATCCAACGGCGGAGAGGTCGCGTGGAAGAACAGGGAAGAAGCCTCGCCGGGGCGAGCTTCCTCCGCTCGGATCTCGCTCCTCCGTCGGTCTTCGTCGCTCCTGAAGGTCCACAAAGCTTCCTGGCAGGGTCGTCTTCATGCTGGAGGTCTCAGATCGGCCAAAGGTTCACTGGAGCACCCCCGCGAGGTCGGAGAAGAAAAGGGGCTCCAGGTACCTCCGGCGTTCGTGTAACGCGCCTCCTAGTGCTTCTCAGCGCACCAAACCTGCACAGGAACTAGGCGCGGCTCGAGGCGATACTCCTCGGCCTAAAAATGAAGCTGTTAGCATAGGAAATGGAGGCGGGCGGCGATACTCCGGCGAAGTGGCGGAGGGGAGCATCGATTCGCGGAACCAAGGAGGCTCCGGTTGGTAGGGAGTGGCTGGAAGGTGGAGAAAGCGAAGAGGAACGAAATGAGGGCGGAATGGTATCGGGGCACAGTCGGAAACAAGGTGAAAAGCTCGCCGGAGCGGAGCTCCGGCGAACTACGAATCGGCCATTCTACGCTAATCTACTGGACTAAAGGCTAAATAAAAGGCGGAATTAAAATGCTGGAACAAAAATCTAACTAAAATAAGTAAAAGCGCAGCTCTTATACCTGGGGGCCGCCAGGGAGCAGGGTGGTCGCCGGAGCACCACCGCGTCAAAATTTCTCCGACCTCCGGCCAAGTCGAGGTGCTGGGCGACTCCTCCTGTCACGAGGAACACACCAGGAGCAAGAACAAGGCGTTTTGGTGGAGTGAAAATGGCCAACTTTGGCCGGGAAGTCGGAGGTTTTTATTTATAGACATCCCTGGAATCCCCCATTGACCGGCGATTATTGGAGTATCTACACTATGTACAATGGATCTAAGCAATCGGCGCGAATCTTGGATGATCAGGGAACAAAATCTGTGAAGGGACTGTGGTCGATTGATGACTGTGGTGAGCGGGAAAAGGGGAGGAAATCGGGGAAAAGATCGTCCTCGTCACGTCAGACGGCTGGGGGTCGAGTTGACCTGCGGTCAACAGGCGCGACGCGCCCATTGGTCCACCTCAGCCGCTACACGCCAAAATAGGGATCCTTATTACAAAATGAATTATTTAACCTAGTAAATGATTTTATTAGATTTTACTTATAAAATAAAAAATGTTTATAAATTAATGTAGTATTTATTTATGATTTTTATTTATTTTTTTGAAGTATTTTATTATGGTTTTATTAAAATAATGTGTATATGTATGTATCTTATATGTATTTTTGTATATTTTATTTTTAGTTTATTTATTTTATTTTATTATTTTAGTTTCTTATTTTATAATTTTATAACTTATTTTTGTGAGTATAAATATATTTTTATTTTATTTTAATGAGTTTAAATAAATAGATGTATGTGTATGTATGTATACTTATAGGTATTTTACCTATATATTATATACATTTTATTTATTTGATGAATTTTATTTGTTTTTATTTTGGATTTGTATTTTTAATAAGTTATGTGTAATATATATATTTCTAGAAAAATCTAGATGAATAAAATAATTAAAGAATGTTTTCCCCTTTATTTATACATGGGTAGCATAGGTATTTTGCCTAGGTATTATATAGGCTTATTTTTATTTTACAAATTCTTTTTTTTGGGTTTCCTTTGAATGTTAATATGCACATGATTTATATACATTATTTACAAGATTCTAAAAATATAAATTTATAAAAATAATAGATAGTAAATAAAATGAATATTTTAATCAGGTATTATGTACAAGAAGGGCCAAAAACCTAACTTCCACAGATGGACTCCAAAAATTATGAAACCAATTTTATAAAATAGTTTATGAAATGCTATATACAATTAAAGGTGAGTTTGGGTGATTTGGAGTTTTTATTTGTAAGATATGGGTCTGTGAAGTTGAGATTTTTGCTTTTTATTTTGTGTATAAAATGTACACTGTATATTATTTTCACATAAACTCAATTTTGTATTTTTATTTACATTAGTATCTACAACTTTCATGTACAAAAGATTTTAATTTGATGAATAAATAATTCTTTACAAAATAGGTGTCAAAAATGCATAAATGAATGAATAAATAAATGAGGTATTTATTGTATATCGGCCCTTATCTCCCCCTACTTTATTCCTTGTCGACCAATTCCATGCTGGCCTTGGTCTCGGGGTTAGGGTCATAAAATATTTGCAATATTTTATTCCTTTTTCTTTTCTTCTCTTTATTCTATAATTTTGGCATTAAAAACCTTATTTAATGTACAATAAATACAAGAAACAATGAATGCTATTATATACAAATTAATGCTATTTACATGCATTTGCTGGGGTTTTTAAGGCCAAAATGATAGAATAAAGGTGATGAAATGGAGATTCATCACCCCCCTATACTTGCCTTTGCTAGTCCCTAGCAAATACTTATGCAATAAGTACAAAAAGAACAAAGAATAAGAAGAAAAGAAAAAGTAAAAATAAAGAATTTAAAGAATAAATTGAATTGGTCATGATTATTAAACTCATCTGTACAAAATCAAAGTTTGGAGCTCAGGTTAGACCTTGGTGTGAAAATGTGTGTGGAACCTGGTAGGGAACCAAATTTAAAACACAACAGCCTTCGATAGTCACAGAACTTGGTTCAAATCACCTCAATAGCCAGGTCAGAACTATCCTACATCATACGCAAACCCTTATGACTATGAAGCTGACTTGTACAGTGTAAGTGATGGTGGCTCTCCCCAACTGAAATGACAAAGAGACTGACTTCTCCTGAATGACAACCCAATGATTCCCTAATCCAGCCCTCTACCGTCAAGGAGCGGGGTATTCCCTTCTAAGTTCAAGTGGCATCCGACTCAAGAGGAGGGGGGTAGAGAAAAGAATGGACGGTAGCCAGTGTAGCTACCTATCCTAGGATGCAAGACCAGTGTAGTCAAGTCATCCAGCTGCAGGCTCACATGGTATAACTTTGATGCTCAAGCTTGCTTATTTTCTATACAACATATATACATACTCCGGCAGGCATTTTATTTTTTTATTTACAAGCCTGTCCATTTTTTTGGAGTTTTTCTTCTTCTTTTTTTTTTTTTTCAACATACTATGTACAGCAGCATTTACATAAGGACTTTTTCCTCTTGAGCCAGAAGACTATCCCTCTTTTGAAGCTTTATTGCAACCCACACTCTCCTGTCATTCGACATCATTGAAACTGGACCAGGTTGGGGTGCACTTCCCTCCCTAGACGAGGACGAATGTTTCCACCCGTGTGCGTCTCAGACTGGCAAATCCAACCCCCTCACCACTCCAACTGAGTTGAGCCAAGTGAAAGGTGCAAGTGTCCAAGTTAGGTCACGGCCGACAAGAGTCATGCGTGTGTTTCGAAAAGTTCTAGTTAGTCCACTGAGGTGACTTGAACCCAGCCCTGCTTTCTCAAAGAATTAAGTCTGAATAGACCTGAAGTACCTTAAACCTAGTTCCCATAAGGTTCCAGTGTAGTTAGGTGCAGTAAGGTCCAACCAAGCTCCAATCTTCGACTTTATTGGACTAGTTCAATCATCAAGCTCAATCAAAGAATATGAATGCTATGCAAATGCTATTTACAAATATGCAAAGAATAATGCAATTTCAAAGAATTTTGAGAACAAAGAGGAGAGTTTTTACACAAAGAATTTTTACGAATAAAATAATTTGGTTACTCAAAATAGACAATATGTACAACTATTTACACGGGCGTGCCGCTTTATTTTAATGATTTTTAAAGAATTTAGAATTTAGTTTTTATTTACAGGTATATATATACATTTATTAAAGAATATAGTATTTTAGTTATTATATGTGACTATTCCTCAAACTTATTTGACACATATTTTTCAAATAATTTTTGAAAACTATAGTCCAAAATAATTTTTACAAACATTTTTACAAACATGTTCATACATTTGAAAATCATTTTGCAAAGGTTTTTCAAAACAGTATATATAGATTTTCAAAATATTTTTGCAACCATTTTTCAAACCATTTGCAAATCATTTTTCAAACATTTTATTTCACACAAAGAAAATAAATCTTTACAAATCACACATTTTTACAAAGGTTGAAAACATGTAACAAAATATTTTCAAAATAGTTTTCAATAAATGTTCATAAAGATTTTCAAACTATTTTTCAAACATTTTGCAAAAAACGTTTTCACCTGATTTATTAATCAGTATATACAAAAGAATTTGAGGAACAACCACATCTTTTTATTAAGAATTCTTAATGAATTTTAAAGAATTATTAGCCATATTATTAAGAGAATACGAAAGTACGAGTTATGGCTAAAGTATATACACAGTATATACGACCCCCCTATACTTAGCTTGAGCTATGTCCTCATAGATCGAAAAGAAAAGAGAAGACATAACTCACACTGAGTATAGACAAGTCTAAAGAATATATGAATAAGAGACAAAGGAAATAGAAGTTGACCGTCCCCCCTATACTTAGGATCAAGTAATCCTAAGTATAGCAGACTGTACGCAAAGCAGGGAGGGTCAAGGGTGCACCCCCCCTATACTTAGGACAAAGTACGTCCTAAGTACAAAGGGGTGACACCTTTTATTGAGATACAGAAGATAGAAAAGGAAAAGAAGAAAAGAAGAAAAGAAGAAAAGATAGATACCGATTGATGAAAAGCGCGTGAGGAATATACACATCACTCCCCCTATACTTAGGGTGAGATATCCCTAAGTATAAGGAAGAAATAGGAGTGACGAAAAATGTGCAAGGAAAGAACAACTCAGTGTGTGCCCCCCTACACTTAGGACAAGGTACGTCCTAAGTGTAGACACAAAGATGTGGCGATAGATCTGGGGTACACATAAAATACGGGAGAAAGAAGGAATAGACAAAACACATATATACAACTGGTGGAGAACGAGTGAAGTACAGGATGGTGTCTGGTAAGCGACTACCGGACTATCGTCGTCGTCTCCCTGTGAGAACGAGGACGCAACCAGAAGTTGAAAAGACACCCTGATATACAGTCAAGTGGGTGTCAGCTACTGGGGACACTCAGATCAGAAAGTAAAGATATCCGGTCCGGTAGCATGAAGCAGGTGAACGGCTCATATGGTCATCATTGGAGAATATAGCCGATACCGTAGGACCGGGAGGAAGAAAGAGCAGTATAAATTCCTCCGGTCAATCAGAGTCTCAGATAGATATGAAATAAAGCATATGAGACTGTGTGATGTACGGTGGTGATATAATCTGAAAGTCATAAGAATACACCGAACAACACAATATATGGCTCACTCTTGCGAGGGTCATCAAGGTGAGCGGAATTAGAGAATAATCAGAAGACTCGGCTCCGTGCTCCAACATAAAGGAGACACAACCAGGGATGAGACCGAGTGAAAAGCTCAGAAGACTCAGCTTCGTGCTCCCATAGATAGGAGACACCCGAAGTGAAGCCGAGTACCTACAAGTTGATGTACTCTCCCGCCGATAACCCTCGGGGAGTAGTACATGCTAGACAATGAATAATCAGAACAGAAGCTCACCCTTCCGAGGGTCATTAAGGAGAGCGGGCTCAAAGGAGCCTGATCCATCAGACGGATCATAGAAATGGTCTTGGTAGGCGACAGATCGGCTACCGGTAGAAGAGACCGTCAAATCAAGAAAGTGTGGCAGCGTCCCGCAAATAACCCTCGGGGAGCGGGCTGCCAACTAGTCATGGGAATTGCAGATATCAGGAGCTCATTCTTGCGAGGACTGTCAAGGCGAGCAGACTCAGATGAGTCTAATCAGATGGGTCCCATGATCCATAGATAGGATAGGCAACTCAAGATGGGACCAAAAATCAAGTATATCAAACGATTTGGTTTCGTGCTCCGCAGATCGGAGACACAAGCAGCATGGGAAACCGAGCGTACAGAGAGTGTCGCAGACTCTCGCAGATAGTCCTCGGAGAGTACTACGATCTAGGCAAGGAATAGTCAGAATGTGTCTCTACCTTGCGAGGGTAGTCAAGGTGAGAGAAGGCATCCAAGGAGCCGGGTCCATCAGACGGACCCACATATTGGTCTCGATAGTCGACAAATCGGCTACCAACAGGAGAGACCAATCAGATCTGAAATATGTCATAATCTCCCGCAGATAACCCTCGGGGAGCTATGAACTAGGCATGGAATAATCAGAAAAGTGGAGCTCTACCTTGCGAGGACCGTCAAGGAGAGCGAACTCAGATGAGTCAAGTACATTGGCCTCGTGTACTGACAGGTCAAGTACCAAATCTCAGGGGGAGGCCAATCAAACATATCGTTTGACTCGGTTTCGGGTCCCAACATAATGGCGACCGAAGCAGTGAATGAAACCGCAGTCCTAGAAATTGCCGCATTTTTCCCGCAGATAGTCCTCGAGAACAAATGCGAACTAGATCAATGAAGGTCATGGGAATGCTGGCTTAGAGTCTCAGGTCCTTAAAATAATGTGAATCCATCAATCTACTGGAGGGCATAAGATCATGGGAGGGAGAAAATCATCAGGCCAATCACAAAACATCCCTCAGGTCAATCCAGTAAGCTGAGATGGCACGAAAAATAGTTAAGAATCCTCTAAGTGCCATGGTGGATCAAAGAGTCAGGAGATCAAGGACGAGTCAATCAGGAAGATGAGAGATCATGTAGGATCCGCACACCCTTAGCAAGAAATCCAAAGTAGAATAATCAGTCAATCCTCAAAAATCAAGATGGGTGGAACCTTAAATAGATAGATCAATCAATGCTCATCATATCATCATCAACTCATCGCAGCACATCACATCATTAATCCGGTGTGCGAGAACTAAAATTCCTCAATAATGTATCACACCTATGCTCTATGCATCAGCAAAAATCCTCAAGAAATCCATATGCATGTATCAAAGACAAATCCACCAGATCGATCTCAGCAACCTCAACATCATGGGCCCGGCTTACACAAATAATCTTGTATAAATAATCCCCGGTGCGGGCCTCATCAATATGCACAACATTCCCGAGTAAAGGGAGAGATGATACGGGGGACACGAGGAAGATGGGTAAGAAGGATAACACAATGGGGTGGAGAAGCTGATTGAGCATGCGTGCCAAAATCGTAGGTGGTAGAAAGGTGATACAGAGGGTACGAGGAGGGCGGGCGAGAAAGATCGAGACATCGATAGAATTGGGTGTTCCACACAAGGCGGGAACACCGTCAAAATTGCGGTCCGAAGAGGTCTCTCCTCGAACCAGAGAAGATGGTACGATGGATACATAGAAGATGGTGGAGAAGCGGGAAACAAAAGACTTGGCGAAGAATGATTGAGCTCAAGCGCCAATATCATGACTCGATGCAAAATGAAGAGGTCTATTTATAAGAGAGATAGAGAGACTCAAAGATGAAAAATGCATGACTCACACGGACGGGACCGATGACTCTAATAATGAATGAGAAACCCAACGGACTCCAAGTCACAATCAATACACAAGACAAGACCCCCAATTCACCTACTCAACACAGTGAAGACCGTCAGATGACGGTCATTTATCTTTTCATTTTTAGAGTTAGGTGAGACTCACAAAGTTGTACAAACACTTAGGAGGCTTGATAGGATTTGGGCTCTACTCCTTAGCGTGTACGTGAGCACTTAAAACGCATACAATGAGGGGGTTGCTCTCCCCAAGACGAGGAATCCATTACGTTTTATTTTTAAGTCCAATAGAGTTAGCAGTCCCGATTTTATTTAAGTTATCACTTTTTTTTTTGGGTATTTTCAATGCACGTGCCTATCGAGGTTCCAATTTCCATTAAGCATCCTAGGTTGGCAAAAACAGAGGGAGAAGATCGGAAAAGCCATGCAAGTCGGAAATCAATGATGCATGCTAAGTAAGAAGACTTACAGTGCTTCCCAGCTCTCTCCATGCGGGATGCATAACGGAATTGAAACCTATGCTATATGCAAATGCAAGCCGAAGAAATCGCCCTAGGATAGTAACTGCTATTATCGTGAAGCACTACAAGCCGGTCGCTTATCCTTAACCTAAGAGTCCGGTCTTGGCTCACCCCTCCTCTTCTCGACACGCTCGAGTTCAGGAGTAGCGCTTGATGGGGCTTGCTCACGGCACAGTGGTTAAGAGATAAATGAACCAACTGTTTAGATTTGACTAGGTCCAAAACGCACTATAGGTACATGCAAATATATTTAGGGTGTTTGGACCTAATCTATCGACAAGCAACTCCTAAGCTAGGGCTCATTCACACAAAATAATAAAAATAAAAATGAGAAAGCGTCAAAACCGTCGAGGCCCCCAAGGGAACAATCCCTCGGGCAATGGACCTCGGGAGTCGGAGTGCACCTGTGAGAGTCCTGTATTATTACAAAATTCTGAGTGTCACTCTCTCACATGAATATACATAATAAGATAAAGGAAATAAAATTCATGAAATAGAGACTGTCTTCAAAAATTCTCCTTCATCTGCTATTGATGCTCTCTCCTGTTGGCTTGGCATAGAAGAGCCAACACCGCCTCGCTTGGGTGCATAGGGCCTCCTAGGAGGTCCTCCTTCGCTTAGCGGTCCCTCGCATCAAAGACAAAAGAAAGAGATGGTCAGAGCAGTCAATCAATAATATCAAATAAAAATCACACAAATAAATAAATGAAGGACATGAACAAAGAATCAAATAACTGAACAAATAACCACACAAAATCATACAAAATCCGTTGCCTCCCCGGCAACGGCGCCATTTGTTTACTCCGGAAACCGGTGGTCTTAAGTCCCTCACAAGGCGTGAACTTAGTCGCTGAGTCGACCACACGAGATCCGGAATAAAACAACAATTAACCCACAATAAATATATGTAATGAATATCCAAAAATGTGGAGTTAAAATTTATTATAACTCTACATGCAAATGTGTATAGGTGTAAGTACAGGTAGAGGTCGAACACTGGGAGGCGAATGGTTGTATGTAATGTATCATTCAATTATTCAATCATTTGTTCATGTCCTTTTATTGTTTTAGTGGGTTTTGGGTTTTGTAATTTTTTATATTTTTGTTTTTATATATTTTATTTTGATTTTATATTTTATACTTTTTTTATTTTTTTTTATATTATTAATTATATAAATATATATACTATATATATACAAAGAGATATATGTATATATAAGAAGAGAGAGAGAGAAGTAATATAGAATATATATATATATAAACATAAAAACAAAATTAGAAATGCTTAATATAAATAGATAATATATCTTTTTTTTAGCTTTTTAATATTTTCTAAAAATTTTTTTTATTTTTTTTTTTGGAATATTTCTAATTTTTATGTATTTTTCAATTCAAAAATGTCCACAATATAGGACTAAATAAATAGCCGTATATAATTTGGGTTTTAAAAATATCAAGTAATACCCAAAATTGCCCAAATTAATTTTCACATATTAATAATAATATATAGATAATTATAAAAGAGAGAAATGTATTTTTAGGGTTTTTAAAGAGTTTTTCTAATTTTTATGTTGCTTTTGGGGTTTTATGATTTTTATCTTTTTCTTTTTCACTTTTTTTAGAGTTTTTCATTTTCTGGACTCAATATATATATAATTAGATCATATATAGTTTTTTTTTTGAATTTTTCAAAAACATTTTCTAATTTTTTTGTATTTTCTAAATTAAACAGTACAAAAATGGCTTCTTTTTCATTTTTAATAATTAGGAAAAATGCAAAAAATGCAAACTAAAATATGGGCATGAACAAGCATGGCATGGAGCATCTATCCTAATTTTTGTGGATTTTTAGAAGCCTAATAGGTATTTTTAATAAATAGATAAAGACACAAAAAGTAATTAAGCCTGGCAGGGGCATTTTTGCAAATAAAATAAACTCCAGGGGCATCAGTGCAAAAATACATACTGAAGTAAACATTTATTTTAATTTTTAGAACTATTCTACAATATATAAAAACCGCCAGGGCATACATGCAAAATTTCACGCGCCTCACGTGGGACTGCACGTGAGGCGCGGAAGGACCTAAATGCAAATACAACAAACTCAGGGGTCCTACTGCAAAATATACATTTATTTTATAACGTGCTAAAATATTTACAGAATTAAAAATTAAATACAAAAAGGCGGGGGATGGTTTTTGCAATTTACCCCCAAAAGAGGCGCTCCATCCGACGGCTGATCTTCGTTCACTTGACACGTGGCGCCTCCACGTGCGCCGATGACGCTTCGCCGATGAAGGGCTGAGATTAGATCACTCGCGTGATCTGACGGTCGATGCAGAGCTCCATCGGACGGCTGGGACCTGAACTGGGCCTTCGTCTTCATCCAACGGCGGAGAGGTCGCGTGGAAGAACAGGGAAGAAGCCTCGCCGGGGCGAGCTTCCTCCGCTCGGATCTCGCTCCTCCGCCGGTCTTCGTCACTCCTGAAGGTCCACAAAGCTTCCTGGCAGGGTCGTCTTCATGCTGGAGGTCTCAGATCGGCCAAAGGTTCACTGGAGCACCCCCGCGAGGTCGGAGAAGAAAAGGGGCTCCAGGTACCTCCGGCGTTCGTGTAACGCGCCTCCTAGTGCTTCTCAGCGCACCAAACCTGCACAGGAACTAGGCGCGGCTCGAGGCGATACTCCTCGGCCCAAAAATGAAGCTGTTAGCATAGGAAATGGAGGCGGGCGGCGATACTCCGGCGAAGTGGCGGAGGGGAGCATCGATTCGCGGAACCAAGGAGGCTCCGGTTGGTAGGGAGTGGCTGGAAGGTGGAGAAAGCGAAGAGGAACGAAATGAGGGCGGAATGGTATCGGGGCACAGTCGGAAACAAGGTGAAAAGCTCGCCGGAGCGGAGCTCCGGCGAACTACGAATCGGCCATTCTACGCTAATCTACTGGACTAAAGGCTAAATAAAAGGCGGAATTAAAATGCTGGAACAAAAATCTAACTAAAATAAGTAAAAGCGCAGCTCTTATACCTGGGGGCCGCCAGGGAGCAGGGTGGTCGCCGGAGCACCACCGCGTCAAAATTTCTCCGACCTCCGGCCAAGTCGAGGTGCTGGGCGACTCCTCCTGTCACGAGGAACACACCAGGAGCAAGAACAAGGCGTTTTGGTGGAGTGAAAATGGCCAACTTTGGCCGGGAAGTCGGAGGTTTTTATTTATAGACATCCCTGGAATCCCCCATTGACCGGCGATTATTGGAGTATCTACACTATGTACAATGGATCTAAGCAATCGGCGCGAATCTTGGATGATCAGGGAACAAAATCTGTGAAGGGACTGTGGTCGATTGATGACTGTGGTGAGCGGGAAAAGGGGAGGAAATCGGGGAAAAGATCGTCCTCGTCACGTCAGACGGCTGGGGGTCGAGTTGACCTGCGGTCAACAGGCGCGACGCGCCCATTGGTCCACCTCAGCCGCTACACGCCAAAATAGGGATCCTTATTATAAAATGAATTATTTAACCTAGTAAATGATTTTATTAGATTTTACTTATAAAATAAAAAATGTTTATAAATTAATGTAGTATTTATTTATGATTTTTATTTATTTTTTTGAAGTATTTTATTATGGTTTTATTAAAATAATGTGTATATGTATGTATCTTATATGTATTTTTGTATATTTTATTTTTAGTTTATTTATTTTATTTTATTATTTTAGTTTCTTATTTTATAATTTTATAACTTATTTTTGTGAGTATAAATATATTTTTATTTTATTTTAATGAGTTTAAATAAATAGATGTATGTGTATGTATGTATACTTATAGGTATTTTACCTATATATTATATACATTTTATTTATTTGATGAATTTTATTTGTTTTTATTTTGGATTTGTATTTTTAATAAGTTATGTGTAATATATATATTTCTAGAAAAATCTAGATGAATAAAATAATTAAAGAATGTTTTCCCCTTTATTTATACATGGGTAGCATAGGTATTTTGCCTAGGTATTATCTAGGCTTATTTTTATTTTACAAATTCTTTTTTTTGGGTTTCCTTTGAATGTTAATATGCACATGATTTATATACATTATTTACAAGATTCTAAAAATATAAATTTATAAAAATAATAGATAGTAAATAAAATGAATATTTTAATCAGGTATTATGTACAAGAAGGGCCAAAAACCTAACTTCCACAGATGGACTCCAAAAATTATGAAACCAATTTTATAAAATAGTTTATGAAATGCTATATACAATTAAAGGTGAGTTTGGGTGATTTGGAGTTTTTATTTGTAAGATATGGGTCTGTGAAGTTGAGATTTTTGCTTTTTATTTTGTGTATAAAATGTACACTGTATATTATTTTCACATAAACTCAATTTTGTATTTTTATTTACATTAGTATCTACAACTTTCATGTACAAAAGATTTTAATTTGATGAATAAATAATTCTTTACAAAATAGGTGTCAAAAATGCATAAATGAATGAATAAATAAATGAGGTATTTATTGTATATCGGGCCTTATCTCCCCCTACTTTATTCCTTGTCGACCAATTCCATGCTGGCCTTGGTCTCGGGGTTAGGGTCATAAAATATTTGCAATATTTTATTCCTTTTTCTTTTCTTCTCTTTATTCTATAATTTTGGCATTAAAAACCTTATTTAATGTACAATAAATACAAGAAACAATGAATGCTATTATATACAAATTAATGCTATTTACATGCATTTGCTGGGGTTTTTAAGGCCAAAATGATAGAATAAAGGTGATGAAATGGAGATTCATCATCTGCCACTACATTTCTTCCCTTCTGGCTCTTCATTCTTTTCGCTCAATCCCAACTCTAGAATAACCGACAACAATAGATTCATTCCATTTTCCAATCTCTCCACTTCCATTCTTCTCCCTAAAACCTTCCACCTCTAGCACACTCAACGGAGTATAAGCTCTGTTTCCCCATCACCCATGATGAGGAGCAGCCCCATTCACTTTTTTTAACCCTCAAGGAGATGCTTCAAGCTCGAGCATTCTCTTCTTGCAGGTCACCTTCAGATGTAAGATCAAGCACCGTCGACTTCCGCCCCCTATCAGTTGTACTTCATCGTGGCTCCAGTGAAGCGACACCACCATCTCCTTCTTCACGCCCCGCCCATGCCCCTTGACGCTCCACCACCATCTGCTCCGGCTCCTTACCTTCATCTGGAGATGCTCTCCTACTCGATTGCAAAGCCAATGCAAGCAAGGTGAGGCACCATCGACTGACCATCCACAACCTCGAACGTGCCTCGGCAAGCCTCGCCTCCGACACTTTCTCCATTCACCCCAGACCATGCCTACCTCGATCGACACACCCTCCCACACCATCATCATCGACCACCAAGGAAAACCAACCGCATCATGTGAGGTGCATGCGAGGAGGGGAGAAAATACCAATTGATATGTGATATAATTGCTCTAAGAACACGATCTAAAAGATTGTTGTATCGTTTAGTAGGATCGTAGTCTTTACCATCAAAATAGTTGCGTGTGTAGCAGCACCAGCTGTGAGAAATCCACATGTGATGTGTGAACAAGGAAAGTTGGGTACCATAGTCAATAGCTAAGTATGGATAAGGGGGAATGGAATACATATGGGTAGCTACCACAATGGTTAAAGAACCTATCATAGCCAGGTTAAGAGATAATTGAGCATGCCATGACGTTGTTAGGATTTCATAAAGGCCCTTATGAGCCTAACATGTAAATGGACCCTTATGAGCCTCTAAAATGTCTTTCAGACCATGACCAATTCTCCTATACATACGACCCGCTATCAGGAAAAGAACTGCAATAGCTAAATGATGGTGAGCAGTATCTCTCAGCCATAGACCCCATGATATTGGATCTAATCCTCAGCAAAAACTAAAAAAATCTACGTATTTTGACGATCAAAAATGGCTTCAGCAAAACTAGGATAAAGTTGAGCCAGATTTCAGATAAATTCATGAGGAAATGGTATTTCTTTAGATATCCCTTCAGCTTCATATAATTGCATGTGAATCCATGTCAACTGAGGTACGTGAGGTGCATGTGCCCCACTATAAAACTTGCACCAGAGGCCCTCGAAGTTTCAGTTAATTGCACTTGACTGCAAAGCACGCGCAAGACACATGACACATGGGAAGAATTGCATCAAAGCCCTTGGTATTTTCGTAAATCATGTACACCCCCCCCCTTATGGGTGACATCAGCAGCATGTGCTCTACATGTGCGCTCCATGGAAAATTGCACAAATAACCCTCTAGTTCTTGGTAATTATATTTATATCCATTCGTATTTTTTATCCATTTTTTATGCATTTATACCCCTATGTTCTAACTCTATTTTTAGTCTTCATTTGTCATCAACTTTCAACTTTAAAAATAGTACATTGTAGAAATTTTTATTCTCTATCATGTGTTTATTCAATGGTAATTTTGTGAGATATGTTTTATTTTGTATAATTAATTATGTAGAAAATTGTATATTTTACCCATCGTGTGATTTTTAATTGATACTAAATTTATTATTGCTTCAAAAATTCTCAAAAATTCAAATTATGTATATTTAAGTGTGCTTTACATTATGCATAAAAATAATTGATTTGCATGCATATCGAGGTTGCAATAAATGAAATGGTTATTTGAGTAATTAATTTTAGATAGACCATAAACCCATTATTTTTAGTATTTAATATTTTTTCTTGGATACCTCTTGATTATACTCATCTGGGGTAATCTTATTTCCAAGAAATAAATTTGATTTTGTTTATTAAAATTATTTTGCAAAAAAAATCTTACGTGTATTTTTATTTCAGAATAAATTCATTTGCATCTAGAATTCCAAAAAAATCACAAAGCTTTAATTTCATCATATTTCACCTTCTGGCCAAGTTTTATGATTTTTAGACTTCATTTGACTGAACTTTACAATTTGGACCCTAAACTTGCCTAAAATTACACTTCATTTATTAGATGCATAAAAAATTAGGAAATACGTCTCTAAAAATCTAGATTCTAGATTTACTATTAAATGATCTAAGGAGACAATGGCCTCTCTGAGTTCCATCTTGGGTTTTCCCAAGTAAAATAAAAATTTGACTGCTTGTTTTAATTGAGAAATTGATTTGGTGGTCTTTTTAATCAATCCAATTTCCTGTATACAACATCAAACATTAATTCACATGATTTATGAAGGGTAAATTCAGGTTAGTTACCTGGGCTCATATGGCTAACAACTGGAATCTACAGTTTACATCGGATCGGATTAGCCCCCTCCCCTCAATAGGGATTGTTTTGCTCTATGATGAATCTGTGAATCATCAGTCTTAAAGTTGAAAATAGAGCTTTGTCCACGGGTATTTAGCATCATATTTTCCTTTATCTTGCATAAATAGCATTCATGCATCAATCCACAAGATATGCATTTTAGCATTCATAATTGCATTTAATAAGAAGCCAAATCCATTTGTAAAATCCACATGTAAAATATCCTCCTATTTATTTGTATTTTATCCCCTCCAAAATGAAATAACACCTTCCTTATAATGTACACGATTAGTTAATAATCTAAGGAAGAAGACTAGAAATCCCTCTCTTGTAAAAATACCCAATAAAGCCCCAAATCCCCTGGACCTTAGATTGACAATATCTCTCTCTTACAAACTCTGAATTAGGTCTACTCACCTTCAGATTAATACACATCCATAGACCTTTAAAATGAGACTAATCTCACTCAATTCGGACTCGTAGGCAAAACTTGGGTTTTTGGCCCTTTTTGTATATTATACATATTGATTGTTTTGCCCTTCATTTATCCTTTCATTTTTCTTAATTATTAAAAATCCAAAAAAAATAGATTAGGTCGTAAATATTCTGTTCACATTTTTCTATTTCTATTTTTTTCTCTTATTTGGAAATGACAAAAAAATTACAAAAGGTAAAGTGTGGTATTTTATACCAATAAGGTACCACCCAAAAATACATTTTGTACAGATGATTTCATTTTATTTTCATCCCTTCACTAAAGTTGTAGATCTCGTCGAGACGAGCAACTTTCGTGTTGACCACTTTTTGATTTAATTCCTTTTGTTATTTCTTTTTTATTTTTATTTACATTTAATTTTTGAATTTTCTAGAAGCGACATGTGGTAGCTCCTAGAGCCGCCACATGTCACCACACACTTTTCCTTCATTGCATTTTATTCATTGTTTACATTTAATAAATTACAACAAAAAATACAAAAGAAAATAAAAAAAGGAGAACATGAGGAAGCAGCTGCCGCCGTCTCCCCCTGCCTCCACGCCGCCGCCCCTTGGAGACGGCATAACGGTGGCCTTGCAACTGTCACCGCCACCACCCTCCACGTCGGCGGCCCGTCCCGCTCTAGGTCGCGTGCTCCGCCATCAACATTCGACGCCGTCTCCACGCATCTTGTGTGGTCGTTCCGCCTTCCTCAGTGCTACCCCGCGCTGCCGACTCCTCCCTCTCGCAACGCTGACTCAAAGTCAAGCCCATTTGTCGTCCGTACAGTGCATAATAGTAGATGTGTCGAGATCTTAGATCTCGCAGATGATGCACCAACATTCCTAGTGAATGGACAACTGTTGAAGCACTTCGTCGAATCCAATGAACAGTTAGTCCTTGTTGAAGAGATTGTATTCATGCGCGAGATAGATTCAGCATATACACCTCGAGTCGCACATGAGACCTTGCAGCAGTGAGCTCTAGCCATCGGCAGCATCTTGTAAGATTCAGAGCGACTCACTTGAATATACCCATCATTCCTGTACATTTTGTCCTTTCTCCCCCGCAACTCTAGTAACTCATCCCAGCCTCATTGATCATTATCTTGGACTATACTTAGGATGATCAGATCCTAAGTATAGGGGGGATGAGCCACCTGAGTATGTTCTTTGTACATCCTCCAGATCACGTCGATCCTCATACACTCCAGTCCTATACTTAGGCCCTAAGTATTAGGGGGACCGATGCCCGCATTGTATATTCATCCATTTCTCTTCTTGACCTCGTCCGCCCCATTTTTTGACCTTCTTCTACACTGAGGCTGTCAGAGCCTAAGTATAGGGGGGCAGGACGACTTCTATACATTGTTTTCCTCCTTTTTAGCTCTCTTACGCTTAGCACGAGCTATGTCTTTTTCCTTTCTTTTCGTGCTCTGAGGACATAGCACACGCTAAGTATAGGGGGGCGTGTATATATTACATATATGCTTTACCCATAGCTCGTACTTTCCCGTATTTTTTGTATATATTACTTAATAATTACGAGCTGGGTAAAATTTGGAGAAAAATTTTTGTAAAATACACTTGTATAGTCTGTATAATACTTATAAAAACCTTGTAACATAGGAAGTATACCAAATTCTTGGAAAAAATGTGAAAAAATCAAAGGCTTCTTGCATATCTACAGAGAAAGAAAAAGAGTCCTGCATTTTCATCGCATGTCATATGCATCTCATCCACATATCTTGCATATGCAAGGTGTAAAGCTAGTGGGTTCTGAACCAAGTTATGAGTACATATTGAGGATGGACTTGATTTGACCTTAATCCACCTAATTTCACAGGAACCTTATAGGCTGGAGTGTTGAGTCGGAATTTTAGAGATTGGAAATTTGATGATAAATATGTCGTTGTTTTATCCCCAAAATCCCGCGTCAACAAAAGATTATTTTTTTTATGATTTTTTGCTACTTATTAACCTGTATAGCGGACAGGGTCGAACTCAGGGAGGCTACCATTCCCGAGGGTTATTCAATTAATCGAAAATCAATCAAGAAAAAACAGGAATCTCAAAGGACAACTATCCTTGGTTTTTGTGATTTTTTGAATCTTTTATTTTTTTAATTTTTTTTATTTCTAATTTTTTTGAATTTTCTGATTTTCAAATTTTTAGTGATTTTGATTTTGCAATTTTTTTATTTTCAAAAATAACACGATGCAATATTCATAAGATTAAAAACACGCACACCAACTCTTTTTGTAATTTTTCAATTAGTCAAAAATGCTCAGAAAAAATTCAAAGAAAATATTTTTGGGTTTTAAAAGTTTTGAAATATTTTTGAGAATTTTTATGGAGTTTTCAGATGTTTTTGTATTTTTCTAAAAATTAAACAGTGAGGAAACACAAAAATGTGCACAGCATGGAGTACTTTTCAATTTAATAATCTTTTAAATGCCCAAAACTTCCTGGAAATTATTTTTAAGACAAACTAGAAGAAAATATCTACAAACAAGAACTGAAATCACAATTTTTGGATTTTTTAGTAGAATTTTTTATGATTTTTAGAAGATTTTTGATATTTTTAAATTTTTTTGGTTTTTATAAATAATTAATGTATGAAAATTAATCTGAAACTAAAAGACAATGAAATACAACTACTCTAATTTTTTTAGAATTTTTTGAGCTATTTTCGAATTTTTATGAATTTTCGAATTTCAAACAATGAAAAAGACAATGTTTTGATTTTTTAATAATACCAAAAGGAGTCAAAATGCAATGAAAAAATTATGCTAATAAAAGAATCACATTAAGAGCATAGCACAATTTTCTCAAAATTTTTGGATCACAAATAGCCTTTATTTCAATAAAAAGATCAAGCAAGTTTTTGTTCTGCAGTTTGGGGACCAAATTGTAATTACTTGAAAAGTTCTGAACTGATAAAATAACAAGAATTAAACGCGAAATGAGAGATGCAATTTACCCAGAAAGACTTGTGCCACTCATGTGATCTGGATTTGAAGCACAGGGACGTACTCGTAATTTTTAAAATCGTTGGGGGCTGATCTGCAAATTTCCCCCCTTTTTTTAATCAAAACCCCAAGGAAGCCCTAGGCTTCGTTTTCTTGCAACAGGGGTCAAAGGGGCCTCCGCCGACCCTTCTTCTTCGTCACGCACGGGCGGCGCGATGGGCTGGAGCGGGGAGGCGCGCCTCGCGCGGCGGCGCGGTGCGGGATGGAGGGTCGCGCGCAGCCGCGCGCCCAGCTGCTCCGCAGGAGGACGTGGAGGGGGGGTGGAGCGGCTAGACGCGCCGTTGGCAGGGAGAGCGGAGCCGGCGGGGCTCGACGGTGCGCGGGAGCGATGGAGGAGCGGCGGCGGCCTGAGATGGCGCTCGGCAGGGGATGCTTCAACGGAGAAGGCGGTTGCGCGGAGTACGCGCGCAGGAGGCGGGCGCACAAGGCGGCGCGACGGAGCGCCTGTGGTTGGGCGTGGTGGGCGGCGGGGGTTGGCAACCCCGCTGCTGTGGCGAATTTTTTTATTTTTTTTAATTTTTTTTTGATTTTTTTATGGAATGTAAACAGTAAATCCAAAATAGTAATAAAAACTTCTTTTTTTTGTGAATCCGAAAATAAGAAAAATGAGAAATCCGAAATAGACAATAAAAAATGATGAGAAATGTTTTTTTTTGTTTTTTTTTATTTTTAATTTTTTTTTGTTGGTTTTTTTTAATGACCCTGCAAAACAAGCGTTAGATAGAATAGAAAATTTTTTTTTATTTATCCTGCAAAACAACCGTTAGAGATAAAAAAACAATTTTTTTTATTTATCTACAAGATCGGAATGTGAACGAGGATTCGGCGATAGTGAGGGATTCAAATCCGGCTCTCCGACCACCGTGCGTAGTCGGAGTTGAGAGATCGTGGAAGATAGAAATTGAAGGCAGAGAGATCAAGAAAGTGAGATGAAAAATCGAGTCGATGGCGGATCAATTCGAGATGGAGAATTTTTTTAAAGATCTAGAAAGAAAAATGACGATGGAAAAAAAATGCGAAAAAATAGAAGCGATTAAACTAAGATAAAAATGCGAAGAACAATTGGATCTCACCTTAGGAGCGGAAAATGGATCGTGATCGCCTCGACAAGGCCGACTCGCTGTCACCGGACGGCTTGGAGGCTCGACACCTTTTCTCGACAAGAAGACTCTCAGAGATCGGGCTCCTCTCACCAAAGATTGATCAGGTTGGAATGATGGAGAAGGAGCCATATAAATAGAAAAGAGATAAATTTTGAATTTTGAATTTTTTTTAGATAAGAGATGAATTTTTGATTTTTTTGGTGGAAGAGATAACATGAGAGATAAAATAGAAAGATAAAATTATTTACAACATTATCTAATTTTTTTGAATTTTCGTCACTTTATTTATTTGAATTAAAAAATGTTATTTTTTTATTTTTTAATGATGGTTGGTTAAAAATTGCAACTATATACATATACTATACACATATATGACATTATATACAAGGATAAATGGGGAAATTAGCCTCTTTTTTTTGTTTTAAGAATTTTATTAATTTTTTTATTTTTATTTTTGTTTTAAGTAATTAGTAAAAATATTTACAAATATATATACAAATACAATATACACAAAATACAAGGGAAAATTGCACAAACCACCCCTGAAAACCGACTTTTCAACCGTAACTCCAAAAATTATAAAATCACAGTCATTTTGAAGATAATTTAATTTAGAATTCAATGGAAGTGATATTTGTTCAATTTGAGATCATATGGAGCCGGAATTGATCTTTCAATTAGTGCTTAGTGGCTTTTTCCAAGTGTGGCTACTTTTATTCTGTACATGATTTAATTGTGCAATCAGTTTTGTTAATTAGGACCCATTTTTATTTACAACTTTGATTTTGAATGTTATTTGATTTGGAGTCAATTAAGATACAAATAAATTAGTGTTAGTTTTATACAGATATACACAAAATAAGTGAGAAACACGTTTTTTTGGATTTTCTGGTTGAGGACCCTATCTCCCCCTACTTTATTCCTGGTCGATCAGGTCAAGTCTTGACCTTCTCTCGGGGTTCGGGTCAGCCTGTATACAGTCTTCCTTTTTTTATTTTCTTTTCTTTATTTTTCCTTTCTTTCTTTATTTATTTATTTTAGGTTAAAATTAGTAAGAAATGTACAATATTTACACACAAATGCAAGTTAGTAAGAATATGGAGTTAGCGTTATATGCAGGTGTTTTATAAGGGATTTTAAGCTAAAATAAATGAATAAAGATGACGAATCGCATATTCATCATGGAGTTAAGATTTCTCAGGTCAAGTGACTTAATTCTTTAAGTCCGCAAGTCTATGTTCACATGCCATCTTGATTAGTCTAAGTAGAATATCTCGTGCACACGCAGGATTCTTTTAGATAATGACCTAACTTGGACAAGCACTATGCACTTAGCTCTTCATTGATGAGGGGGTGAGGAAGTAGAATCCTTTAGCTTGGAGTAGCACACGGGTGGAAACATCTGTCCTCCTTTAGGGAGGGTAGTACATCTCAACCTAATTTGGTGGTGTTGAAATCTGAGGACAGGACGATGTGGGTTGCAATAATGCTTCAAAAGAGGGATAGTCTACTGGTTCAAGAAAAACTCGTGATGTACATGTTGTAACCCATATATAGTTCGAAAAAATGCAAAAACTCCAAAAAGAATCAGACAGGTCCAAGTAAAAATGAAATACCTGTCGGAGTATGTATATTAGCAAGAAGTCTGCAGCTAGATGACTTGGCTACACTGGTCAGGCATCCCGGGATAGGTAGCTACACTGGCTACCGTCCATTCTTTTTTCCACCCCCTCCTCTAGAGCTGGTCGCACTTGAACTTAGAAGGGAATACCCCGCTCCTCGAGGAAAGAGTTACTGGACCGGTTAGTTAGAATTACCTTGTTAGAGGAGGCTGCTTCTTAGCCATTTCTGATGTGGAGAGCTATTTTACACTTACACAGTACAAGTTGAATCATAATCATCAAAAATTTGCGTTTGAGGATTTGTTCTGACTTCACTGTTGAGGCATCTTGAATAGAAGACTTGTGGAACTTGAAGTCTGTTAGGTATTAAGTTCAGATCCCAATAAGGTTCCTCCACACAATTAATCCAAAGGTTGAGTCAAGCTCCATATTCAACTTTTGTTCTTGACCTTGGTATGGAACACAAAATCATTTCACTCTTGCATATCATTTTAGTTGCTCAGGGACGAGCAAGGTTTAAGTATAGGGGGTTGATAAATCTGTGATTCATCACTCTTAAAGTTGAAAATAGATCTTTGTCCCCGGGTATTTAGCATCATATTTTCCTTTATCTTGCATAAATAGCATTCATGCATCAATCCACAAGATATGCATTTTAGCATTCATAATTGCATTTAATAAGAAGCCGAATCCGTTTGTAAAATCCACTTGTAAAATATCCTCCTATTTATTTGTATTTTATCCCCTCCAAAATGAAATAACACTTTCCTTATAATGTACACCATTAGTTAATAATCTAAGGAAGAAGACCAGAAATCCCTCTCTTGTAAAAATACTCAATAAGGATCCAAATCCCCTAGACCTTAGAATGCCAATATCTCTCTCTTACAAACTCCGAATTAGGTCTACTCACTTTCAGATTAATATGCATCTAGAGACCTTTAAAATGAGACTAATCTCACTCAATTCGGAGCTCGTAGGCAAAACTTGGGTTTTTGGGCCTCCTTGTATACTATACACATGTATATTTGTATCCTTATACTTTTGTATCATATTTGACCTCATCTCCATTTTTAATCAACATGAAACTTGTATATCTCATCGAGATCTACAACTTTTATGTTTTGAGTTTTTCCAAATTCGGCTTCCTTCTCCCTCAAATCTTATTTTTTTACTCAGCTACTCAGAGCTGGCCACGTGGCGCCCTATGATTGCGCCACGCGGCCCGCTCCCTTTGACTGGTCCGCCCGTATCCCTGACCATTGGATCTCAATCTAGATTCAACAGCCCAGTGACTTCAATGCAACTGCTTCTTCTCAACCGTCTGATCATCCCCAGATCTCATCACGGTCACCCATTCCCGCCTTGCCCTCCTGACGCCACGTGACCGCATTTCCTCCACCCGATCATCTTCGGGATGTTTAATCTCCACCAACCATTTCCACTATGTTTCTCCACCGTTCGATCGAAAGCCTGATCTGATCTCGACCGCCCGCTTCCGCCTGCCCATGCGTCCTCCACGTGACGCGTTCTGTGCCCTCCGATGTCGCGCCCTAGATATGATCCCAAGCATCGATCTGCACCTTCATCTGGGTCGTTGGATCGTTTGATCCAACTGCCAGGGGATTGTCGTCTACCTTTGCACACATCGTGCCCACGTTCTTCACCGTACGCAAGGGGGCCGCCCCCTTTATATTTTGGGCTACACACCAACCATCATCTCCGACCTCTAGCACCACCGCGACATAGCCCACACGTCCCTCATCTTCGCCGACACCCTCGATCTCCATGACGACCCTCAACTTCGCTCCACAACATCCACCAACTCCACTGGTTCGCCAGCTACCCCATCACCTTCATCCTATAAATAAGCCGCCTCCGGCCACTTTCACCCCCATCCGCCACTCCAGAGAGGAACCCCTAGCTCTAACCTTCCTTTTGGTGACAGCAATTCGAAGGGACGTTGAGCGAAGACCGAGCTTCTTCTCCGGCGAGATCCACGACCAACCCCGCCGTGTCGCAGCATCCCCTATGAGCTACACAATCTGAGGAACTACTACCAGCCTTCGAGCGACGATCTGGAAGCTCCCTCCGAGCTTCTGATCCCAGGTAGATCCCTCCATCTCTTCCCCGGTCTTCTTCTTGATTTTTCTTAATTTTCTTCCATTTTTTCGCCGTCCACAAGCACCATCCCGCTCCGCCAATCATCCTCCGAGCTCCGCAAGGGAGCTCTGATCTTCACGAAACCCTTTGTTCCCTCCGACGACCTACTTCACCATTCACCAACGCCAGCTCCGCCACCTTGGGCGGAGCTCGACCACCGGACCACCTCACTGCTCCACAGGCCCCGCACTTCACTCTACAGCACTCCACGAACACGTAGCACGCTTCAGCTATCGTCTAACCCCCTGCAGGTACTATCTTCTTAATTGGCTGGAAGCTTCATCGGCGCATCTTCGAGCTTCATCGCTAGTTGCCTCAAGGCCACCCCAGCCTCAGCCAACAGCACCGGACATTCTGCCGCCCCTCCACGCATCTTCTGAGCTACGCAGTTCCTCCAGCACCCTTCACCGACGACGGGAGGATGAGGCGGAGCTAGGTCCGCCTCGCCGGAGTCGAGTCCTCTCCGTCGCAGGACGCGGAGGATTGTTGGGGATGACAGCCAGCAGCCGTTCGATACTCGTTATCGAACGTTCAGGAGCCATCCACATCGCCCACGCCCTGCAGCCGTAGGATCAGGCGGATCCTACGCTTGCATCTCAAGCCACGTCATCGCCTCTCCGCGCTTCAGGTGCCTTGGATCAATCTAGATCCAACGGTCACTGATCGACCACGTCATCGTCTCAGGAGCGACCATCACCGTTGGATCGATCTGGATCTAACGGACCCGGACACGCCACGTGCCAGTAGTTCCTCACCATTGGATCCTCCTTGATCCACGGTCCAAATCAGGCCACGTTTCCCGATCCGAGCCTCCTCCCTGACCACTAGGCTCGGATCACCCGAAGCTACTCCGAGCCAGTTCCGAACCTCCAGAGCCACTCGAGCCTCGCTCCAAGCCTCAGAAGACTACCGAGCCTGGGACCCCCCACGTGATCTGCACGTGCGTCCGGGGTTATTTTCACCGAGGACCCTGAAAGTTTCAATTATTGCAATTCAGTCCCTGCCAGGAGACCTCACGTGAGGAGCATGAGTTTTGTGGTGAAATTGCATCCACCCCCTCAGCATTATAGATAATTACATTTTGGTCCCTGTCAGCACGTTTCATTTTTATCAATTTTAATTCATGTAATTACATTTATACCCTTGTCTTTATACGCATATTTAGGCACTCATTTTAATTCATTTTTTATTTTGGAAAATTGCATTGTGTAGCTTATGTTGTCCTCTTTCATCTGTGACACTTGGCATATTTTGTAATATCATTGGATTTTTCTATAAATTAGTTGGTTCAATTTTGCTATATTTTGCCCATTTATGCCTCTTAATTGATATTAATTTATCTGTACTCCAAAAATCTCCAAAAAAATCACATTAGATCTAGGATAATTAGGTTTACATTGCATAAAAATTTCATCTCAATTGCATGCATCCCGAGTCCTAAATAAATCATTTAGTGATTTCCTTAATTAATTTTTAATAGGTCCATTTCACATAAAAATTTAGGTTTATTAATTTTCCTGAATTCTTCACACTTAAAGGATAATTTTTATATATGGAAATAGTGTGTTGTGTATCCATTACAATTAATTTAGTCAAAATCGCCTTGCATTCATTTTAAATTCATATACATTCATCCAGTGTCAGAAAATTCTAAAAAAAATAGTGTAGCTTAATTTCATCATATTTCATCAGCTGGCCAAGTTTTACAATTTTCGGACTCGATTTGATCACTTATTTGAATTAACTTGTAAACTGGCTGGATTGTGCATGTGTCTTGCATAAAATATTGAAAAAGAAAAAAATATATATCCTCTGAAAATTAAACCTTGGAAATTGCTAAAAAAATCTACCTAAGGAGACAGCTGCCTCCCTGAGTTCGACCTTGGGCTTGCCCAAGTAAAATAAATTTGCCACTCGTAATTAACTCGACATTAATTAAAAGAGGTTTTTGATCTGCTCTTATTATCCGGCTGCAACGAACATTAATAATTAATTTGACCATTAATTTGATCGAATTAACAAGGGTAGTAAACAGCATTTCACTCTATACCCCCGAGTTATCTCATTTTCTGCATGTGTCCCCACCATTAGAAGTGCAACAATTCATTCCACAAGGATAAGTTGCGGATTTGCAAGAAAACCCCTGCATTTTTGGGTTATATTAGGAAGTTTTCGAGCGCCTTTTGGCTTGTAGTTTCGTTCTTACTATTGCATCTTCCCCCTATATTGTAATACCTATAACTCCTTTGTTTGTATTTAGATTTTGATGAAACATGTTTTGTTTGAAAGGCGATGTAAGGCTCTACATTATAACCAAGTTTCATCTAATTTGGATGTATGGTTGATTAATGTTGATTTTTTGAAATTTGTGTATCTGATTTCCTTATTTCATAAATAGCTCATTATAGACATAATATTTCATGCTCATTTTTGGTATGTTGTAGAACTATGTCAAACTAAATATATGTCCTAGTTTTATCAAAAGATTTTTTTTATTTGTGGCCTATAGATCTTCTACAATATTTTAAGCAATTGATTTATTTCTGGAGCAACTTTTATTTATTTTAAAATTTGAAAATACGCTCACATGCCTCTAAGTTTTCTCTACATCATGAATTTTTGTTGTATTTTTATCTTATTGTTTGGATAGTTAAAAAAATCAAAATATCAATTCAACTTCCTTTTATCTTTTATTTTTAATTTATGCATTGCACCTCAGAAAAATACGAAAACTATTGTAGCATGTCCTTGTCTATATCTATCTCAATATCTATCTCATATCCAATGGACATTTAGTGTTAATATATGTAGAGTACAAAAATTCAAAAATACTTCAAGCATTGCAAAAATCATTAAAAATTGAAATACTATTAAAAATCCATAAACAAGATTCAGTTTTCTTCTATATATTCTCATCTATCTAGGGGAAATATGTGCATAATTTTAACTCTTCATTTTAAGCTATTTTTAGTATTTTTCTGAGTGTCATGTTTACCTTATTTTTCAAAGTGTAGATTGCCTATTCTCTTTTATTACTGGCATTTTCTTATTTCTAAAAATGCAAAAATATTTGAATATCTTCTAAAAACTAAAAAAGATATTTATCATATTTTATTTATTTTACCTGACTTTTCTTGAGTTGATTACTTATGTTTTGTGTCTTTTATTCTCTTTCTCTCTCATGCATTCACCTTGTTACCTTGTGATCCTTGTACACATGTGATTGTTTCTTTAAGTCTTTTCATTATCTATTTGTGAGCGAATTAAATACTTGAGATAAAAATTGACTGAAAAGAAAACTTCTTCGTTAGTGCTCCTTTTGTTCGATCCGAGATTACTTCCTCAAAAGAAGTTGAAATAAATTTATTTGTTAATTGTCTTAAGTGGGTATTACAACTTGCCACTTTTAGAATACCACTCAAAACCATTCATAAAGGCCGTAGGACTCTCTATTTTGCACGAAATTTGAATGACATAATATATGAATATAATGATAAAAATCTACATAAGCATGATTCAAAAAAATAAAAGTAGCAAAAAAGGGCAGCTCCATTTTACCCATATTAGTATCCACCAAAATTAAATAGGTATATATATCTTCTTAAAAATAGATAGCATAATGATTGTACAAGGGTAAAATGGAGCTTCCCCTGCGGAGAAGTTAACTTTGCTCTCCCTACACTACTTTTTTTCCATTTTTTTGTATTTTTTTAAATACTTCTATGGATGGATTTTCATCACTATATCCCTATACTATGTTATTAAAGTTTCGTGCGAAATAGAGGCTCCTACAGGCTCCATCCAGACTCGATGAATATTAACAATTCTACGATAGTTAAAAATGATTATTTAAATGGAAGTCGTATGAATCTTGTTTCACACAAAATTTAGTGATGAAAATCTAAAAAAAGTATTTTTCAGATAAATATAGAAAATCGAACGGAAAAGAGCTAAGTTAGCTCCTGAAAAGACAGCCCTATTTTATCCGTTTTATAAGCATGCATTTATATCATATTGCATTCATCTAGTAGTGGGATGGAGGTCGCGCGCGAGCTCAATCGACAATTGGGGGGAGTTTTCTTTTGACGATGGAAACTCATCCCAATGTATGGATAGATATATAATAGCACCCATCGCGTAGAACAGGCCACGTTTATATCATGGGCATTAATACCTGAAACAACGGCCACGCGTTTCTCTCATCTTGTGCAGCTGGTAAAATACGACCACGCCATGACCCCAAATCCAATAAGTGGCCTCCATCAATGCCCGTGTTCCGCGTCTCCATTATTCTTCTTTTGTATATACACCGAAAAATGGAACCACCATTTTCGTTTTAATCCCTGTAAGAAATTATCCCAAAAGTCCCTGCACATTTCATGTTCACACTCCAACTTGCCAGAATTGCAATACTGAAACGTCCGTCCGTATTGCAAGCTTTTATTCAACCCTAATTGATATATTTAAAAAAGAGACTTTCCATGACTTCACCACGCGTCGTCTGTCTCTTTTGGCACTGATGATGATGCCTCCCGGTCAATATGGGATTTCATGTGCGTTGTGGCGGAAGACCCCCATTTTTACGCTTTGTCCGCAGCGGCATGCTCCTCGGTGATTGGCAGCAGGCTCCGGATGTCCCCCACTGGAAGGTTGCGAGCCTACCATCGCCTGCGCGATAGAGGAACTCCATTACACACTAGGCAACCTCCCTACTTCGCGTGCATCACATGGGTCTGTGCCATCCCATGGACCGATACTTCGGCATGTTTCCACCATGGAAATCATAGTGTACGATTTCATTTCTCCCATATTCATGTCAAACTGCGGAGGGGATTAACGGACTTTTTTTTTCTGTGGAGCATGCTAGTGGATATTTTTTTTATGTTTTTGAGTGATTAGATGTTGTTGACAAGGTTTGTGAAGATATGATTTTATCGGAATTCGAAGGAATGATGATTGCTTTTTAATTTTTTTAATAAGAAATTGGCGTTATAAAATATATCTCCTCTATTTTACTTTCATATATATAGGGGTTGATGAGGCTGCCCCCGGTTGGCAGCCAACATAGTTGCCCCGCCTCATTTTTTGATATTTTTATTTTTTTTGAAAAATAACGTCATGTATATTCATCTCTATATCCCTCCTATATGTCATTCGAATTTCGTCAGAAACAGAGACTCCTACGACCTCCATCCAGACAGGGTCGATTTAAAAAATCTTGCGATCGTTAAAAAATGACGTCTGAATGGAGGTCGTAGGAGTCTTTGTTTCTGACGAAATTCGAATAACATATAGGGATATAGGGATGAATATACATGGTGATATTTTTCTAAAAAAATAAAAAAAATTACCCAAAAATGGGATGGGGACAGCCATGTTGGCTACCCCTAGGGGGCAACCCCATTTTCCCCATATATATATATATATATATATATATATATATATATAACCCCTATATAGGATTTCTTTTAAATAGGACGCAGTCCTTCCAAAGCTAAGGAAGGCCATCCCCTTTTTTGTATAAAACATGCTGACTTTAGTAGAATACATATACAGTTTTGTATTATAATGTGCAGTTTTAATGTTTGTATTATAATGTGCAGTTTTAATGTTTGTATTATAATGCGCAGTTTTGTATGCGCTTTATATTTATAACGTGCACCTATAATACAAACTGTATACGTATTCTACTAAAGTTCTTGTGTTTTATACAAAAAAGGGGCGGCCTTCCTTAACTCAAGAAGGACTGCGTCCTATTTGAAAGGCCCCCTATATACATATATAATGGAAAAAAATGGGGTTGCCCCCTTGGGTAGCCAACATATCTGCCATCACCTCATTTCTTGCAAATTTTTTTATTTTTTGAAAAATATCGTCATGTATATTCATCCCTATATCCCTTATACATGTCATTCGAATTTTATCAAAACATAAACTCTTATGCCCTACATCTAAAATACGTAATTTTAACGGTCCTAGAACTGTTATATTCGTACATGTTTAATATGGAGGGCATAGGAGCCTTTGTTTCTGATAAAATTCGAACCACATGTAGGAGGGATATAGAGATAAATATACATAGTAATATTTTGCAAAAAATAAAAAAAATTGACTAAAAATAAGGCGGGAGCAACCATGTTAGCTGTCCCGAGGGATAGCCCATACAAGTATATATATATATATATATATATATATATATAAACTTTAAATGAGACGGTGTCTCACCACTTTTGTGGTGAGCCCTCCATCTCATCCATTTAATTTAAATCACACCATTGTGATAAATTACACATTAATTACATTATTTTAATGGTAAAAAACCTATTATGGTCATTTGTCACATTCTAAAAATAGTATGTGACAACCCACAAATTCATAACCCTATTTATCTTTTCTCTCTCTCTCGCAACTCCTCTTCTCTTTCTCGATGGCGCTTGGGCAGCTGCATGTGGAGGCCGATCTCCCCTCTCCGATGGTTGTGTGCAACAAGAACGATGGTGGCTCCCCTCCTCCGACGTGTGACGCGCAATGATGGAGCATGTATGTGACGACACCATGGATCTCGATCTTGTTTCTTCTCAAACTTGTTTTAATTTATAGGCTATATATATATGGTCGACATCCTATGAGATTGGATTTTGGTGAGATGATGAGATTGGAGATTCTGGACCACTAGTTTCAACAAGGAGAGAGACAGAGAAGACAAAAACTAGTGGTTCAGAATCTCCCATCTCACCTCTCACAAGATCCCATCTCATAGGATCACTCCTACACACACACAGGGGAAGCTACACCAGGGTGTAACCAACCAGATGCACCCAACCATTTTTTCATTGGCTTTTTGTGTTTTTGAAATGAAACTTAGGAGGATTTAAATCACCATGTATCACCATGATATCATGCCAATTTCAAGAAATTTTGACAATTCTATCATATCCATCAAGACTATCACATATTAACGGTATCAGAATTATTAAAATTGACCCTATCTAGATGGGCATGTTAGGAATGTTTGTTTTGCATAAAATTTGAAACACATATTCCACTCAATAAACTAAGTAAATCCGCATAGAATTCCTTCAAAAAAACCACTACGAAAAATGGCCGGGAGTAACTAGTTGGCTGCACCACCGATGAAGCTTCCATTCTCTCTCTCTCTCTCTCTCTCTATATATATATATATATATATATATATATATATATATATATATGGCCCTTCCAATGAGGTGCACCTTTCCTAGGTGTATGGAAAGCCCATCAGAGATCCGTTAGATCTCGATCTTATGGTTATTCATCCAAAAGGGTATTTTAGTCCATACATTTTTATTTTGAATTTCATTTTGAATTTGAACTTAATTTAATCCTTGTATTTTTTTATTTTTAGCATGTCTGATTTGGCATTTTTTGTTGTCTTTTAGTTAATGAATTTTTGCCAACGTGATAGCATTTTCGCGCAATGCAGAATAGCAAAGCTTTTTGTAAAATTCTCATCAATATTGTATAACTGTATCCTGCACTGTAAAATAAAATCATAGTTAGTAATAGTTATATTATTATAATTATAATTTTGATAACATTGTTGTAAAAGTTTATGCACGTTTTGTAAAATATGTATGAAGATTGTAAATCTACATCCACAATTTAAAATATGTATGAAGATTGTAAAATCTGTATGAATATTGTAAAATATCCTTCATTGTAAAATCTGTATGAAGATTGTAAAATCTGCATGAAAATTGTAAAGTTCATGCACATTTTGTAAAATATGTATGAATATTGTAAAATTGTAAAGAAACAATCTGAGATTTGTAAAAAAAATTTAATATTGTAAAAAATGATCTGAGATAGTCAGAAATGATCTGAGATTGTAAAAAATAATCTAATTTTGTAAAAAAATACTCGATATTATAAAAAGACTCTTATTGTTAGATAATTTCAACCAAGAAAACTATGAGCGGATTTGAAATAAAAAATGCAAATAAAAACACAAATAAAAAACGCAAATAGAAAATGCAAATAGAAAATGCAAATAAAAAATGTAAATAAAAAATGCAAATCAGAAATGCAAATAGAAAACGAAAATAAAAAACACTAATTAAAAATGCAAATAAAAATTGCAAATAAAAAACGTAAAATAAAAACACAAATAAAAAATGCAAATAACAAAACGATCATTCCCATGTTCAGCCATGCTCCACCACGTACGCCACCATCTCCTCTACCGCCGTTGTGATCCGTCGCATGGACCACCACCAACTTCGCCGTCGCCGTCTTCCACCATGTGTCACACCGCCTCCTTTTGTTATGGGAGGGGAAAATTCTAACAAGGGATTGCCAATGCAATGGCCAAGAATAGAATATGGGTTGTCACATTCTATTTTTTTAGGATGTGACAAAAATACATAAATGAGTTTTCGACATTAAATAACTTAAGATAAAAAAGGTATTAATAGGATCCGTTGGATTAATTATGGATGGTTGAGATGGTGGGCTTTTCATGCACCCAGGAAAGGTTCACCTAATTAGAAGTATTTCCTATATATACATATATATATATATGCATATACATACATACATACATACACATATATATATATATGGAGAGAGAGAGAGAGAGGGAGGAAAGGGATCTGACTCCTTGGAGTAGGTAACTTACCTGCTCCATTTCTTTTTTTTCTCAATTTTTTATTATTTTTTTGAAAAATTCTTTCATGGATTTTCATAACTATATCACTCTAATGTGTCATTTAAATTTCATCAGAAATAGAAACTCATATGCCATCCATCCAGAACAGGTAATTTTAACAGTTTCAGATTTGTTGTAATTTACCTCTTCCAGATGGGGGGCATATGAGTCTTTTTTTGACAAAGTTTGAATGATATATTAGAGGGATACAATTGTGAAAATCCGTGGAAGTATTTTTCAGAAAAAATAAAAAAAAGAAAAAAGAAATGTAGTAGGTAAGTTCCCTACTCAATGGATTAGGATCCCTTTCCTCATACACACACAAATATATATATAGGAGTCCTTTCAAATAGGACATGATCCTTCCATCTCTAAGGAAGGTCAAACAATTTGGTCATTAGATCTACTTTCAACGGATGTGATCAAAATCACTTCATTATGCACAACTGGATTTGTTATAACTATCCGTTCCTAATTTTTAGCGAGTTCAAATACGGAAATTTTGAGGAAAGAGAGAGGCGTAATCATGTGAAAATGTTATATTCTCGAGGGGGTTTTGTGTACAAAAAGGTACATATTATACAAATTTAATAAACTAAAATACAAATTAAAGGTAATTTTCAGCTAACTAGTAATGTATTATACAAATATTCACACATCTCTCTGTCCATGTTTTTAGGAGGGTTGTTATAGAAACTTCAACCGAACGTATTATATAAATATAAATGTTTTGGCAATCTCTCTGTTGAAGATTTGCAATAAACATATATTCCTAATTTTTAGGGATGTCAAATACGGAAATTTTGAGGAAACAGGAAGACATGATTATGTCAATATGTTATATCCTCGAAGGATTTTGTTGTACAAAAGAAGGTAAATATTATACAAACTCAAAAACTAGAATACAAACCACAATTTAATTTCCAGATAATTAGTATTGTATTATATAAATATAATATATATGTCTAATTTTATACCAAATTCCCTCATTTCGAGCATCTTTTCTATGCTCTCGTATCTAAATTCCTTTTTTGGCATTCCATCATTCTCTTAGCTCGAAATTTCATCATTAAACCTCCAATAAATTTAGGATGAAAAGTTAAATCCCTTCCTTAAAAATAGCAACAGATGGGCAAAAACAATTTGTTTTGTATAATTTTTTCTTAACATCTCAGAATTATGTATTGTTTTTTTATTTTAAATTTTGTGTTTGTAGAATACATACCTTTTTTTGTATACCAAATCCCACTTCTTAACCTCATTATGTCAACTTCTTATTTGCGAAATTTTCTTATCATACCTCTCATAAATTTAGGAACCGATGTTTATTGCAAATCCGATTTTGTATAATAGGGTAGTTTCAATCACAACCGTTGAAAGCGGATCTAATGGTTAGATTTATTGGCCTTCCTTAGGAATAGAAGGACCATGTCTCATTTGAAAGTCCCCCTCCCCACCCCCCGATATATATATATATATATATATATATATATATATATATATATATATATATTTATATATGAGGAGGAAATTCAAATGAGGCGGGGTCTCACCATATATATGGTGAGCCATCTTCAATTTAGGCATCTTTTCAATATATTTTACAATTTCTTGTTTCATACATATAACAATAAATATTAGCACAACATGTACAGTGACATAAAATTATGAAAATATTATTATATTTGATGGAAATGTTAATCTAAATTTGGATGCCATATTTTACAAAATTTATTTTTTTACAATGTGCAGTTTATATTTTTACAAAGCTGTTACATAGTTTTTACTAAATTCACAGTGGCCTTTACAATTTCAGAAAAGCTCCCACCTCATTTGAAAGGTCCCCTTATATATATATATATATATATATATATATATATATATATATATATGGGTAAAATGTGTATGCCCCCTAGGGGGAGCTAACTTAGCTCCCCCCACCCTTTTTTCACAATTTTTTTTATTTTTTTTGAAATCTAAAACCGTGTAAATTCATTATTAAATCCATATATTATGTCATTCAAATTTCATGCGAAACAGAGACTCGTACGACCTCCATCCAAACGGGGTCGATTTAAAAAATCATGTTACCGTTAAAAAAATGACTGTCTGGATGGAGGCCGTAGGAGTCTCTATTTCTCACGAAATTTTTATGACATAATATAGGGATATAGTGATGAATATTCACGGAAAAATTTTCAAAAAAAATAAAAAAATTGAAGAAAATAGGGCGGGGGGAGCTAAGTTAGCTCCCCCTAGGGTGCAGCCCCATTTTCCTCTATATATATATATATATATAGAGAGAGAGAGAGAGAGAGAAGAATGACTGAAGATGATTGATGGAATTAGTTGAGAGAGGTGCTTTCACAATAAAGATGAAGATGGGGCATTGACATCCTTAATGGATTAGAGGACAAAATAAATAATTATCTATTTTACCTTCAGACCCACACAAAGTTGGGTATTTTTGCAAGGTAAGATATCCTCAGTGTAGCCTTAACATCTAGTGCTACGATATGTTAGATGTTGAAATGGCTACCAGGGAGTAGTTATATGGAACAAGTCCAATCAACAAAGACAATCAAAAAATAATCAAGAGGAAAAAACATGTATAATCATACAACACAAGGTTTATTATTGGTTAGATGATGTGCATACCACAATTATGCACACCACATTTGCTCTTTGTATTCTTGTGAATATATTTTGGTGTTTAATAATCCAAGAGCTTATATATAGTAAGAATAGGGTTTTAGTACAGGAATATACATGTAAAATTACCAACCTACCCATGATCTATAGAATAATTCAAATCCGAAGGTAACAATTGATTCATGCATTTACATGAGAAATTAGTCTTTATTAGATAATTTTCAACAATAACATCAGTTTGTGAGTGATTTCTCTGACAAGGAATGGGGGTTGGAAGAGTATCTTCTCAGGACATCTAGCTCTTAACATTACCGATTAGGGTATATATCTGAAATGTTTTGTCGTGTTAGTGCCTTAGATTTTGCTAATAACTCAGTGCCATGTTTGTTTTGTAGCTTGATTAACCTTTCAGACAAAAACTTGTAAAAGCATTTTGATGAAAAGTATAGAAAAGCTATATGGCGACTCAAATCCTAAAGTGATTCTGAAATACTATGCTTGAAGGCTCAATGCTCATAATCATATTGTAGAAAGAATCAAAGAAAGACTCAATTCCAAAAGCTCTAGTTTTGAAGACTTCGGATCCTAATGTGACATATTACATAGTTTTTATTTGATGTTAAAAACTAGTATTGTAGTTTTTCCATTTTTTATCAACAAGCAAACTAAATCCATAATCATCACTTCACAAAATCAATTTTTAGGCATTTGATATTTGTAAATAATTTTTTATTTGGATATTATTATTGTGATAATTATATGTTACACAATTCGCCTCCCTTGTGTCGGACTCATATGCCGCTTGTCAATCCATTAGTTGAAATTATGTAAAATGAGGTTTGACCTCGTGCATCAATTAAGGTGGATGATACGAATCAAATTCGAAATAAAAATGTGTTCATCGTATAAGCAATAAAACAATCAATGTCCATGTTTATTTAAAATTGTATATTTTTCCATTACTTCATTCTAGACAAATATTTCAATGAAATTAGACAAACTAATCCATGATTCATATATTCCTTATTCAATTGAGTTGTGGTCCTTGTTGAATTAGCTGATAACTCTCATTAGATAGGAACTAAATGTTTATTTGTTAAGGGACTTAGATGATTTAATCACAACTGGATCAACCACTCATTGAGCATGTAACCTACACATTAATTATAGAATGCATTATTGAAGTCCAATTTATTAAATTATTGCAAATTAATTTAGATTTTTTTGTATGCTCATTTGTGCTTGTTTTGTAGTGCATGATACTCATTCTGTTGCATTATAAACTACATTTATAAGATAGAACTTGCATGCATCTACACTTCGATCCAAATAGCGTTAAAATAGATAAGTTATATATATAGAGAGAGTCTAATTAAATAGCTTAGATCGTTTATGTCCATGTATTCGACCTGGACTACCCAGGTAAAATTCAAGCCACACTCTCTTCATCAAAAAAATTAAGTGTGGTTCTGAGCAATCGCTTCTGGCCCGTATTACAATGATACGATTTTATCATGACCAAATATTCATTTATCACCCCCAACACCACTACCCATCCCACTGCCAATAATTACCCTTGTATCCTCCACTGGCTCATCCAACATCAACACCAGTGCCACTATCTCCAAGCAATATCGTGGCTGATGTCACCCTACTAACATCCACACAGCCTCTTGTCTCCACAAGAGTATTACAAAGTGGTTCTACATCAACTCTCAAGTCATTAGAAGGAGTGTCAAAGAGTATGTTCACTGAAGGACATTCACATCTTTAAACAGAGTTTTCAAACCTAGTTCCAAAAACTATCAGAAGTTCTTAAGACATTGTGGCCATGTTCTTATATGTGGGTGACATCATCTTCATGGGAGGTAATTCAAAATGTTGTATTAATGTAAAGAAACAACTAGCATAACAATTGTGATCAAGGATCTTGTACAATTGCAATATTTCCTTGTGATTGAGATTTCTCGTTCTAGACAATGTATGTTTATGTCTCAGAGGAAGTATGCTAATGGCATGCAACAAGAGATTGGGATGTTGGGATCGAAGGTAGCTTTGTATTCCCATGGATCCTAAAGCACAAATTTATGAGTATGGAGAGATTGGATTCACATACCGCTACGTGTGTTCGGTCAAGAAGATACTATATATGATGATCACTTGGTCAGATATCTTACTTATTGTTGGCAAGCTTAGTTGGTTCATGGATTATCATACTCAAGCCAACTAAGATGCATGATGATTCCAAGAATCAAGTCCTATCCCACCACAACAACAACAAAGATTTTCTAGCAATTAAGTAAGGTTGGGTACATAGATTTTCTGCCTCCATTCAGATCTATTTTGGGTCATTATTTGTCTTAAGTCAAAATAACTAAGGTCCCTTCGAATGGTTTCATTCCAACAGTTCTTGGGCCTTCCTCGCCCTCTCTTAACCGGCTCAACATCCCAAATCTCGTATCTTTTAACTAGTGCATCAACCGACCTCCTTGTAAATGTCTAAACTATTTTAAGTTGTTTTCTCTCTCTTATCCTCTATTGGAGCTACACCAACTTTCCTTCTGATTGCATCATTTCGAATCCGATCTTTTCATGTGTGACCACATACCACCTTAGCCTTTTCATTTCTGCTACTATCATTCTTTGAACATGTCTATGGTTTATAGGTTTGAGTCCATTTCACTTTATGTATAGGACATGTACTTGTCTCTTCTCTAAAACTCTCCATAATATCTCCCTTGGGACTAAATAATATGCCTTCTCCAAATCGGTTAAAAACATCTGGAGGTTCTTCTTTTTAGCTCTATAAATCTCCATTGTTCTCCTTAACAAGGGGATAGCTTCAATAGTAGAGCGACTTGATATGAATCTGAATTTATTTTCAGTTACTTTGGAAACTTGCCTCAAGCCTCTTTCAATCATACATTCCCAAATTTTCATAATATGACTCGCCAACCTGATACCTCTATAATTCGAATAATTTTGAATGTCTCAGCTATACTTATAAAGAGGTACCATAATATTTTTCCTCCATTTGTCAAGCATTTTCTTGCTTCGCCAAATAACATTGACTAAATTTGTGACCAGGATAAAACCTGTTCACCTAGGACTCTCCAAACTTCTACAGGAATTTCATCGAGTCCTACCTATTTCCAAGGTTTCATAACCATTAAAGCCTCCTCTACTTCCTTCCTTTGTATCCATCTATAGCTTGCATGATTCAGGTAACATTCACTACTAGCAAGATCTCCCAAAGTAATCTCTTCATTCCCTTCCCCAATAAAAAGCTTATGAAAATACTGCTTCCATCTAGTCTTCATATCCTTTTGAGTAACAAGCATATGTCCTTTGTCATCCTTGATGCGTCTCAGTTGAGAAAGATATTTGGTCTTTCTTTTCTACTTGCTTTGTCCATTCCAAATATATCCTTTTGACCCTCCTTCGAGTCAAGCTTTTTTTATATAAAATTTCATAAGCTTTCAACTTTGTTTCACTTACAGTTTTCTTTACTTCATTCTTCGTTATTTTATAGTTTATGACAACTTCCTCAATTCTATACAAAGTTTTAAAGAAGTCTCTCTTAATTTTAAGCTTCTCTTGCTCCCCTTCACTTGACCCCTCCTTTTGACCTATAACTCCTCCCTTAGATTCGTTCTCTTTGGCCACCACTCGCAAGATGCTACCACCTTCCACATCTCGTTTGCACTTCCGTTGCAATTTCAAGATAAGTCTTCTAAAACATTCTCCTTGAAGCATGATTGCTTCAGTTGAAGATTCCACCATTTAGTTATAATGATCTTGGGAATCATCATCTTATTTGCTAACCCTTTTATTTGTACATCCATGACTAGCAAGCGATGTCGAGACATCAAGTTCTCTTCAAGAAAGGAAATATTATTTATCAAAGGGTCTAATAAGGATCTTATAAGCTACTCTGATAATGATTTCGGATGAAGTTTATTAGGTAGAATATCTACCATTGGCTTTTGTACCTACCTGGCAGGGAATCTAATTATTTGGAGTAGCAAGAAACATACAATAGTTTCTCGCTCTAGAGCAGAGGAAGTGTACCCCAACAATTGCTCTTCTAGCAAGTTTTATTTGATTCAACAAACTCGAATCCATTGAATTCCCCGTGTTAAACCAAATCTATAGACTGTGCACAATGCATGATTTCTACAAGTTAAATTTGAGGCCTTGCTTATTGACAAGTGGTAGAAGCAAAAGATGGCATTGATTATTTCATTTGGATGCTTATAACCATTGTACAATTTCACTATTCATAGTACGCTCGTGAATACCGTTTTTCTTCATGTCAATCTTACAAAAGAAATCTATATGCAACATCTTGATGGTAGGTCCTAGTAGGAATGATTGAAAAGTTCATAATATTGTGAATTCTTATGTAAACTAAAACATGCTCCTAAAAAAGACAAAAAAATTGGTAGGACTATTCATTCTTTTGATTTTATAATTCCAGATAAACTGTAAATTATTTTGATTATATAACTATATGAATCCAAAAGATAGTCTACTCTATGGTCGATGATGATATGAGTATTATCATATACGTGTATGTTGATGGCATGTTACTCTTTAGGATATAGACATAGATATAATGCCAAGTTTGACATTAAAGATACTAAGTATTGTTAATGCGATTTCGGGCATCAAACTGATTCTATCAGTTGATGGGAAAGAATATATTAATCTCATTACATGTAGAGGGTAGTTCAAAATTTTGGATACAAAACTGTAAATGCACGAATACATCATTTGATTCATCCACGACTTTAAATAACTAAATTAAAGTGCCTATTTTATACTTGAGGTTGGCACAATGTATCAGAAGCTTGATATATGAAATAGGATATCTCTTACACAGTTGTAAAGTTGAGTAGATACACTAATTGTTATGAATGCACTCGCTCATTAGGAGGCCGTAGATTGAGTACCTATGTATACAAATTGAACTATTTATGTAAGTTTGCATTATGGGAAGTATACGTCATTGTTGGAAGGATTGGTGGCTGCATGATACATCTGTAATGAAGGTGATTTGGTTGCCGCAACGTATGATAGCCTTCTTCTGAGTGATAGATCTATTAACTTAATCAAAATAGATCTATGATATTTAAAAGTTACCGGAAGCCATCGTACCGGAAACGAAGTGATGTAGATGAAATTTCCTTCTCCTTCTCAACAATTGCCTAATATGCTTGAGTAATTGATCCTCTTGCATTCCTTACTTAAGGAAGAAGGGATCCCAATCCATAATCCATATTTATAAAACATGATGGTTACCTATCCACTAAGGTAACCACCAAAAGCAACCTCCCAAATGATGCACCCTTTCATAATTAATCATGAGCCGCAAAATAAGAAAATAAAAAAAAAATAAAGTTGACAACTATCATACATGATAGTTGTATGTATAGAATTTCTTACACTGAGATCCCTATGGCCAGAAGGATGATTCCTATGATTTTATACATATGACCATAATTGGAAGTCAATGACTTCAAATTTCAACTGAAAAACTGGAAAGGCATATCCAAGCTAGACTGTAGTCCATAAGGGATTGTATCTCTCATGTGGTAACATTTGGGATTCCATGGGAATAAAAATAACATAATTAATTCGTTCACAAAAGGACTTGTAAATCTTTATTCCTTTCCTTAAAGCAAGAATTGAAATGGGACCAAGATCCATTGAGAGCTCACGTATGATTAGCAATCCAATCTAAATAAGCGGAGATCTAACAACATCAATTACAACAATCTGCAAAAGAAACTAACGAGTACTCTTTTGGATTTTTTAGCATCTGAACTCTATTCCACGAAGCTTGTGTGCTTTAAGTCCCGCAAAAAAGAAGAGCATAAAAGGAAGAGCATAAATTTTCTTGGAGATTACCCGTTCCTTTTAGGATTAGGCCGAAGAAGATGATAGAAACTCAATAGGTAGTTGGAGGAAATTTGGTTGAAACTATTCAAGGGAAAAAAGGAGCTTACATCGACGGGTGCAGATAACTCCCTATACTCGACTTATTTTTTTCATTATTTTTTGATTTTTTAAATAAAATCTTGGAGGATTTAGATTATCATGTATCACCATGACTTAATCCCATATTCAACTTAATTTGAGACCTCTATCATATCCATCAAGTCTACCAAATTTTAACGATTTACGAATCGCTAAAAAGGACATCTTCTAGATGAACTTCTTAGGAAAGTTTTTCCCATGAAACTTGAAACACGTATTCTACTCAGCATATTAAGTAAATTCTCCCATGTTTTCATTACAAAAAAAAGTAAAAAAATAATAGGAAAATAGGTCACATTCAGGGAGTTACTTACTGTTGTATTTAATACTGTAATTAGACTTTTAATTGGAAAGTCTATGTAATTACAATTGGAATTAATTTGGTTTTAATTGAGAAACTAAATAGCTTGGAGGAAAAGTTGGAAATTCCCAAAATTGAAACATTGATCAAGTTTGGGTGGAAGTTTAGTATCATACCTAATATATCTAAACTTTTGGTGGGCTTGTATATGAGTTCACACCCCAAGCTCTTGTAGCAATAGTAGAGACGAGGAATGGAGGGCCACACGCACGTGCGCGCTCCGCTCTGTCTCCTGCTCTAGCTCAGAAGAGTCAATTCGGATCTCGGATCTCGATAATTTTGATATGGCTTTCATTTGGTTGATCGATTAAATTAATCAGATGGATTAATTTGGATTCAATTGCAATGGGAATCTGACACGACCCAAACGTCTCGTTTTAGCCGTGGTTTTGGAATCCGAAGAGATATGCCCGTTGAGGGGTGTTTTCGGAAATCAAAAGGTACCGCATGCTAGGGCACGCGAGCGTCTTTTTATACCCCTTCCCCGATGTTGTTTTTCTTTACTCGCAAGAAAAAGCCATCTCACGCCACCTTGGCTATGCTCTCGTTCTTCTTCTCACGGACGAACTTGCTACTCTCTCTCTCTCTCTGATGCAGTTTTCTGAGGTACATTTGAGCTCGATCTTGTCGGTGTGCACTGACAAAGATCGTATGCCGTCGTATCTTGGGAGCGGATCACCAGTATCCTAAGTATTGGTATTGTGATGGCGATATCCTCTCTAAATAGTCTATTTTACATGGACGCTTCGGCGACTTCTAATATAATATTTCTTTCATTTTGTTTACCGCAATTCGTTTATTGATTTACCTTTCCTGGATCATGCTCTAATTTTTGTTTCCGTTTATTTAATCGGTTTCTACTTGCATTATATAATGGATAATGGATGAGAAATGCATGATTATAATGATGTTTATCTGTAATGCTTTTCTCTTAATTCATTTGGATCCGTGTAATTACTGCTTAAAATATGCATTGATCATCTTGTTAGCAACAATCTTAGAGAAGATATACGAAATCAAATTTAAAAACCATGTCGGAAACAGTGTTTAAATCAAAGGTGGATATGACGGGTATGCCTGAGAAATTCGGTGGTCAGAACTTTAAGAATTGGCAACAACGCATGAAGATATGATTAACCACCATAGGATTAATCTCTATGCTTGAAATTGATTGTCCTACAGTGGAAAAGGAAAATCTCTCACCCGATAGCCAGGAAGCACAATCTGCGTGGAAGGACCGTATATGTCATGGTTGTATCATGTTGGCTCTGTCCAATACGTTGTTTGACATATGTTGTTCGTCCACACAGACTGTGAAGGGGCTATGGGAAGATTTGGTTCGGAAGTATACCGAAGATCTCGATATTGAGAAATAATCTGTGACCAAGTTTTAAAAATTTTCCATGGTCGAAGGGAAGTTGGTTTATGAACATGCACACGAGTTTTTACTCCTGTTACATGATTTAGAAGATACCGAAGTGAAACTTTCAGAAAAGTTTCAGGTCATGTACATCATAAAAAAATTCTCCAAGTCTTGAGAAGATTTCGGTATGACCCTGAAATACAGGAAGGGGGAAATATCAATAGATGACTTGATGGTGGCAATTGCCATAGAGGAGGAACACAGAAACCAAAAGCTTGTGCTTCCTATCGATATTCAGGCTAAGGTCAATTTCATGACCTCGAAGGGAAATGATAAAAAAGGAAAGGGTAATAACAACAATAAAACGAAACCAAAGGGCAAGATCCAAAAAAGGCGAAGAATAATCCCAACTGGCACTGTAATCAGGTTGGCCATTGGAAGAAGGGCTGCCCATCCTTAAAGTCTCAACCTAAGGCTGCAGACGGGAGTCCACAAGTGAATATGATCACTATGAGACTTAGGGCTAGCGAGGAGTATGTCTTTGTAAAGCCTGAACTATGTCATATTCATGATCCAAACGAGTGGCTCGTGGATATGGGAGCCAATATAAATATTTGTTCTGAAAGAACTTTGCTTTCCTCTTATCAGACCTGCAGTGGTGGGACTGTGAAGATGGGGAACGATTCTGCA